>WTXC01000024.1:0-339333 GCA_022496195.1 Lactifluus subvellereus
TGATTCTCCGACGACTGTACTATAAGAACTGATGACAATATTGCCCTTAGTCGCAAAATGTCTTCCCCGGACTCCCACTCACCCCTCGTCCTCTCCTCATTACCCTCATCCCCAGAATCGACGCCACGCATACCCATTCATCGATCCCCTCAACGCTTCCAAGCACCACGTTACCCACGACGACGACGCTCACGAACCACGAACGATAGAAATGAATTAGAGCGTCGCGTGCAAGAATTCACCCAAAAGGTGCATGAAGCCGGACGACGAGCAGTACAAGCTCGCAAACGATTCGAGGCGCGGTTCAATATGGAGACCCATCATTCATTCATCTACACACCAGAGGAGGACGCGACCATGACTGATGTCTGGTGAAGCCGGGACGTCTTCAGACCTGACAGAGGGGCAGTGTTACGATTTCTTTCCCTTCTCCTTTATTCCTTACAACGACCCATGACCCGCATCGAACCCGTGACTCGACTATGATACTGAGACTCACGTGACCAGATACGGAAGGGCCCTCTCGCCCTGCGATCCCTATATAAGGTAGCCTAGACTGTAGCTTCATCTCTAGGCTTGTTCTCTTTGTACCAATACCGAGCTATGCTCTGGCCCTTGGTGGCTATCGTATTACCCTCTCATCTTGTGAACCCTCAACTCCTCAGGCCGTTTGCCTGACTCCTGATTCCCCTGTATTGAACCCTTGCCTTGGGGTTGTACACATAAGGGGACCGTCACTGCGCTCTGTCTTAAACACGAAGACTCGTAGTGTCCAAATCAATCACGTGACTTGGCGAACCTCGACCGATACGCTCAGAGCTCGAGCGTAACAACACTCCTAAGGATAAGACTTGATCGATCCAGTCTTCGGGATCATCGTTACCGTCATCCTCCTCTTCTCCGTCTGCTGGCTCGCGTCGGGAGAGGCCGTCAGGTCCCTTGTGCTTCTCCGCGGGAACATGGACGAGTTTGAAGTTGAAAAGTAAAATCGCGGCAATCCAGCGATTGATCGTAGCGTTAGGTTGGACATCTGGGTTATTGAGCATACCTCTGATGTACTGGGCGTCCATCTCAACTACAAGGTTCTGGATGCCGACTAGGTAGAGTCGAAGGGCGCGTAAGGCACGGAAGAGGCCGTAAAGTTCGATTTTTGACTGGGAATACCGTGATTCGCGTTCGTTCCATGATATGGAGCCGAAGCGAGCTGGGCGGCGGCGCTTGTTGGGGCAATCCTGTGCGAGGATCCATCCCACACCACGGTATGAGGAATCGACTGCCAGATAAACTGTACGGTCAGAAGTGTAGTCTATGGAGATAAGAGCGGGGGAGTGTATGATAGCGTCTTTTAGGGTCTGCATGGCTACTTCATGTGGTTCGAGCCAGCTGAAAGGTTGTCCCTTGCGCGTGAGGTCAACAAGGGGGCGAGCAATAGAGGAATAGTTTTGAATCCAAATACGCATGTATCCCATGGTGCCGAGGAACGCACGGATGTCGGAGAGGTTTTTGCAGGGTGGCCAGTCCCGGATCCTTGCAATTTTGGAGTCATCGGGGACGCGGCCTTCATAGTTGCACTTGTGCCCTAGTATGACGACCTCGGGTACGGCAATGAATAACTTCTTTGCTGAAACGGTGGCGCCAGCACAGCTGAGTCGATGGAGAATGCGGTGGACGTCGTTGAGGTGTTGCCACACAAACTTCCAAATGGCGGGGTTTTCAGGGATGGTTTCGAATCCACCATCGTTGGTTTCGTAGCGCGTTGGGGGACCCTTAATGCTGCAGTCGTCAATGAACGGCCAGGCGGTGTCCGGGATCTCGGGCTCGAGGATGAAAGTGACGTCCTCATGGAATATCGCCCCGGCGTTAGTCCATCCCTGTGGCAAACAGGTTAGCCTAGCAGCGCCAATAGGGGACTGAATGGTGGTAAAATCGCGTGAGGCGATGTCAAGTGTTCGGTGGTCGTATCCCACAAACAGATCGAGCATGCTGTAACACGCGCGTCCAGCCATCGCTTCTATAACTTGGTCAGCGAGGGGAGGGACTCCGGAGTTCCGGATGGTGATCGCATTGAGGGGCTGTAAGTCGTGGACAAGGCGCAGCGCACCGCTCTTCTTTTTGACGCAGAACCAACGCGATCGATATGATGCGTCTGAGTGCTCGTACACGCCAGCTGCAAATTTGTCTTTGAAGATCTGGATGACTTCGCTCAAGATTCCGGAGGGAATGGGGATGTTTTTGTGAGCCCATGGTATATGCTCGATGACAGGGATTTTGACAGGTGAGAAGTACTCATCGCTAAACCTGCCCTTCTCCGCTTTGGTCCAGGCTAGACTGAGTTCGTTGAGCTTGAGGACGTGGTGTAGGAGCTTGAGCTCCTCTGCCCAGAGGAAGTCCTTCTGGTTGAGATCGAGGGCGTCCAGTCGCTCTTGAGTGAGACGTGTTCCGGGTGTGAATTCAGGAGGGTGTGTTGGCAGAGGTAGAAGAGAGAGTGTTACGACACCACGGGTCGTCCTGGTGTAACAGCGATTGCAACCGGCGAGTCCACTTGGGGCTACAGTGGGCAAAGAGACTTGATACGAGAGTAGTTCGGTGTTTGACCGATAAGTCACTCGTATATCTTGTGATCTTGCACGTGTGGCAGAGCACGTGATCGTGAGGGGGCGAGAGGCACGTGACTGTGGCGAAGTGCACGTGATCGAGCTGAGTCACTTAGCGTGGACTCAGAGAGGACGGCAAGCGGTACACTTCGAGGCGGCAAGCTCAAAGGGTGAGAGAGGGGAGCCGACTGAGCGCGACACTCAGAGGCGAAGGCGATGAGGGGCGGGGCGAAGGAGGCGGCGACGGCACACAAAGAGGGCAGAGTCTTTATGGGCTTTATTCGTTTACTGTGTGGATAGTTAACGAAGTCAAGGATGAGGCCATCATCGCTTGACTTGACGCTTTATATACAAGTATGCTACTGCGTGGGAAGGCTGAGCTCTAATGTATATAACCGGCACGCTCCACTGTTGGAGTCGTGATCTAGTCCCTACTGACGTCATCTATGAGTCAGGCTACCGTATGGAGCGAACGGGCATAAGGGCAGAGGGCGTAAGTGGCGTAAGCGTAAGAATAGAAGTGGGGCAAGGGGGAATCCCTAGGGGAATCCCTGGCATACTGTGGGGCAAGTGGGGCGGTCTAGACTGTGAGTCATTCTCAGTCAGTCTCAGTCATAACGAGTCATCGGAGATCTCCGCCGGAGATCTCCGGCAAGGCCTAGATCCTGATGACGGAATGCTCTACGTCATAGGTCACGTGTCTTGTTCTTTGGTGGTCACGTGGTGGCACATCACGTGACATCTTGGGCGGGGAACCGGGCCGGATACGAACTACGGCTCAAGGCGGCTAAGTGCTGTGACAGGGCAAGGAGGGTCGCATGTGGCAATGCGCTGGCGACTAGGACGGCGAGGGAATTCGTAACAGTACTTCCTTCCTTAAGGCGAGACTGCCACGTCTCGTAGCTTTCAGGTTTCGGCGAAAGTTGACCTGAGGAACTTGGCGGCGTAGTCGGGGTCTTCGAGGTCCAGGACGGGCGCTGTCCTTATGTGTGCGATGCGGGCGATGGTGCGATCGCGGTCCTCGGCGGTCTTGATCAGAGAGGCAGGCTTGCTCTGCTTCATGATCGATCGTGGTTGCAGTTTAACGTCCTGCCCAGGACGAATGCTGTGGGGGGGGCGGGGGCTGTGGTACCACCGATGGAGACGATCGGCGGGCTAGATGGGGGGAGCGGGGCGGCGGCCGCTTCTCTTTCTCTAAGGCGCGCCAGTTGCTGGGCGCGTCCTCTGTTGATGGCGGCTTGGTCATAAAAGGGCGGGGCGGGGAACTCGCGCGTTTTCTTTGGCGGGCGCGGCTGAGTTGTCTTGCAAGTCCTTCGACTTGCGATGGGCTACGGGTCGGCTTTGGCAGGATCTGGCGCTGTTCCTGCGCGGTACGCATCCGCATGGCGTGAACCTTGCTCATGCGGGCTTTCTTGGCGGATCGCGGGCCTGGCAGGGCCGCGGCTTCGGCGTAGGTGGTGGGCGCTGGCCTTTTAACGCCTTGCTGAGGGCGATCGGCGGGGATGGCGGCGTAGGGGACAAGGCGCGTTGTGACGGGTTGCTCTTGTCGTTCGGCGATGGTGCGGGCCATGGCGATGGTGGCACGCGGCGGGGAGAGGGGGCGGCGTGGGGCGTCACACTTTTGGCGAGTGTGGCCCTTTTTATTGCAGTTGAAGCATCGGCCCTGCTCCAACTGTCGGCTTCTTGCGTGGTCCAGATCCATGGGCATTGGGGTCTGGACCCATGTGGCGGGGAGTTGTCGGCTTTCCCATTGACCGCCTTGTGGCCAGGCTGCTACTGGCTCGGCTTCTTGCGGTTGGGGCTTGATGGCGACTCCATACGTCATGGTGGGGGCGGTCCTTGGTGTTGGCTTAACCCAGGGCTTCTTGGTGCGTGGCGCGGCGCGTCCCTTCTTGATCTCGGCCCTTAGCTCCACGAGGAGCTGGCGCTGGGCCTTGGTGCTGAGGGTTCTGGCTTGAGTCATTATGGAGTTTACTGCGGTAAACTCCTCAGATGTGAGTGCGGCGATCTCCGCGCTCTCTTGACTCGACGAGTAGTTTAGAGTCATTTCGGACTCATCCTGACTGGCATAGTCAGTGGCGGCTAGTTTTACATCGTTTCGGATGTGGGGCGTGGAAGATGTGGTGCGGGATGAGGAGGTGGTGGAGCTTACTGTTACGCTTTCTTCGTCGGACTGAGCGGACCATCTCCTTCCTCTACTTTCGCTACGATACCTAGCCTGCGTCTCGCCTCATGTTCTAGGCCCCGATAGCTATGACTCGTTGCGCTCCACGGGACGTGGAGCGCATACTATACTTAGCCCTGACTCGATCCTGACTCACCCCGCTCCACAGTGGCCTGTGGGGCTGGTACTATACTTAGCGGACTACTCCACTACCCCGTTATGACTCGGTAGTAGTAGCATGTGACTCCCCTGTACCAGGCCTATATAAGGGCCTTAGTTTGCGTAGAGTCGAGCCCTAAGCTTGACTTCGTTTCAATTTGATTCAGTCTTGCCTCCTCACTTGAGCTCGCCGCTCTAAGCCATCCTCCTCACTTGAACTTGCCGCTTCAAGTCGCCTTTCGCGTTCATCGCTCAGCAAGGCTCTGCTTCGCTCTCACGCCTCTCTAAGTCGGCTGCAACGACTTAGCTTTGGGTCTTCGCACTAAGTCACGTGCTCGCCCTACTCCGCAGAACTTAGCTTCACTCTCGCGTCGACGTGACCACCGGAAGTGTCACGCTCAGGACCACGTGCTCGTTGCCCTCGCACGTGCTCGCTCTTGCCCACGCCCAAGTCGCACAAGTCGTGCTCACGGCCCGTCAAGCCGTAACATAAGTCAAGCTTCCCTTAACCACCAGGAACGCCCCGCCCTGGACAATACAGACTATTGGGAACGCCTCAGCGATCTTAACAGAAGACGCGCACACATTACTCAGTGGAGAATCCTCCTAGACGACGCAGTATACCGCCATAACGCCACCTGTTTCCTGTCCTGTGCCGAAGGACCATCAGAGCAACACCACGCCCTTTCAATCGAAGTAGAAAACTTTCGATTCATCGAAAATAAGTGGCTAGAAGACTTCACAGCGTTTGAAGCAGCCCTCACCATCTTACAGCTATCACTAGAGCCCTGGAGTCTACTCGACGACCGCGTTTAGGACCCCTCCACGAGATTAGCCTGCCAAGCCGTCCTCTGGACACGAGAAGCCACAAACCAACTTGAAGGCGACGTAAACCGCCACCGCCACGAGTGCCCAAGGACCTGTGTCAACGGCCCAAACAGACACCACCGTAACCTCGATCAAATCGCACAAGAGCTCGCTGAAATCGTCGCTGAAGTCGACTTCGTCTGCACCATCTTCGTCCACCAAGTAGAGCTCATCCTACAGGAAGAAGGACAGTAATCGTGGCGACCCTCCGAATTCAGATATCAGAAACCAGAGACACCCCGGTTGCGCCACGAAAGAACGCTGACCTACCAGATTATATCTGTGGAGGAGCTTACTGGAAAGACACTGACCGAAACCCCAGAAAGTGGTGCTACCACCACACCATTAGAGCACTTGACGGAAGTGAAAAGCACTTCCCCATCGAATTCATCAACGACCATTGGTACATCCTCGAGTGGGCAGAAAATCGTTACTGGACAAAGCCAGACAACTGCATTCCCCACGACGACACCACAGGTCTAGGACATCCGGGTAAAGCCCCAGAAAGCATCGAAGTCGATCCACCTTCGCCGCCACTAGCCCCTTCTACGTCAAAAGGGAAACAAAAAGAAACAGAGCCACTCGAAGAGTTTCTGAGCACCGGACTTCAGGACGTTGCCACACTCCAAGGAAGTCACCCTCTCACCCAAGAAACAACAGCCACACCGCAACTACTCCGCCTTGCGCATCAAGCTGCGCAGCCAACGCCGCCGCCACCCATCCTCCAGCAACCCATACCGCCCCCACCTCCACCACAGCAAACCAGCATGGCAACAATCTCCGTGCCACAAGGAAATGGCAACGACTCCATGAAAGGAAACGCGCCAGGCAATCTTCGATGGAGATCGGAGCAAGAGCGCCAAATTCCTGAAAGAATTCAAGCTATATCGAATTCTCAATGGGAAGTCAGACAACGTCACCATCCCCTACAACCGAGTGGCGCTAGCCATCGGATACATCAGAGGCCCCAAGGTGGACGACTGGACCGACGCACAGACCGCGCTCCTGGAAGAGAAGAACCACTCAGGAGTCAACCGCATCCAGAAGACGACGAAGCATTATGGGCTAGCTTCGTCCAAGACTTCACAAACGCCTTCACAGACACGGCCAAGGAACAAAATGCTTTTAACAAACTGGTCAACCTCAGGATGCAGGAAAACGATGTCGATGGTTCATCACCACCTTCAACCACCTCGTCCTAGCAGCAGGACGATCCCCTACGGACCTGGGGACGCTAGACCTCTTCAAAAAGGGTCTTCGCCGAGGAATAGCGCTAAAAATCCTCAATAAAGAAACCATACCAACGACCCTAGACGATTGGCAGGAGGCGGCGCGAAAGGAAGTCATTAGAAGCGCCCAAATACTCGCTGACCTGGGCCCGCTCCCAACCAGCAGCGCTTCACCCCCAAGCCCCGTTTTATCCCAGAGCGCCAGCCCCTGCCCAGCGCCCCAGAAACAACGCCCCCGTCCCCATGGACGTGGATGCCGCACGCATGGGAGGACCACTAACAGACGCAGAAAAGAAGAGGCTCATGGACGAGCGAAGATGCTTCTACTGTAAAGAAAAGGGACATCGCGCCGCCCAATGCTTCAAGAAAAAGGGGAGGCAAAACCAGCAAGCCCCCTCCCAACGCGCCACACTCGCAAGAACGACGAGCCAAGAAAGCCTGACCATCGTCCCCGACGATAGCGCCAGCCAAACACCGACGGACGTCATGTCCCAGCTCCGCGCCATGAGCGCAACAGAGCGATCAGCAGCCTTCGATCGCATCATCCAGGAAGATCTGGATTTTTAAACGGCTTGACCTAACAGCCTGGGATCAAGCCTCGCATATTTGTACCATGTATGTCTCAAATCGGAATAGTATCAATGTCAATTTTACGTTTTCCACCATACATGGAAAGGCTGCAGAAAATGCGCTCATAGACAGTGGCGCCACCGACAACTTTATCGACCAGAAAACCACCCAAAGGCTGCGTCTTGTGCCCAGACGACTCCCCCAGCCACGCCTCCTCTACAATGTGGACGGATCCGAAAACCGCAGCGGCCGCATCACCACCTATTGCGACCTAACGATCCGACAAGGAAAGAAAGAAAGCGTGCAGCGCTTCTTCCTCGCTAACCTAGGACGAGATAGGACGATCCTAGGGTTCCCCTGGTTCCACGCCTTTAACCCCGATATCGACTGGAGCACCAAGACCGTCAAAGGAGGACCAATCTCCCTCGCACTAACCAGTAGGAGGGCGCAGAGCAGCCCCGAAGCCTGTTGCGATACGCCCAACTCCTTGGACATACCCTCCAGGCAACCACGATGGAAGAAGGAGACAACTTAGTCCTCCAAATCAACAGACGAACATTGCCCAGGAATGGGCAATCAAAGAGCACCAACACGAACCACCCCACAGCAGCTGACGTACCCTCAGAATACTCCGACACTGGAGAGTTTTCTCAGAGAAAGAGGCGCAGCGATTCCCGCCAAGCAGAGAAGACGACCATGCCATTAGATGAAACCCGATGCCCCCGCCATGTTGGACTGCAAGGTCTACCCGCTAAACCCCAAGAGATGATCGCCGCCGACGCCTGGCTCAAGGAACAGCTCGATAAAGGATACATCGAGCTGTCGAGCTCCCCCTACGCCGCCCCCTTCTTCTTTATCAAAAAGAAGGATGGATCCCTCCGCCCGGTCCAGACTACCGCACGCTGAACAGCTGGACAATACGAGATGTGTACCCCCTCCCCGATATTAGCATCCTAACCAGAGACCTCGAGGGACGCGCCCTGTTCACAAATTCGACATTCGATGGGGATATCACAACGTCAGAATAAAGACGGCGATCAATGGAAGGCAGCCTTCAAGATGCCACAAGGATTGTTCCAACCACGCGTCATGCTATTCGGACAGTGCAACGCGCCCAGCACCTTCCAACGAGTCATGGATCGACTCCTGCGCCCGCTAAACTCAAGTACCCAAGGATGATCTTCGTATACATGGACGACATCCTCGTTGCCACACCCCGAGACCAAGCATTACACCGACGCGTGGTCCATGAGCTGCTAGACATCCTAGAAGCAGCGTCATTCTTCTTGAAGCCCCAGAAATGCCAATTCGAACAGCGACGCGTCGAATATCTGGGGCTGGTTATCGATGGGGACTCGCTGCGCATCGAGTCCAGCAAACTGAAGGGCATTAAGGAGTGGCCCCGAGTACTCACAAGTGTCAAACAGCTGCGATCAACACTTGGTGTCCTGGGATACCAACGCCCCTTCATACCCGGATTTGCCGAGATCGCCCGACCCCTGACGAATCTCCTAAAGAAAGGAGTTCCCTTCATCTGGACAGATGAGTGCACCGCCGCGGTCGATCAGCTCATCAAGATCGTCACAAGTGACCCAGTTCTCTGGCAACCAAGCCCAGCACGCCCATATGAGCTGGAAGTAGACGCCTCCCAGAATGCCACAGGCGCCATCCTGTACCAACACGATGCCCAAGGACGCCGCGACCAGTAGGATACGATCCAAGACGTTCACAGCCACGGAGCGCAACTACCCCATCTGGGACAGGGAATTCCTCGCCATCGTTAGAGGTTTAGAACACTGGCGTCACCTACTCATGGGAGCCCAGCACCAGGTCACAGTTATCACGGACCACAAAACCTCCAATACTACCGGTCACCCCAGAAATCAACCGCCGCATCGCCCGCTATATCCTCACGCTCGGGGATTATCACATCACCCTAGTACACCGCCCAGGGGCCACAACAAAGCAGACGCTCTCTCTCGCCGCCCAGACTTCGACCATGCCGGCCAAGACAATGCCGAAGTCCTGGCCCTACCACCCGCCCTCTTTACTAACGCCGCAACAAGTGTCGACCTTGAGGACCGCACCCTTGCCCTCCAGAATGACCATACAGACACGCTTGCCACCTGGGCCTCCACCTACCCCATTGAACGACGCCCTGGAGGAGGCTGGTGGCACGCCAACCGCCTTGTTGTCGTGGCAGACAACGACCTTAGGAGGGGAGTGATCTCTCTATACCACGACTCGCCAACTGCCGGGCACCCCGGAATTTTAAAAACCTGCCTACTCATTGCCAAAGACTACTGGTGGCCCAACATGAAGCAAACTGTCCTCGCCTACGTCAAAGGATGCGCCACCTGCCAAGCCACCAAGGTAAACACCACCAAGCCGAGCCACCCCTTATGCCTATAACAACCATCCCAAACGCCTTGCCATTCGAAACCATCGCCCTCGATCTGATCGTTAAGCTGCCCCCGTCAGAAGGATTTGACTCTATCCTCACGATCACTGACCATGACTGCTCGAAGGCCGCCATATTCATCCCCTGCAACGAAGCAATGACCGCGCCAGAACTCGTCACGTTATACGCCAAGCACGTGTTTCCCCACTACGGTATCCCCGCAAGATCATCAGCGACAGGGGAACACACTTCGCCTCGCACTTCCCACGAGAGCTATGCAAAACGCTGGGAATTGAACAGAACATTAGCACCGCATACCACCACAGACGGACGGACAGTCCGAACGAACTAACCAGTGGCTGAGCAGTACCTCGCATATACGTCAACCACCAGCAGAACAACTGGTCCGCCCTCCTGCCCATTGCCCAATATGTCCACAACGCCTGGCCCAGCAGCACCACCAAGCAAGCGCCCTTCCAGCTTCTCATGGGGCATATCCCACGCGCCCACCAGCCACAACGATCCGAGAAAATGCCGTCGCTCCAAGAACGCCTAGACCTTGTCCATCAAGGACGGATAGCAGCGCAGACCGCCATCACCAATGCCCAGACCCTTGTTAGTGCCAGAAGGGGAGCGCGATTTAAGCCATTCGCGAAAGGACAAAAGGTCTGGCTGACGGAAGGAACATCCACATCACCCAGCCAAGCGCAAACTCGCGCAAAGGCGCTATGGCCCCTTCCAGATCACTGACGTCATCTCCCCAGTAGTGTATCCGAGTCGCAATTCCCCCTCAGTGGAAATTACGTCGTGTCCATGACGTGTTCCATGCCAGTCTCCTCACCCCGTACATAGAAACTAAAGAGCATGGCCCCAACTTCACAGAACCGCCTCCTGATGTCATCGATGGAGAAGCAGAGTACGAAGTCGAGGCCATTCTAGAATACCGCACATTTGGAAGAACAAAGCAGCCGCAGTACCGAGTCAGATGGAAAGGGTACTCCGCAGCAGAAGACACGTGGGAACCTCGGAAGAACCTGAAAAATTCACTGAACCTAGTCCGCCAATTCCACCGAGATAACCCCACAGCGATAAGAAAGGCATATATAAGACATGCCTTGACCGCCCTCAAATCATCATCCCCCTCTCTTGCCTCTACCACGCCCAGCACACCCCCACCAGCCTACTCCTCGCTCATGTCCTCCGATGGCTCGCAGAAAAACCAACTCGCCGACAAAGGGAAAGGAAGGGAAGCCTCCGTCGCCCCGAAGTCGCCCACGCCCTCCATCTCGAAGAATGACGACGCGCCGAGCCCCGTACAGGTCCGCGTCGCCACCAGGATATTCACCGTGCGAGGCGACGACAGCAGCAGCGACGACAGCAGCGAGGCCAGCAGCAACACCGAGTGGACCGCCAACGATAGAAGAACAGGCGGACCAATTCCTGAGCGAGCTTCTCCACTCCCTGACCTCCACAGCTGCGCCAAGTTCGACCACCCCCTCTCCGCCGATAATTTCTGTGGAGTCTGCAACGCCCCCATTAAGATGGACGACGGCCACGCCACCTGGAGCGCCTCCCCCGTCTCGAGCAGCGACACAGCGACCGCCAACTCCCGTGCCCCCACTTCGCCGACCGGGGTCGATGCCCCCGCTATTTCCACATCCGTTAGACGAGGTACGGACGATGACCTTGCCAGCGCCTTCCAGCTTCTGCAGCCGCCAAACGTCGCTGCCCCAGAACGCCCGCCGCGCTTCCGACGCGGCTCCCAGCCCCTCCTATCCTCCGTAGCTACGCAGACGTCGCCGCCGCCCACACCAATCAAGGAAGAGAGCCCCGCACCACAACTCCACGCGCCCACAGTGCCCGAGGGAATCCAGGCCACGGTCAGCAGGACAACACGCTCGGCTACGATGGTTATTTCCTGCAGTGGAATCGACTTATCGACCATCCAAGTGAACGGAACACTATCCTTGTCCCCGATCACAACAATCGCCTCGTCCCCGCCACCTACTACGCCCACCTGCCCCGCCTCGACGAGCCCCTCGTCCTGGGACGCCTGACGCCGACGTCCCACATCTTCGCTGAGCCCCTCCATGCTAAACCGCGTCCCGACGCTCACCTCCCAGCCGTAGATGACTGGGACCTCTTTGTCCTGGAGGGCAGCCACCAGTACCGCCACCACGTCGACAGGTGATCGACGGGCTTGCTGACCCTGGAGCCACCGCTGAGGTCCACAGATACCGCACAGTGGTGAGGAAGCTCCACTTCCAGATCGAGCAGGATATTACCACCTGCTGTCTACCCCCGAGCGCCGCGTCGAGTATACCGCCCTCCAGCTGCAGAGGGATGCTGACCTAGTACGCTGCCGCCACAAGCTCAGAGACGAGCTGCGCGGCATCGAGGTGCGCCTGTACGAAGCCGCGCTATGTCGCGCATCGGGCCCAAATTGGACCAAATTCTGGAGCGCCCCGCCCTTCCCTCTATGTCTACTTCTTACGAGGCCGCCCAGCTACTCACCAGACAGACGTCGTCGCACCCTCCCCGTCCACGTGGCGCCCCACGTCCACTTCATGAACGCCCGCCCCCTCCCTGTTCGCGATCGCGCCGCCATCTATGCCCTCCGCCGCAAGCGCGCCTGTCCTGAGTCCTCCCCCGATGCCAACGATGCCGGACGAGCCTTATCCGGTGAGCCTGCCACTTCGGACTAACAGCGTGGCAGCTGTCCCTTAGGGGAGGGCGTACTGTTACGTTTCTCCTTCGGACTGAGCGGACCGTCTCTTTTCCATTTCGCTACGATACCTAGCCTGCGTCTCGCCTCATGTTCTAGGCCCCGATAGCTATGACTCGTTGCGCTCCACTGGACGTGGAGCGCATACTATACTTAGCCCTGACTCGATCCTGACTCACCCCGCTCCACAGTGGCCTGTGGGGCTGGTACTATACTTAGCGGACTACTCCACTACCCTCGTTATGACTCGGTAGTAGTAGCATGTGACTCCCCTGTACCAGGCCTATATAAGGGCCTTAGTTTGCGTAGAGTCAAGCCCTAAGCTTGACTTCGTTTCAATTTGATTCAGTCTTGCCTCCTCACTTGAGCTCGCCGCTCTAAGCCATCCTCCTCACTTGAACTTGCCGCTTCAAGTCGCCTTTCGCGTTCATCGCTCAGCAAGGCTCTGCTTCGCTCTCACGCCTCTCTAAGTCGGCTGCAACGACTTAGCTTTGGGTCTTCGCACTAAGTCACGTGCTCGCCCTACTCCGCAGAACTTAGCTTCACTCTCGCGTCGACGTGACCACCGGAAGTGTCACGCTCAGGACCACGTGCTCGTTGCCCTCGCACGTGCTCGCTCTTGCCCACGCCCAAGTCGCACAAGTCGTGCTCACGGCCCGTCAAGCCGTAACACTTACGCTCCCGAATTCGGCAGCGATCATAGCCATGCGCAGGACTTCTTTGCGCGTGGCTTCTTGCCATTGGTCGAGGGTGTCGGGCACTCGTTCCCTCATGGCGATGGCGATGTAAAGGCGGCGGGGCAAGGCCTTCTTGTATAGATCGAGGGCGCCGGCATCTTGCGGCGGGAAGGCGGCACGGGTGAGGAGGGTGTTGAAGGCGGCGATGGTAGCGTCGACGTCGCCTGCGTCGATCTTGAAGCTTTTCAGCTTCTGGAGGGCTTCTACCTCTTCTGTGAGGTACTGGAAGGCGCTGTTGAAGGCGCTCTGGAACTCGGTCCAGTACCATTCGTCGTTTGCGGGGCGTCCGGCTTGCTCGAGCTGGGTGATCTGGGCACTAACCCAGTCTTCGACTTTCGGTCCGCGGATGTAGGAGAGCGCGTACGCGGCGCGGTCTCTCGGCGTGGGCATGGCGGGGCTGTTCAGGATGGTGAAGATCTTGAATTGTCGCAGGAAATTCCTGGCCTGCGACTTGTTCCCGTTGAATACTGTCGGTGGCATACCAGACAGGCTGGCGTCATCTGGTATTTGGGCGCGCCCCAGGGAAGGCGCATTGGCGGGCATGGGCATAGCTGGCATAGCTGTGGTGGCGGGCATAGGCGGCATAGGCGATCCGAGATCCGGGCTAGGACTCGGGCTGGGTGGTACCTCAGGGATGGGGCGTGACATGGCCTCGGCAAGGGCCGGTACCGATTCTGTTAGTGGCGGTGGGGTTGGCTGGCGCATCCATAGCCATGGGGCGTGCGCTGGTCGCTTCCCGAGGGCGACCTCCGATGGGGCTGCAGGGACGGACTCTTCTACCGTGTGCTCTGGCGCAGGCACGGGCAATTCCTCCGTTTGCTGCGCGAATCTGGTGTAACGCGGTGGCGAACCGCCTGCTGGCGTAGGCAGGGTGTCTGTGTCAATAAAGGGGAAGTCCGGGGGCGAACCCGGGTCTACTGGCATGGGCGTTGGGCTGTTGGTCGGGCTATCCTCACTTGGCTGTGGGGCTTCGATGGGCGTTGGTGGCTCTGAGGGTGGCAGCTCCATCATGGCTGCATGTTCGAGGTCGGTGTACCTTCCAAGGCGCATGGCTTCTGCGCGTGCTGGTCCATACATCATGGATGTGACTGTCCATGTTTCTCCGTCGACGATCCAGAGGGGGCTCCAGGCATTGAGTATCTCGTTGAACTCAACTGCCCATATCTTGTCATCGCGCGGGTCCTTCACGCGATACCCGGCATAGGTCTTGCTGGGGTCTCTGATGGTGGGGGTGTGTGGGTCGCTGTGCCATATAGCGGCACCTGTGACATTGGGCGGGAGGTCGGGTCCTTGGCGGCGTTGGACCTTCTGGTAATCTTGCAGGAATCGCAGGTGGCTTGGGCGATCCTGCGGGCGGGAACCTATCCTCCTGGTGGTTGGGGCCATGGATGGTTTTCTTTATTGGTGGTAGGGGCAGTACTGGCTTTTACAAAAGTAGGCGTGGAGGCTGGCGTGCTTTTCTTGGCGAGTTACGTGCTTGGTGGCACCTGGGATGAACTGGGTGGCGTGAGGGTTGGCTAGCACCTTGAAGGTGTTCTTGTTGGGTGGCAGAGGGTACTCTTCTTTCAGCGGGCGACGTGCTAGTCGCTTCTTTTCGGCTGGCGTGTAGAGATGATCAGTACCGAAGGGGTTGCAGGGCATACGCTGTTCGTCTTGCTCCTAAGGCTGGCTCTTGGAGATCTTTAAGGGATCCTTGACTTATGTTACGACACCACGGGTCGTCCTGGTGTAACAGCGATTGCAACCGGCGAGTCCACTTGGGGCTACAGTGGGCAAAGAGACTTGATACGAGAGTAGTTCGGTGTTTGACCGATAAGTCACTCGTATATCTTGTGATCTTGCACGTGTGGCAGAGCACGTGATCGTGAGGGGGCGAGAGGCACGTGACTGTGGCGAAGTGCACGTGATCGAGCTGAGTCACTTAGCGTGGACTCAGAGAGGACGGCAAGCGGTACACTTCGAGGCGGCAAGCTCAAAGGGTGAGAGAGGGGAGCCGACTGAGCGCGACACTCAGAGGCGAAGGCGATGAGGGGCGGGGCGAAGGAGGCGGCGACGGCACACAAAGAGGGCAGAGTCTTTATGGGCTTTATTCGTTTACTGTGTGGATAGTTAACGAAGTCAAGGATGAGGCCATCATCGCTTGACTTGACGCTTTATATACAAGTATGCTACTGCGTGGGAAGGCTGAGCTCTAATGTATATAACCGGCACGCTCCACTGTTGGAGTCGTGATCTAGTCCCTACTGACGTCATCTATGAGTCAGGCTACCGTATGGAGCGAACGGGCATAAGGGCAGAGGGCGTAAGTGGCGTAAGCGTAAGAATAGAAGTGGGGCAAGGGGGAATCCCTAGGGGAATCCCTGGCATACTGTGGGGCAAGTGGGGCGGTCTAGACTGTGAGTCATTCTCAGTCAGTCTCAGTCATAACGAGTCATCGGAGATCTCCGCCGGAGATCTCCGGCAAGGCCTAGATCCTGATGACGGAATGCTCTACGTCATAGGTCACGTGTCTTGTTCTTTGGTGGTCACGTGGTGGCACATCACGTGACATCTTGGGCGGGGAACCGGGCCGGATACGAACTACGGCTCAAGGCGGCTAAGTGCTGTGACAGGGCAAGGAGGGTCGCATGTGGCAATGCGCTGGCGACTAGGACGGCGAGGGAATTCGTAACAGAGAGGAGGGGGTCAACAGGGATGCGTCGGATGATACGAAAATCTTCGGGAAGTGATGCCGGTACAGGTCGCACTTTCTTGGCGCTCTTTTTGTAAGCGAGGGATAGGGTTGTGGTGTCAGGAGAGGGAAGGAGAGGGAAATGGAGGAGAGCGTGGGGTGCACGCAGGAGAGGATTGCTAGGGGGATGACAGATAGTCGACAAGATTTTGAAGCTGCCAACCTGCGTTTTGCGTGGCCGAGTGGGGATGTATACTCTGCGCGTGGGGTCAGAAGGATCTAGGATTGATACCTCAACTCCTCCGCTGGGGAGATCCTCTAGTTGGCTCAAGAGAACGTTCTGGAAGGGTCGCCCGAGAAGCAAGCGAAAGGGGGCCTTCTCTACGACGTGCGCGTGAATTTTGAATGGTACTCCGCCTACTTTCATGGTTAGGTACTCTGCACAGCCAAGGGTCCAGCTAACGGCCCTGTTGGCGCCTTCCATTTCAAGCAGGCGGCCGTCGTTGATGTATGCGCCGACTTCCAGTGCTAAGTCACGCCGGATCACAACGATCTGGGATCCAGGGTCGAGGATGCCTGGCTCAGTAGCAGTGGAATTGACTAAGATGTCTATTTCTTGGAGGGAAAGTGCAAATGCGGGCTCGCGCCAAGATGTGGCGTGAAAGACTGAGAGAGGCGGGGCTGTGTCGTCCCAATCCGGATCGGAGTCTGTCTCCCCATGGTGTGCCTCTTCGAATATGTTAGCCTCGATGCGGCACACCTTAAGCTTGTCGACTAGGTCTTTGCGGATGGTCGGACTGGCAGCCAGAATGTGGGCAGGGGTGGTCTGAGTCAACTTCCCTTCCATTAGCCATGTCCGTAGCTCAGAGATGAGGAGCTGGTCCTCGGCACTTGCTTGGTACCGGTACTGGGGGCCAGGTCGCGGAGTGTGGGAACTAGTGGCAGGGGGCCTCGTTTCGGTAGCGGGGCGGACTAGTTCAGGGGCTTTGGGGGCTCTGGTCTTTTTCTCCGCAGCGAAGACCTCGAAGATGTCCAAGCCTACACCTTCGGACTCCTCACTCAGTGACTGGGCCTCAGCAATCTGAAATATATGAGTTTCCACAACCTCTTCTATGCGGCTGGTCATGATCCCAGGTGCCTGCAAAAGTGGTGGGTCGCGTGTGAAGGCAACATTGCTCTGGGCAGTAGGTGGCAAGGGGACTTGTGCAGCAATCCAAATATCGATACTTTTCTGGATGCCTCGTCCTGTGCCATCGTTGGGGACGGGTTGGCCATTAGGTAAGGCAAGCCGGTTGTTATCAATGATGGTGTGTCCTGTGTTAACATACTCTTCAGCGGTGACACACTCTCTGAGGCGGTGACCTTGTTTCGTGCAGAAGGCACAACCATCCACTTGAACACGAGGGCGTGTGCGGAAGAAGGAAGCAGAATTGTTGGAGGTGGAGGAAGGCTGTGCGCGTGCAGGATCTGGGGGAGGTGCATTCCAAGTTTGTCTGGAGGGCTGCGGTGGTGCCGGTGGTGTCTGATAGGAGTACGTGGGGGCGGAGGGGGTGCTTTGGCCAAACTCAGGCTTGGGTAAGTCCCTCACGGCATTGGGGAATTGGTGAGAACATCGGGCATATAACGCAGCATATGCTCGATCACGAACTGACATACTATGCATTTGGTTTACTAGATCCTCGATCTCGCGGCCTTCATCTGCACGCAAGGGATCTTTGAAGCGGACAGTTTTCGTCTCAACCTGGGGGGTGAAGGCACGTGGTGCATCAACTTCTCGCCGTCCCAAGCTTTCTCTAGCTCGGGATTCGGGAAACATGGGTTCTTCGGCTTCTTGGTACCTGGCAGTTTCCCGCGGTAGGTACTCGGGGATAGGGGGTTTGCGCTTGCGCTCAGGGGCACGCTGGTCGCGATCCGGCCCTCGGGGGTCTTTGTCTTCGGGTCCAAACCATCGCTCAAGGCTCTGGTCTGCTCCACGCCTTCTGGTGTTAGCGTAGGGATCCTGCTGGTCTGGTACCTGGAAGAGGGACCAGTGGTCACCTGAGAACACGGCCCTAGCCACCTTAAGGACGTCTTCATAATAGAACGCTTTGCCCTCAGGTTGTTCCGGATGCTTCGCAATAAGTCTAGCCCACATGGCAGTTCGATCTTCAGGGTGAAAGCCATACCAGAACATCGTGTCGCGTTCTCCACTGATCATGCGGCTGGAGTCTAGGAGGGGCTTGCTCAAGAATGAGAACTGTCGGTAATACTGTACGACATCATCTTCCTCCTTCATGCGGGATTTGGTTGAGTGATTGACAAACTCAAACAGTTTTTGCCTCGAGAATCGCCCATGGGTGGAGGTGTCCACATAGGTTTTCCTCAGCTCTCGGCATAGCTCATTCCAGTCAGCGGTTTGGTAGCCCTCCATCAATTTCCAGAAGTCGCGCTGAGATGTGGCGACATATCTGATGACCATTTCTACCTTTTCTCTGTTGGTCAGCCCATTGCCGCTTGCGACCACTTCGTATTCCCTCAGGAAGTCATCGATAGGGTCCTCAAGTCACCCTGAGAAGTAGGGAGCGCGGTTCGAGCGAGGGGGTGGCATAGCAGCAGGTCCCATTTGGTTGGCCATTGTTGCCAGGGTCAACGAGGTGGGCTGAGGCTGAAGCTGAGGTGCGTATGGGGCAGAGCTAGGTCTAGGAGGTGGTGGTGGTGGTGGAGTGTGCGGTTTGAAGATTGTGGTGCGGAAGGGTAAGTGTTGTATCTGAGCGCTGCTGACTGAGGATGTAGGAGGTTCGACGTAGACAGCTGGGAGAAGGAATTCCCCTCCTGGTATGGTGTCGTCTAGATCGGGGTGTTGCCTGCTGTGGTCCGGTGGTGAGTCTGGTGACAAGGGACACTCAGGCTCAAGCTCGAAGGGAGGAAGAGTCTCTGGGTGTTCCAGTGGCTGAGTGTGGTCGGATGAAGGTGAGTCAGAGCTGGTGCCTATGCGTGAGATGAGCGCTGAGAAGGGGATGGAAGACGAAGCAGGTGAAGCGTCGAAGGCTCTAGAGTAGGCGCGTCTGAGACGAGAGTGAGGCAGAGGAGTGTCGTCTGGAAGAGCAGATAGTTCTCTGAGTGAAGGAGGGCTCAGCGAGCTAGGCAGGGCTCCAGGAATGTCCAGGGAGTCCACTGCGTCGGGTGACACGGGTCGGGTGAGTGTAGGGTTTTTACTGGTGTACCTGCCTAACTGATCTCGTGGAGGCAGGCTGCTACTCATTCGGACAGTTGCCCAAAGCAACCAAAGACAGGGGAATGTCTTTTAAGATTTTGAAGGGGGTTGAAGGAGGAATCAAACCAATTCCGCCTCACTGGGGCAGCCAATTTTGTAGCGCGTGAGTTCCCGCGCCATGTGAGTTCGATGAAACAAGGGTTAGATAACAAGGGATGAAGTCACAGCCGCTGAGGTGAGTGCGAACCGGCCGCGTCGACAAGGTTGTTATCTGATGGTTTAAGGAGACAAGATCGACTTCTCAAAGCGAAGACTTCAAGATGTATGACGGCGTGGCGGCTCGGTTCAACGTCCAGAAACTAGGCAAGGCGAAAGTCGAGTTGAGGAGACTAGGGAGAACTTCACACGGCACGTGTGAAGGAGAAGAATGGGGGAATGGCTCCAATGCGAGAGCTGACCTCACTAGGAGGCCTTTTTGGGGGTTTATATAGAGCGCGAGTGTCTACACAAGTCTGAACAAGTTAGTCTACCAGTCATCAGAAAGCAGTAAGGATCAGGGATGTGAAACGATGGTGACAGCAGGAGACCCTGCACACACGGCGAGGTAAGTCATCTGTAACAAAGGGGAAAGGAGATGCCGAGAAGCAGAACGAGCGGGTACTGTCATATACAAGTTTAGGATGCATGCAGAACAAGAGGAAAGTCAGTAATGAGGCAGGGAGAGCGGGTAGGCAAGGTAGAGTAGATTGAGACTTGAAAATAAAGCAATAGAAATGAGAACCTAGGTGCAAAGGGGATCGTCGGGGAAGGGATTCGGTATCGGCGGCACAGGGACAAGTCCGGATGGGGCTTCATGCAGGGGGCGATAGGCGCGTGGACGAGTTGGGGAGGAAGCAGTGCAAGCAGATTAGATAGGCTCAGTTTAGGTGTGGCAGGTGCCCAGAAGTGCTCGTTTCGAGCGCAGCGGGCGCTCCCACCTTACAGAGGGACGGACAATTAAGTATATCTGGGTATTTATGGTTTGCACAGGGTGGCATGGCACATCGTGCGCCTGGTCTCTGTCGCCAGAGTCGCAAGCAGCGCCTCGGCGAGTGAGCGGGGTGCTGTGCTCGGATTCGCTGCAAGCGCCGCTGTGTCCAGTTTTGTTGGTGGCCGGACGAAGCTCGCATGCGGAGTTGGCGTCGGCGGCGAGGGTGGGCCCTACTCGGATGAGACAGACGAAGACGGGATGGAGACCGAGAGTGAGATGGAGGAGGAAGACATTGACATTGACGCTCTTTCTGCACACGTCACGATAGTCTTCGAGAGTGGTCGAGCGGGTGCATTCCCCGGGTATAATTTCGGCCATTCATTTGCGCGAAGTGTCGGGTTAAGATTCAAGTACGAACCAGACGCGCTTCGTGAAGTCATTCTACACCCGCGGCCCCTATTACCCACTGCTGCGTCCCTCTCTCCGCGTGCGCGCAAGCGTCAACGCATAGACGACGACTATCATGACGACCCTATGCATACGATGGCGGACGGCGCCAACACGAATGCGCCAGTGCGGCGCGGCAGTGAACTCGAAACGGCCGTGGAGCGCTTCCTGTTACGCATGTATGAGGTGGACAGCGACGACAGCACAGATGCGGGGAACGAGGATGCAGGAGGCGCCGACAAAATCAAAACGCTCACCTCGGACTAGCAGCAGCAGTCAGGAGGGGAAGTCACCCACGCGCATAGCGACCGTCGGCGGTGGGAGATTTTGGCTCCTTGGCGCTCTCGACGACGACAGCAAGGACACGCCGCCGCCGCCGCCGCCGTTTTCGATGTTGGATGGGGAAGATGTGGCTACCAAGGAGGGTGCAGTGGTGGGTGCGGTGCTGCAGCGTGGGTTGCGCACGTCGAACCTCGAGTTCGTGGAGGGTGAGGTACTTGCGTTGCAGGATGCACCAGCTGCAGCTTCTGGTAGCTGCACGCGGGGATGCTGGGCACTTGAAGTGTGGCGATGGCGTTGGGCGTAGTCGTGTTAAGTCGCAATTTCAGTGTTGCATTGAATTGAATATGCTTTTGAATTTGTGGCCAGTTGTGAGTTTTGCGACCACGAGGTTTTGTCGAGTTGACTAAACTGCACACGACGCCGCAATCTTTCAGGATCTTCTCTGAGCGGAAGTCGATGATGTCGTCTTCATCGAGGGAACACGCGAAGTGCTGCACGAGCTGGGC
Organism: Lactifluus subvellereus; assembly: GCA_022496195.1. Classification (NCBI taxonomy): domain Eukaryota; kingdom Fungi; phylum Basidiomycota; class Agaricomycetes; order Russulales; family Russulaceae; genus Lactifluus; species Lactifluus subvellereus. The sequence continues at coordinate 21,516 of WTXC01000024.1, forward strand.
CTATGCGTGCTTCAGACGCATCGTGCTTTCGAAGCGGGCCTGGTAAAAGTCCACGCCACTGCGACCCCACGAGAGGGAAGAGAAGAACTCGATGAGGGTGTACTAACATGACGTGGACGCTTAGACGGGAAGGGATGTTCAGGTGGGTGGTCTGGGGGTAGAGTGGTGTGGCGTGGTCCTGGAGAAGACGGGGGGTGTGTTAAAAAGAGGGAGCCAGGACGTCGCTTTTCCGCAAGGTGCGAAATTTTGGGAGGGTACATCGAGGCTTTAAGCCAATCGGGCCAGTTACTACAGCCCGTGAGTGTGCTCAGCTCAGTGCGTGTGGGCCTCGCACGTGATAATTCCGACCTAATCACGTGATCGTGTATCGCGAACGAGCTGACTCATTACGAGTCAATATTTCCACGTTTGCTGGAGAGGCTTGTGCTTCCAGTCAATCCTCAGCAGCTGGCTGGGCTTCTCAACTTATTTAGGGTCAGAACTGCGGTATCGTTTTTGGTCCCATCAATCCCTCCATTTTTGCCGGGTTCGAGGGTCTCACAGATGGTGGGCTAAACGTAAGTTGTTGTCTCGTGAATTATCCTGGACTTGTCCTATGTCGCTCAAGTGGAGCCCAGCTTCGCCTGTCGAGCCCACAAGAGCATCTTTCAAAGTGTTTACTTTCTTCTTTCAGCAACAAGCTTACCGCCGTTTCTTCCAACACCACCCCCAGTAGAGTCGAGCAGTACGTCATGGTCGTGTCCGAGTCTGCATGATCGCGAACTCATGACTTGGGTAACAAAGTACGGCCAACACAAGGCTACTCCAGTCCTCCACGAGTCCCCAATGGTTTTCAACGTCAATCATGGGACGCAGGGATCCTCAAAATCCCAAGCTTCGATCCAACGGACTGATTCATTAGACGATGTCGACCCACGAGTTAATCGATTGCAGGCCCAAGCATCCACACTACCCTTCCGACATCCAGATCGCGCTGTGGTTGCACACAATATTGCGACTAACCACATTTCCCGCTACAACGCGACTCGACAGAAGGGAGACCTTGACCAAGCTATCGTGGGATTTGCCGAGGCGCTTTTGCGTGGAATGAATCACCCTCCCATGGACATTTTGACTTTCGACCACTTGACGCGTGCATTAGTCACTCGTTTCAATGACTTCGGAACGAGGAAAGACCTGGACCACATTATCTCATACCTTCGCTACCTCTCCAACCTCCCGCTAGGGGTCGCCGGCATCAAGCGCCTCAATGTCCTCAATGGCCTTGCCGATGCCCTCCGCTGTAGGTTCGAAGTTGGAGGGCGACTGGAGGACATTGAAGATTCGATCTCGTTGCTTCGACATGTCATCACCATGCTCCCTCCAGCTACAGATGATTATTACCTCATCGCAAACAACCTAGCAAATGCCTGGAGAACAAAATATGAACAAACTGACGAGTCAGAGGATCTCACCGAGGCTATCAGCCACTATCGTGCAGTGCTCACATCCTGTCCACTGGATAATCCCTCGCGTCCTTCATGCCTCAGAAGCCTTGCGGATGTGTTGACATCGCGCTCTGAACGGAGCGGTGACCTGAACAATGCTGAGGACGCCGCTACGCTATATCAAGAGTCCCTTGACCTCCTGGAGAAGGAACACCCCAAGCGAATGTGGGTTCTCATGGACTTTGCTAGCTTCCATAATATCCGCTTCAGGCAAACAAATGACCCGGAAGATCTTGAGAAAGCAATCAGTCGGTATCGTGAGGTCCTCTTTTTGTGTCCTCCGGACCACGAGAGAAAGGACGAAGTCCTGAAGAACCTTGGGTATTCGCTCACCAATCGCTTCGAAAATTTTGGTCGCACGGAGTGTTTGGAGGAGGCAATTTCGCTTTATCGTGCCGCTCTTCGCATCTGTCCCCGGGGTCACCCACGTCGACGAGAATCTTTGCGTGGACTAGCCCACGCCATGCATGCGCGCTGCCGTCGGACACATAGTATTGAAGATTTGGAGGAAGCGATTAACTTAGAACGTGAAAATTTAGCTCTCACACCTCCAGGGCACACAATGCGTCCACAGGTGCTATATAACCTCTCAGTCAGTCTTCGAACGCAATATACTTGGACCGATGACGTGGGTTACGTCGAAGAGGCAATTGAACATCTTTATGAAGCTTCGAAATTAGTCAAATCTGGACATCCCCGTTTACAACGCATTCTTGACCTTCTTGCAGGGAACCTGGTTTACCACTTTATACACCGTGGCGCGGATAAAGATATTGCCGAAGCAATCAAACACTACCGAACTTCCATTTCCTTAATGCCCGAAGGCCATCCACAAGTCTCCTCCACGCTCACTCACTTTGCCTGTGACTTGGGTGTTATTTTTTCCCTGACCGGCGATGCAAAACATCGCGAGGAGGCTATTACATTGCATCGATCTGCCGTCGAATACCCATTCTCTAGTGCGCGTGATAAACTGATATCAGCTAAAAGTTGGACAGTCATCGCGCACGACACACGGCACTCCTCAGCTCTGACTGCATACCGCAAGGCCCTCTCCTTACTGCAGTGTGCAATAGACTTAGGTCCTACAGTACAAACTCGGCACGAATATATCAGTGGCCGAGACACTGAGTACATTCGGAGTCTTCCGATGGACGCTGCGTCATACGCTATTGAGTCCCGTGCCTATGAGGAAGCCATTGAGATGCTCGAACAAGGGAGAGCGCTGCTTTGGTCCGGCATGCGCAGCCTTCGCACCCCACTCGAACACCTCCACGAAGTCGACAAATCTCTAGCAGATGAATTCACAGAAATCAGTCAAGCATTAGAGGCAATAATCACTACAACCCATGTTCGTGATTTCGTGCAGACACCAGCTGGGATGGATGACAATGGTGTCGCGATCGGGAGAAAGGATACGTTCGCTCGTGACTTGGCGGAGAAGCGCAGACTCTCGGAGGAACTGGATAAGGTTGTCTTGCGGATCCAAGCATTACCAGGATTAGAGAACTTCTGGAGACCCATCCCTTTTCGTCACCTCCAAACCGCAGCTATAGGAGGTCCAGTAGTCATCATCAATATATCCGAATACTGTTCCGATATTCTCATCGTCCGCTCCAACCACCCAGTTGTTCCTATCCCAACTCCGACAAACTTCTTTGATAGGGTCACAAACCTCGCCTATCAGCTATCAGAAACGCGGAAGAGTTACCGCTTGGAGTCAAAAAAATATGATCGTGTATTGCGACAGACACTGGAGGAACTGTCCGAGTTGGTGGGCCAGCCAGTTGCCAACAGGTTAATGGAGATCGGAATTCCAGAACAGTCCCGAATCTGGTTGTGTCCAACTTCTGTGTTAGCTTCCCTTCCGATTCATGCTGCAGGACCAATATCTTCTCACATCAATGTGAAACGATACCTTTGTGACATTTACGTGTGTTCATACACACCAAGCCTCTCAGCGTTGATAGCGTCGAGATCCGGCAACTTATCGAGATCTGCGAGTGGGCGGCCATCGTTACTCATCGTCGAACAGCCAGACGAAACCCTTCCCGGAGTGGACTCAGAAACACGCAGTATCGGATCTTTGGTTGGCAGCGGTTTTGTGACAAGGATCGCGGGCGAAGCAGCGACACCTGAAAACGTGATTGCTCACCTTCCGATGCACCCTTGGGTGCATTTTGCGTGTCACGGCGTGCTGCAACCGGGTCGGCCTTTCGATTCATCGTTTCTTCTCCAGCACAACACCCGCCTCACACTCCTTCGTATTGCCAAGTCTCACCTTCGCATTGCAGAACTTGCTTTTCTAGCGGCCTGTCATACTGCGGAACTATCAGAGGATGGTACGCCGGATGAGGTTCTCCATCTGACTGCTGCGATGCAGTTTAGTGGATTCAGGAGCGTGATTGGGACTATGTGGGCGATGCCTGATGAAGATGGGAAGGACCTTTCAGAGCACTTCTATAGCAAGATGTTTGCTGCGGGCACGCAAGTTGCCAGCTATGAGCAGTCAGCAAGGGCACTCCGGCACGCGACTCAGAAACTGAGGACGGAGAAGGGTGTTTCGCTCGAACGATGGGTGAACTTCGTCCACTATGGAGCTTGATGAAAGAACAGGAATGTTGGGTAGCATAGGGTGAGTCGTTCAGGCAAGCGATTTCGAGCCTGTGTGACTGATGCCGAAGTAGTCATCGACATTGTGGACACCCACAAACTTACTCTGTCTATTCTACTTTTTGCTTCGATATTCTCCTCCTTGGTTATGTCCTGTCTGTATGTCACCAGTATTACATGCTCTGTAGTCACTGAGCACAGAGTCCATACTCTACGTCTTGGGGTTTGTCTGTAGGTGACCTGTATTATGCGAATGTATCACCATGCCTCGCCTCAAAGCTTGCCTTGCATCATTACTACCGCTCTACTCGCCCCACCTTCCAATCCAGTTCCAAACACCCCACATCATGTCAAGAACACATTATAAAAGCCATCCACCATGCGTTCTAGCTGGAAAGTCTTAATTCGTCATGCTAGATATTTCACATTTTGTAGCTTTTATAGCTTGATCCTTTGTCTATACTACTTCTACGTCTACATCTACAAACAAGTCGAATCGCCTGAAAACTTCATAACGTCACTTCGAGCCGGATCAAAGACACGTTATCATCCCGTCATACTGTGAACTTGCCTATTATTCTTGTCCAAACCTGGTGGCCCTCATCAGGGAAGATCACCTTCCTATTCCTCGCCTATCGTCATCAATACTATTTGATCAAACCACGGCATGGGAAGATGTCCACATTGTTCAGTGCATGGAACGCGCCAATCCCGTCCGTCTGAGGTAAACGACAATCCATGCTGCTGTGGATCACAAGCCACGGCGTCGACCAACACCAACACCAGCACCCGCATGTGTACGTGAGGTCGCACCTCCCAACTACGAGTGTCCATCACCCGCACGCTGCCAATACCTCCCTCGCGCCCACGCCAAGCAGGGCCACTGGTATATCTTGGTACATTCGTGCATCCGTTTGGCCCCCTGCCCTTCCCGCGTAACCGCACCGTGGCCCGCGTCACTCTGTACATCCCTGCTCTTGCGTTGCCTCGTGTGCGACCCGCCCACCCACACGTTTGGGGAAGTGGGCCATACACGGATGAACCGGACACCATAACCGCAGCGGTGCACGCTGGCCGTGTGCGGTGGAGCGAAGTGTCGAGGCGGCTCGGCCGAGATGCCCGGGTCGAGGTGCAGGTCGTGCGCGCGGCTGAGAGGTATTTCGGTAATGTGAGAGCAGCCGCGGAGCCGGGTGTAGGTGGCGACCGTGAAGATGACGGCCAGGGATTCTTCACTGCTGGGTGGGGTAACGGGCACGAGGGTGCGGGAATCGAGATTCTGGATGTGGCATTTGTCAACGTGCGTCTTCCCAAGTGAGGGACAGACAACAACTAAGTGGGTATTGATGGTCCGCACATGGTGGCACGGCACATCGTGCGCCTGGTCTCGGTCGCCAGAATCGCAAGCAACGCCTCGGAGAGTACGCCGCGGAGCGCGGCGTGGTGCTTGGATTCGCTGCAAGCGCCGCTGTGTCGAGTTCTGTTGGTGGCCGGACGAAGCTCGCGCGCAGAGTTAGCGTTGGCTGCGAGGGTGGGCCCTACTCGGATGAGACAGACGAAGACGGGATGGAGACCGAGAGTGAGATAGAAGAGGACGAGGAGGACATGGACGTTGACGCCCTTTTTGCACGCGTCACGATTGTCTTCGAGGGTGATCGAGCGGGTGCACTCCCCGGGTATGATCTCGGCCATTTATTCGCGCTCGTATTCTGCTAATTGCGTATATTGTCGGGGTAAGATTCAAGTACGAACCAGACGCCCTTCGCGAAGCCATTCTGCGCCCGCGGCCCCATTACCCACTGCTGCGTCCCTCTCTCCGCGTGCGCGCAAGCGTCAACGCATAGACGACGACGACCATGACGACCCTATCCACACGACGGCGAATGGTGCCAACACGAATGGGCCAGTGTGGCGCGGTGTTGAACTCGAAACGGCTGTGGAGCGCTTCCGGTTATGCATGTATGAAGCGGACAGCGACAACGGCACCGACGCGGGGAACAAGGATGCAGGAGGCTCTGACAAAACCAAAACGCTCGCCGAGGACCAGCAGCAGCAGTCAGGAGGGGAGGTCACCCACGTACAGAGCGGCCGTCGGCGGTGGGAGATTTGGTTCCTTGGCTCCCTCGACGACGACAACAGGGACACGCCGCCCCCGCCATTGTCGATGTGGGGAAGATGGGGCTACAAAGGAGAGTACAACGATAGGCGGTGCGATGCTGCTGCAGCGCGGGTTGCGCGCGTCGAACCTCGAGTTCGTGGAGGGCGAGGTACGTGTATTGCAGGACGCACCAGCTGCGGATTCTGGTAGCTGCACGCGGGAAGGTTGGGCGCTTGAAGTACGGCGATGGCGTTGGACGCGGTCGTGTTAATTCGCAATGTCAGTGTTGCACTGAATTGAATATGCTTTTGAATTTGTGGCCAGTGGCGAGTTTTGCGACCACGAGGCTTTCTGGATCGAGTTGACCAAACTGCGCACGACGCCGTGATCTTTCAGGATTTTCTCAGAGCGGAGGTCGATGATGTCGTCTTCGTCGAAGGGATGCGCGTAGTGCTGCGCGAGCTGGGCCCATGCGTCCTTCAGACGCATCGGGCTTTCGAAGTGGGCCTGGTAAAAGTCCACGCCGCTGCGATCCCGCGAGGGCGTCGAGGGGAGGGAAGAACTCGATGAGGGTGTGCTGGCATGACGTGGACGCTTAGACGGGGAGGGATGTTCAGGTGGGTGGTCTGGGGGTCGAGTGGTGTGGCGTGGTCCTGGAGAAGACGCGGGATGTGTTAAAAAGAGGGAGCCAGGACGTCGCTTTTCCGCAAGGTGCGAAATTTTGGGAGGGTACATCGAGACTTCAAACCAGTCGGGCCAGTTGCTACAGCCCGAGCCTGAGGGTGAGTATGCTCAGCTCAGGCCTTGCATGTTGCGTGTGGGCCTCGCACGTGACAATCCCGACATAACACATCCTTACATGATCGTGTATTTTTTATTTTTTTTTTGGAATTCGCATTTATATTCCGCAGCGTATAACAAAGATACAGACATGGTCTACATAGTCCTATGTACTTATGATCAGGCATTCAGGGTGTTTACAGTGAATTAGAACTAGCTAACTATGGGCGGCCGTTTGGTCAGAGATTGTGGTAGTCGGGCGCCAGGCGGTGCCCAGGGTGTGGTGGAGCAGGTGGTCACGGTACGGTCCGGGGGCGAGCTAGCTTAGTTGGTCGCCAGTGGGCGGCTTTTTTTTAATGGGCCTCTGCTTCCATCCTTTGACCAGTGCTGTGGCACCGTGGGCAAAGAGGAGCTTGTTAGCAAGGAGAGAGGTGGCGAGTGTGCCGTCAGGATCCTCAAAGGCAATGGAGAGGACACTGCACCGGGTGAGTAGGAGGGGTTGTGTACCCATGATGGGTGCTGGGTGATTGGGAGGGCGGCATAAGAGGGGTTTTCTGCTGCGAGGGCGGCATGGCATTCTGCTCAGGAGTAAGCTTCACGTGAGATGGTGGTGCCTGTGGGCACACGGTTGAGGAGGATCCGGGACCATTTGACGTTGGCCCTAATGGGAGGGTTAATTCCGTCTGGCAGTGGGTGCAATAGCCCCTCTCAGGGTTGCAGCGATGAGGGTGAGGGAGGCTTGTAGATTGTTTGCTGAGGTGGCATGGCCCGCGGTGATTACGAGGTTCCCGTGCACTGTCCACTTTGCAGCGGCAATGCGGACCTGGTTCGAGGGGTTTGCACTTAGAGCATTGTTTAGGGTCTCACAGACCTTTGCAGGGCTGAGTCATTGTTCTGGGGTTAGGAAATCCAGCTTCACCACGGCACTGGGTCGTGGCAGGGTGGCAGTGGCTGATGCATATGTAGGAGTGGTTTTCTCCCTGGGCTTTTGGGGCCTGGAGGTGCCGGTGTTTGGAGGGTTCAGTGTGGAGGGGGTGGGGTGCTGTAGGCTGATCACTGTCTTCGACAGTGTAGTGAGTGTGTCCTTTATGGCAAGGATCTCTTTTCGGAGAGTGTCGGAGGTTGGGGCTGTAGTGGTGGGAGCTGCAGGGTTGTTCCTGAGTGCTTTGGCCGCGGTTGTGGTGGGGCTTGAGAGGAAGGATTGGTATATGTTTTGTATCCGTCTCCTCTCCAAGTCCTGGTGTGCCCTCAAGCATTTTCTTGGTGGCTTCCGTGACTGAGCTGAGTACGCCAGCTAGTTGCTGGAGTGTTGGGGAGGGGGGAAGGTTCGGGGTGTTTTGAGACATGGTGGCGGTATGAGTGGGAGAAGCTGTACATGATCGTGTATGTGACACTCGTTTGCTGGGGAGGCTTGTGCTCTCACTGAGCAGTCAATCACTGGCATCACCTGCAGCTGGCTGGGCTTCTCAATCCATTTAGCGCTCCCGGGCCAGGGTCAGAACCGCGGTATCATTTTTGGTGCCGTCAATCCTTCCATTTTTGCCGGGTTCGAGGGCGTCACAGATGGTCTGCTGAACGTCACGGTAAGCCTGAGCTGTTGTCTCGTGAATTCTCCTGGACTTGTCCTATGGCGATCGCTCAAGTGGAGCACAGCTTGGCCTGTCGAGTTCACAACAGCATCTCCCAAAGTGTTTACTTTCTGCTCTCAGCAACAAGCTTACCGCCGTTTCTTCCAATACCACCCCCGGTAGAGTCGAGCAGTGCGTCGTGGTCGTGTCCGAGTCTGCATTATCGCGAACTCGTGACTTGGGTAACAAAGTCACGGCCAACACGAGGCTGCTCCAGGTCCTCCACGAGTCCACAATGTCCCACAACGTCGTTCATGGGGCGCAGGGATCCCCAAAATCCCAATCTTCGATCCAAGGGGCTGATTCATTAAACGATGTCAACTCACGAGTTGATCGATTGCATGCCCAAGCATCCACACTACCCTTCCGACATCCGGATCGCGCTGTGATTGCCCACAATATTGCGACTAACCACATGTCCCGCTACAAGGCGACTCGACAGAAGGGAGATCTTGACCAAGCTATCGTGGGATATGCCGAGGCGCTTTTGCGTGGAATGAATCCTCCCCCATCAACATTCTGACTTTCGAGCACCTGACGTGCGCATTACTCACTCGTTTCGATGACTTCGGAGCGAGGGAAGACCTGGACTACAGTATCTCATACTTTCGCCACCTCTCTAACCTCCCGCTAGAGGTCGCCGGCACTAAGCGCCTCGATGTCCTCGATTGCCTTGCCGATGCCCTCCGCAGTAGATTCGAAGTTGGAGGGCGACTGGAGGACATTGAAGATTTGATCTCGTTGCTTCAACATGTCATCACCATGGTCCCTCCAGCCACAGATGACTATCGCCGCATCGCAAGGACGCTAGCAGATGCTTGGACAACAAGATATGAACAAACTGACGAACCAGAAGATCTCACCGAGGCTATCAGCCACTATCGTGCGGTGCTCACATCCTGTCCACTGGACCATCCCTCGCGTTCTTCGTGCCTCAGAAACCTTGCGGATGTGGTGGCATTACGCTCTCAACGGAGCGGTGACCTGAACGATGCTGAGGACGCCGCTACGCTATATCGAGAATCGCTTGACCTCCTGGACAAGGAAGACTCCCATCGAATGTGGGTTCTCATGAACCTTGCTAACACATACCACATCCGCTTCAAGCAAACAGATGACTCGGAAGATCTTGACAAAGCAATCAGCGGGCATCGTGAGGCCCTCCTTTTGTGTCCACCGAACGACGAGAGAAGGGACTACCTCATGATCAACCTTGGGTTTTCGCTTACCAGTCGCTTCAGACACTTTGGTCGCACGGAGTGTTTGGAGGAGGCAATTTCGCTTCATCGTGCCGCTCTTCGCCTCTGTCCCCGGGGTCACCCACGTCGACAAGAGTCTTTGGGTGGACTCGCCGACGCCATGCATTTGCGCTACCTTCGGACACATAGAATTGAGGATTTGGAGGAAACGATTGACCTAGAACGTGAAGCTTTAACTCTCACGCCTCCAGAGCACCCAATGCGTCCGAAGATGCTATATAACCTCTCGGTCCGTCTTCGAACACAATATAACTGGACCAATGACATGGGTTACATCGAAGAGGCAATTGAACACCTTTATGAAGCTTCGAAATTAGTCAAATCTGGACATCCCCTTTCACGACTCATTCTTCACCTTCTTGCGGGGAACCTGGTTTACCGCTTTAGGCACCGTGGCGCAGATGAAGATATCGCCGACGCAATCAAACACTACCGAACTTCCATTTCCTTAATCCCCGAAGGTCATCCAGAAGTTTCCTCCATGCTCTCTAACTTTGCCTGTGACTTGGGCATTATTTTTTCCCGGACCGGCGATGCGGAACATTTCGAGGAGTCCATTGCTTTGTCTCGATCTGCCGTCGAATACCCATTCTCTAGTGCGCGTGATAGACTGAGAGCAGCTCAAGGTTGGACGGTCACCGCGCGCTTCACACGGCACTCCTCAGCTCTGACTGCATACCGCAAAGCCCTCTCCTTACTGCAGCATGCGATAGACTTAGGTCCCACAGTACAAACTCGGCACGAATATATCAGTGGCCGAGACATTGATCCCTTTCTGAGTCTTCCAATGGACGCCGCGTCATACGCCATCGAGTCCCGTGCCTATGAGGAGGCCATTGAAATGCTCGAACAAGGGAGAGCGCTCTTGTGGTCCGGCATGCGCAGCCTTCGCACCCCACTCGATCACCTCCACGAAGTCGACAACTCTCTAGCAGATGAATTCACAGAAATCAGTCAAGCATTAGAGACAATAATCACTACAACCCACGTTCGTGATTTCGTGGGGACTCTCGCTGGTACAGATTATGATGATGTCACGATTGGGAGAACGGACATGTTTGCCCGTGACTTGACGGAGAAACGCAGGCTCTCAGAGGAACTGGATAAGGTTGTCTTGCGGATCCAAGCATTACCAGGATTCGAAAACTTCCGGAGACCCATCCCTTTTCGTCACCTCCAAACCGCAGCTATAGGAGGTCCAGTAGTCATCATCAATTTATCCGAATACTGTTCCGATATTCTCATCGTCCGCTCCAACCACCCAGTTGTTCATATCCCTACTCCGACGAACTTCTTTGATAGGGTCACAAACCTCGCCCATCAGCTATCAGAAACGCGGAAGAGTTACCGCTTGGAGTCAAAAAAATATGATCGTGTATTGCGACAGACACTGGAGGAACTGTCCGAGTTGGTGGGTCAGCCTGTTGCCAACAGGTTAATGGAGCTTGGAATTCCAGAACAGTCCCGAATCTGGTTGTGTCCAACTTCTGTGTTGGCCTCCCTTCCGATTCACGCTGCAGGACCAATATCTTCTCACATCAATGTGAAACGATACCTTTGTGACATTTACGTGTGTTCATACACACCAAGTCTCTCAGCGCTGATAGCGTCGAGGTCCGGCAACTTATCGGGATCTTCCAGTGGGCAGTCATCGTTACTCATCGTCGGACAGCCGGACGAAACGCTTCCCGGAGTGGACTCAGAAACACGCAGTATCGAATCTTTGGTTGGCAGCGGTTCTGTGACAAGGATCGCAGGCGAAGCAGCGACACCCGAAAACGTGATCGCTCGCCTTCCGATGCACCCTTGGGTACATTTTGCGTGCCACGGCGTGCTGCAACCGGGTCGGCCTTTCGATTCATCCTTTCTTCTCCAGCACAACACCCGCCTCACACTCCTTCGCATTGCCAAGTCTCACCTTCCCACTGCAGAACTTGCATTCCTAGCGGCCTGCCATACTGCGGAACTAGCAGAGGATGGTACGCCGGACGAGGTTCTCCATCTGACTGCTGCGATGCAGTTTAGTGGATTCAGGAGCGTGATTGGGACTATGTGGGCGATGGCTGATAAAGATGGGAAGGACCTTTCAGAGCACTTCTATAGGAAGATGTTTGCTGCGGGCGTGCAAAGTGCCAGCTATGAGCAGTCAGCAAGGGCACTGCGGCACGCGACTCAGAAACTGAGGACGGAGAAGGGTATTTCGTTCGAGCGGTGGGTGAACTTCGTCCACTATGGAGCTTGATCAGAGAGTAGGGATACTGGGTAGCATTAGGGTGAGCCGCTCGAAATCGCTTGACCGAAGCAGTATGACTGATGCCGTAGTAGTGATCGAGACTGTGAACACCCACATACTAATAAAGTCTTCTGTTATTGTACTCTGTTCTCTGTCTCGGATATTCTTCTTGGCGCTCTCTATGTTACCGGTATTACACGTTCTGTACTCACCGGGTCCACCCTATCTTTGGTATTCTCCTACGTGTTGGTTATGGCCTGTCTGTGTGTGACTCTGTATTACGCGAATGTATCGTCATGCTCTCTCGAAAATCCCTTCTACTCCCCTCCTCAAATGGTGCCTGGCACCTGTCTGATTAGCCTATCTCGCACTACTTGCCTCATGTTTCACACCAGTTCCAAGCACCTCGCATTGTGGCAGGAATGCATTGTAAACGCCATCCATCATGTGTTCGGGCTGGAAAATCTCAGTTCGCGATGCTAGATATCTCACGTCTTGTATCTTTTAGAGTGCGTTCGGGAACAAGTTTGCCGCACGCGGCATCAGCCAAAAAAAAAATCACAACTGCAAAATTCGGGACGCAGCAAAGTGACCGTTCGAGAGCACCCTTTCTCGGTTGCGATTGTGATTTGAGATTGAGATTGCCCTGCCAAAAAAAAAAACAGGTCTGGACCTGTTTTTATTTTTGAAATCGCAACCGCACACGTTACTCGGGCTGTGACCCTATCCTCGGGAGGGCGGGCCGCTCATCCGACTCCGCCCTCCGCACTGCCTGTCCGAGTCCGTACACCTGCCACTCCCTACTGTGTACTGCTACCAGAACCAGATTCACTCTAGTCCATTGGAATATTTTGAAAATGAAAAGGCGATAAGGTCAAGACATCAACAACTTGAACGTTGTCCCGCAATGATGAGGCCACTGGCATTGAAGAGTTCATTGATCCAATGATCCACTGGCATCTCTGATTTACACATGTGTGCTGGGGCTCTTTGTCAAAGTGAGAGGCATAGGCGAGCGCAGATCCACCCGCTGTAGTGACAAGAATTAGCCCTGCAACTGCTGCAACTTCAATTGGATGGATGGAGGGCCTCAGGTGTCATGAGTGACTCAGGCGTGACAGCTCCAAGTCAGAGAAGTTGGATATATACAAAAATGCGACACAGGGGGTGTACGGAGGATACAGCAAAATCTCTATTTCAGAAAACACGATCACTATTTCGCAGTTGTGAAATAGTGATCGCATGCGGAAGTTTTCACGTACGAAATTAGTGCCGAACGCACTCTTACAGCTTGAGTCTTTGTCTATACTATTTCTACGTCTACATCTATAAACAAGTCGAATCACATGAAGACTTCATAACGTCGCTTCAAGCTGAAACAAAGACAGGTTATCATCACGCGCGTCATACTGTGAACTTGCCTATTATTCTTGTCCAAACCTGGTGGCTCTCATCAGGGAAGATCACCTTCTTATCCCTCACCTATCGTCATCAATACTATTTGGTCAAATCACGGGATGGGAAGATGTGCACATTGTTTCAGTGCATGGAACGCGCCAATTCCGTCCGTCTGGGGTAAACGATAATCCTTGCTGCCGTGGATCACAAGCCACGGCGTTGACCAACACCAAAACCAGCATCCGCATGTGTACGTGCGGTCGCACTTCCAACTACCAGTGCGCATCACCCGCACGCGCTGCCAATACCTCCCTCGCGCCCACGCCAAGCAGGGCCACTGGTATATCTTGATGCATTCGTACATCCGTTTGGCCCCCTGCCCTTCCCGCGTAACCGCACCGTGGCCCGCGCCACTCTGTACATCCCTGCTCTTGCGTTGCCTCGTGTGCGACCCGCCCACCCACACGTTTGGGGAAGTGGGCCATACACAGATGACTCGAACATCATAACCGCAGCGGTGCACACTGGCTGTGTGCGGTGGAGCGAAGTGTGGGAGGCGAGGCGGCTCGGACGGGATGCCCGGGTCGAGGTGCAGGTCGTGCGCGCGGCTGAGAGGTATTTTGGTAATGCGGGCGCAGCCGCGGAGCCGGGTGTAGGTGGCGACCCTGAAGGCGACGGCCTGGGATTCTCCAGTGCTGGGTGGGGTAGTAACGGGCACGAGGGTGCGGGAATCGAGGTCCTGGACGTGGCATTTGTCAAGGTGCGTCTTCCCAAGTGAGAGATGGACAACTAAGTATATCTGGGTATTTATGGTTCGCATAGGGTGGTACGGCACATCGTGCGCCTGGTCTCGGTCGCCAGAATAGCAACCAGCGCCTCGGCGAGTAGGCCGCGGAGGGCGGCGCGGTGCTTGGATTCGCTGCGAGCGCCACTGTGTCGAGTCCTGTTGGTGGCCGGACGAAGCGCGCACGCGGAATTGGGGTCGGCGGCGAGGGTGGGCCCTACTCGGAAGAGACAGACGAGGAAAGGATAAAGACGGAGAGTGAGATGGAAGATGAGGACATGGACGTTAACGCTCTTTCTGCATGCGTCACGATCGTCTTCAAGGGTGGTCGAGCGGGTGTACTCCCCAGGTATGATTTCGGCCATTCATTCGCGCGAGTATTCTGCTCATTGCGTGCTTCGCGAAGCCATTCTGCACCCGCGGCACATTACCCACCGCTGCGTCCCTCTCTCCATCTGCACGCAAGCGCCAACGCATAGACGACGACGATCACGACGACCCTATACACACGATGGCAGACGGTGCCAACATGAGTGCGCCAGTGCGACGCGGCGTTGAACTCGAAACGGCTGTGGAGCACTTCCTGTCGCGCATGTATGAGCCAGACAGCGACGACGGCACCGACGCGGGGAACGAGGATGCAGGCGGCGCTGACAAAACCAAAATGCCCATCGAGGACCAGCAGCAGCAGTCAGGAGGGGAGGCCACCCACGCGCAGAGCGACTGTCGGCGGTGGGAGATTTGGCCCCTTGGCTCCCTCGACGACGACAACAGGGACAGGCCGCCACCGCCGCCATTTTCAATGTTGGATAGGGAAGATGGGGCTGCCAAGGAGGGTGCGATCGCGGGTGCGGTGCTGCAGCGCGGGTTGCGCACGTCGAGTTCGTGGAGGATGAGGTACGTGTTTTGCAGGATGCACTAGTTGCGGATTCTGGTAGCTGCACGCGGGAAGGTTGGGCGATCGAAGTGCGGCGATGGCGTTGGGTGCGGTCGTGTTAATTCGCAATGTCAGTGCTGCATTGAATATTTTTGAATTTGTGGCCTGCGAGTTTTGCGACCACAAGGTTTTGTGGATCGAGTTGACTAAACTGCGCACGACGCCGCAATCTTTCAGGATCTTCTCTGAGCTGAGGTCGATGATGTCGTCTTAGTCGAGGGGACGCGTGTAGTGCTGCGCGAGCTGGGCCCATGCGTACTTCAGACACATCATGCTTTTGAAGGGAGCCTTGTAAAAGTCCACGTCGCTGCGATCCCGCGAAGGCGTCAAAGGGAGAGAAGAACTCGATGAGGGTCGAGTGGTATGGCGTGGTCCTGGAGAAGATGCGGGGTGTGTTAAAAAGAGGGAGCCAGGATGTCATTTTTCTGCAAGGTGCGAAATTTTGGGAGAGTACATCGAGACTTTAAACCAGTCGGGCCAGCTGCTTCAGCCCGAGAGTGAGTGTCCTTCAAGTTGTGCATGGGCCTCGCACGTGACAATCCTGACCTCACCACATGATCGTGTATAGCCAACGAGCTGACTCCTTACAAGTCATATTTCCACGTTTGCTGGGGAGGCTTGTGCTTTTCAGTCAATCCTCACCTGCAGCTGGCTGGGCTTCTCAATTCATTTAGCACCCCAGGGTCAGAACTGCGGTATCGTTTTTGGTGACGTCAATCCTTCCATTTTTGCCGGGTTCGAGGGTGTCATAGATGGTGTGTGAATTCTCCTGCACTTGTCCTATGGCGATCGCTCAAGTGGAGCACAGCTTGGCCTGTCGAGCTCACAACACCATTTCCCAAAGCGTTTACTTTTCTGCTCTCAGCAGCAAGCTTACCGCCATTTCTTCCAACACCACCCCCGGTAGAGTCGAGCAGTGCGTCGTGGTCGTGTCCGAGTCTGCATGATCGCGAACTCGTGACTTGGATAACAAAGTCACGGGCGACACGAGACTGCTCCGAGTCCACAATGGCCGTCAAAGTCGATCATGGGGCGCAGGGATCCCCAAAATCCCAAGCTTCGATCCAACAGGCTGATTCATTAAACGATGTCAACTCACAAGTTAATCGATTGCATGCCCAAGCATCCACACTACCCTTCCGACATCCGGATCGCGCTGTGGTTGCCTACAATATTGCGACTAACTACATGTCCAGCTACAAGGCGACTCGACAGAAGGGAGACCTTGACCAAGCTATCGTGGGATTTGCCGAGACGCTTTTGCGTGGAATGAATCACCCTCCCATGAACATCTTGACTTTCGAGCACCTGACGCGTGCATTGGTCACTCGTTTCGATGACTTCGGAGCGAGGGAAGACCTGGACCACATTATCTCATACTTTCGCCACCTCTCTAACCTCCCACTAGGGGTCGCCGGCATCAAGCGCCTCAATGTTCTCAGTGGCCTTGCCGATGCCCTCCGCAGTAGATTCGAAGTTGGAGGGCGACTGGAGGACATTGAAGATTCGATCTCGTTGCTTCGACATGTCATCACCATTGTCCCTCCAGCCACAGATGATTATCACCTCATCGCAAGCAATCTAGCAAGAGCTTGGAAAAGAAAATATGAACAAACTGACGAACCAGAAGATCTCACCGAGGCTATCAGCCACTATCGTGCGATACTCACATCCTGTCCACTGGACCATTCCTTGCGTTCTTCATGCCTCGGAAGCCTTGCGGATGCGTTAACATCACGCTCTGAACGGAGCGGTGACCTGAACGATGCTGAGGACGCCGCTACGCTATATCAAGAGTTGCTTGACCTCCTGGGCAAGGAAGACTCCGACCGAATGTGGGTTCTCATGAACCTTGCTAGCGTCTATCATATCCGCTTCAGGCAAACAAATGACCCGGAAGATCTTGAGAAAGCAATCAGTCGGTATCGTGAGGTCCTCCTTTTGTGTCCACCGAACCACGAGAGCAAGGACTACCTCATGAACAACCTTGGGTTTTCGCTTACCAGTCGCTTCAGACACTTTGGTCGCACGGACTGTTTGGAGGAGGCGATTTCGCTCTATCGTGCCGCTCTTCACATCTGTCCCCGGGGTCACCCACGTCGACAACTATCTTTGCGTGGACTCGCCCACGTCATGCATGCGCGCTACCTTCGGACACATAGAATTGAAGATTTGGAGGAATCGATTAACCTAAAACGTGAAGCTTTAGCTCTCACGCCTCCAGAGCACCCAATGCGTCCGCAGGTGCTATATAACCTCTCGGTCAGTCTTCGAACACAATATAATTGGACCAATGACATGGGTTACGTCGAAGAGGCAATTGAACATCTTTATGAAGCTTCGAAATTAGTCAAATCTGGACATCCCCTTTCACGACTCATTCTTCACCTTCTTGCGGGGAACCTGGTTTACCGCTTTAGGCACCGTGGCGCAGATGAAGATATCGCCGACGCAATAAAACACTACCGAACTTCCATTTCCTTAATCCCCGAAGGTCATCCACAAGTCTCCTCCATGCTCTCTAACTTTGCCAGAGACTTGCGCCTTATTTTTTCCCGGACTGGCGATGCAAAACATCTCGAGGAGTCCATTGCTTTGTCTCGATCTGCCGTCGAATACCCATTCTCTAGTGTGCGTGATAGACTGAAAGCGGCTAAAGGTTTGACAGTCACCGCGCGCTTCACACGACACTCCTCAGCTCTGACTGCATACCGCAAGGCCCTCTCCTTACTGCAGCATGCAATAGACTTAGGTCCCACTGTACAAACTCGGCACGAATATATCAGTGGCCGAGACGTTAATCACCTTCGGAGTCTTCCGATGGACGCCGCGTCATACGCTATCAAGTCCCGTGCCTATGAGGAGGCCATTGAAATGCTCGAACAAGGGAGAGCGCTGCTGTGGTCCGGCATGCGCAGCCTTCGCACCCCACTCGATCACCTCCACGAAGTCGACAAATCTCTAGCAGATGAATTCACAGAAATCAGTCAAGCATTAGAGACAATAATCACTACAACTCATGTTCGTGATTTCGTGCACACCCCAGCTGGTGCAGATGACGATAGTGTCGCGATTGGGAGAAAGGACACGTTCGCTCGTGACTTGACGGAGAAACGCAGGCTCTCAGAGGAACTGGATAAGGTTGTCTTGCGGATCCAAGCATTACCAGGATTCGAGAACTTCCGGAGACCCATCCCTTTTCGTCACCTCCAAACCGCAGCTATAGGAGGTCCAGTAGTCATCATCAATCTATCCAAATACTGTTCCGATATTCTCATCGTCCGCTCCAACCACTCAGTTGTTCATATCCCAACTCCGACGAACTTCTTTCATAGGGTTACAGAGCTCGCCCATCAGCTATCAGAAACGCGGAAGAGTTACCGCTTGGAGTCAAAAAAATATGATCGTGTATTGCGACAGACACTGGAGGAACTGTCCGAGTTGGTGGGTCAGCCTGTTGCCAACAGGTTAATGGAGCTTGGAATTCCAGAACAGTCCCGAATCTGGTTGTGTCCAACTTCTGTGTTGGCCTCCCTTCCGATTCACGCTGCAGGACCAATATCCTCTCACATCAATGTGAAACGATACCTTTGTGACATTTACGTGTGTTCATACACACCAAGTCTCTCAGCGCTGATAGCGCCGAGGTCCAGCAACTTATCGGGATCTGCAAGTGGGTCCCCATCGTTACTTATCGTCGGACAGCCAGACGAAACGCTTCCCGGAGTCGACTCGGAAACACGCAGTATCGAATCTTTGGTTGGCAGCGGTTCTGTGACAAGGATCGCAGGCGAAGCGACACCTGAAAACGTGATCGCTCGCCTTTCGATGCACCCTTGGGTACATTTTGCATGCCACGGCGTGCTGCAACCGGGTCGTCCTTTCGATTCATCCTTTCTTCTCCAGCACAACACCCACCTCACACTCCTTCGGATTGCCAAGTCTCACCTTCCCACTGCAGAACTTGCATTCCTAGCGGCCTGCCATACTGCGGAACTGGCAGAGGATGGTACCCCGGACGAGGTTCTCCATCTGACTGCTGCGATGCAGTTTAGTGGGTTCAGGAGCGTGATTGGGACGATGTGGGCGATGGTGGATGAAGATGGGCAGGACCTTTCACAGTACTTCTATAAGAAGATGTTTGCTGCCGGCGCGCAAGTTGCCAGCTATGAGAAGTCAGCAAGGGCACTGCGGCACGCGACTCAGAAACTGAGGACGGAGAAGGGTGTTTCGCTCGAACGGTGGGTGAACTTCGTCCACTATGGAGCTTGATGAAAGACCAGGAATGTTGGGTAGCGTAGGGTGAGTCACTCAATCCAGCGATTTCGAGCCTGTATGACTGATGTCGAAGTAGTCATCGGACATTGTGGACACCCACAAACTAATGAAGTTTTCTGCTATTGGGTTCTCTGACTCGGATGTTTCTCGGTTTGCGCTGACCATCTAGAATTACATGTGTACTTATTCTGTCCATTCTACTTTGCTCGATACTCTCCTTGGTTATGGCCGCTCTCTATATTATACGTTCTGTAGTCACTGAGCAAAGTCCATACTACTTTTCTACGTGTTGGTTATAGCCTATCTGTATGTGACCTGTATTTAGCATCGACGGTATTTCCCCAGCCAGGAAATTGGATGAGCCGACTCGGACAAGGGACAAAGAATAAAGAAATGCACATCCGAGTCAACTCGATCCAAACCTTGCCACCTACAAAGCCTCGTAGTCGCAAAACCCACCACTGGCCACAAATTCAAAAGTATATTCAATTCATTGCCCAACACCGAAATTGCGAATTAACACGACCGCGCCCAACGCCATCGCCGCACTTCGATCGCCCAGCCTTCCCGCGCGCAGCTACCACAATCCGCAGCTGGTGCGTCCTGCAAGACACGTACCTCGCCCTCCACGAACTCGAGGTTCGACGCGCGCAACCCGCGCTGCAGCAGCATCGCACCGCCTGCCGCTGTACCCTCCTTGGTAGCCCCATCTTCCTCATCCAAGATCGAAAACGGCGGCGGCGGCGGCGGCCTGTCCTTGCTGTCGTCGTCGAGAGCGCCAAGGAGCCAAATCTCCCACCGCCGACGGTCGCTCTGCGCGTGGGTGACCTCCCCTCCTGACTGCTGCTGCTGCTGCTGGTCCTCGGCGAGCGTTTTGGTTTTGTCAGCGCCTCCTTCATCCTCGTTCCCCGCGTCGATGCCGTCGTTGCTGTCCGCCTCATACATACGTAACAGGAAGCGCTCCACAGCCGTTTCGAGTTCAACGCCGCGCCGGGCTGGCGCATTCGTGTTGGCACCGTCTGCCATCGCGTGCACAGGGTCGTCGTCATCGTCATCGTCTATGCGTTGACGCTTGCGCGCACGCGGAGAGAGAGACGTAGCAGCAGTGGGTAATGGGGGCCGCGGGTGCAGAATGGCTTCGCGAAGGGCGTCTGGTTCGTACTTGAATCTTACCCCGACAACATACGCAATTAGCAGAATACTCGCGCGAATGAATCGCTGAAATCATACCCGGGGAGTGCACCCGCTCGACCACCCTCGAAGACGATCGTGACGCGTGCAGAAAGAGCGTCAACGTCCTCATCGTCCTCCTCTTCCATCTCGCTCTCCGTCTCCATCCCGTCCTCGTCTGTCTCATCCGAGTAGGGCCCACCCTCGCCGCCGACACCAACTCCGCGTGCGCGCTTCGTCCGGCCACCAGCAGAACTCGACGCAGCGGCGCTCGCAGCGAATCCGAGCACCGCGCCGCGCTCCGCAGCGTACTCGCCGAGGCGCTGCTTGCGATTCTGGCGACCGAGACCAGGCGCACGATGTGCCGTGCCACCCTGTGCGAACCATAAATACCCAGATATAGTTATCCGTCTCTCACTCACCTTGACAAATGCCACGTCCAGAATCTCGATTCCCGCACCCTCGTGCCCGTTACCCCACCCAGCACTCGAGAATCCCCGGCCGTCGTCTTCAGGGTCGCCACCTACACCCGGCTCCGCGGCTGCGCCCGCACTACCAAAATACCTCTCAGCCGCGGGCACGACCTGCACCTCGACCCGGGCATCCTGTCCGAGCCGCCTCGCCTCCCACACTTCGCTCCACCGCACACGGCCAGCGTGCACCGCTGCGGTTATGATGTCCGAGTCATCTGTGTATGGCCCACTTCCCCAAACGTGTGGGTGGGCGGGTCGCACACGAGGCAACGCAAGAGCAGGGATGTACAGAGTGGTGTGGGCCACGGTGCGGTTACGCGGGAGGGGCAGGGGGCCAAACGGATGTACGAATGCACCAAGATATACCGGTGGCCCTGCTTGGCGTGCGCGCGAGGGAGGTATTGGCAGCGCGTGCGGGTGATGCGCACTCGTAGTCGGGAAGTGCGACCGCACGTGCACATGCGGGTGCTGGTGCTGGTGTTGATGCTGGTGTTGGTGTGTATGACTGTGCGGACGCGAGTGGGTGTGTCCGTGGCTATGGCTGTGAGCATGTGGGCTCATACCCGAGCTTGGAGATGCTTGTGGTAGCGGCGCTCGCAGATCGGGGGAGTAAGTCGGGTGATGGGGGTGTGGATGTTGGTGCGAGTGCGGATGGGAATGAGAGTGAGGGTATGCGTTGCTGTGGGTGTGCTCATACGACGGCGGTGCATCGGGATGGTGTACATCGGGATCAATAGGCGGCGGCAGCGCTTGTGACTGTAAAAAAATAGCACATCAGCATCATTTCCTGTTTCGTGTAATGGAGAAGAACTGACTTGTGAATAGGGATAGCCCATATGCGAGGATGCCCCGTCGTCAGGCTTGCGCGGTATTGGCGCTGGCACGGTTTGGTGGATGTATGTTATCCCTTCGCGGTGACGGGGTTCCTTTTCTCGTAGTTGCAGTTCCCTCTCCCTCTCCTTGTCCCTCTCTCTCTCCCTTTCTCGTTCCCTCTCCTTCTCCCTCTCCCGCTCGCGCTCTCTATCCCTCTCCCTGTCCCACTCGCGTTGTCGCATCCTCCCGTAATTCAAGTCGCGCTCACGTTCGTGGTCCAGGTCCACTGGAGGCCGCCCGCTTGGTGGTGGGGGCATGCCCGTTGCTGCCCCACGCAAACGGGGTTCACGCATCTGCGGAAGCGGCGCTGGCGGGCCAGGGAACGGAGGTGGAGGCGGATGCGGACGCGCCCTTCCACGGTCACGGTCGCGGTCGCGGTCCCGATGATGCAGCTTGCCTTCTAAACGATCGCGTTCACGTTCGTCCTCCAGAAGAGGCGCATGGGCAGGACCAGGACCGACTAGCGGAAGAGCCATACCAGGGTGGGCCTCTCGTTCCCTTTCCCTTTCCCTTTCTCTGTCCCTATCTCTCTCCCGTTCGCGGTCGCGGTCGCGATCCCTTATTATCGCACCAGGAGTGAGTGGAGGCCCAGGCAAAGGAGCAGGTGTACCGGAGGTCGACCCAGGTCCGGTCACCGGCATCACGCGAGCGTGTGGCAAGTTACTCCCACGATCACGCTCCCTTTCACCTTCGGGCGGTGGTTGCAAGCTTGACATCACCGGTGCGACGCCGCTGTCTGGCCGCGAGGTCCAGCGTTGGGGGGCAGGAGGGCCCTGAACAGGCACGGGGCACGGTAGGGGAGGCCCAGCTGTAACGGTAGACGGGGGCAGGGGCGGCGCTGGTGGTGGCTGGTATGGCGAGTAATGCTGGGTTGGTAATCCCGTGTACATTGGAGAAGGCTCATGCAGCACAGATGGCGGTGGAGAACCCGAAAAGGGAGGATGATGGGCAGAGGGCACGTGCTGCGCATGTGGAGGCTTGGCATGCGAGGTGGGCGGTGTGTACTCATGTCGATGGGGGTGAGAATGGGGGTGTGGGACAGATTGAGGCGGAGCAGGGAGATACATTGTTGAAGAAGGTGGGTGCCCACCGCGCGGTGGCAGAAACCCGGGTGCAGAACCCGGGCCGAGCGGAGGAGAACGCTGCTGCGCCTGTGGGTGTGGGGGATACTCCGGATAGGGCTCACGACGATCAAACTCCGGGCTGCGATGGGACGGATGCGGCGCTGCGCGGTGATGAGTTGGAGGTGGAGGTGGGAAACGATGTTCAGGACGGTCGCCGTGGGGGGATGGTAGATGATGACCCTGTTGCGGTTGCGGTTGAGGTTGAGGTTGATGATGATGAATAAGCGGCTGTTGTTGCTGCGCCTGCTGTTGAGCTTGCTGCTGCTGCTGCTGCTGCTGCTGTTGTTGTTGTTGTTGTTGTTGTTGTTGTTGTTGTTGCTGTTGCTGCTGCTGCCTACGCTTAGCAAGTTGCTCTGAAGGGGAATTCTGAAGGAGGTCAGCTACATTCATCGTGGCGAGGGACAAGATGCTGCGATGGTAAAGGGGAGCAGATCTGGTTCAGTTGACACGCGGAGATCCCCGCCGTGTCCAGCGAGACTGGATTCTTGATCAGGCACAGATCGAGATCACAACCCGTCCCTCAGCCTCTGACAGGAATGGCTAAGTTCAGTTACTTGCCACAGGAAAACATACCATCCGGTGGTTATTTATTAAGTCGAATCGGTTATGGCAATAGCATACGATTGGGAGTTGCAATTTCTTAAGCAAATAGTGAATAGAAAGCGATCGGCTTCACCTTTTTTCAACTGGACCTTTGGAACAGGCACGATAATCTCTAACTGAAACTAGACGGCTACAATGCCAGGATGTGAAGTAAACGTCTCGGAGGAAAGCCGAAGAGCCCGGTCCAAAATCAGGGAGTTGCAAAACTTTTGTCACGAAACGTCACACAGCCGATTGTTTCTCCGCTTCGGCAACATCAGCATCAATTGTGGACGTCGAGGCCAACGCGGGATAGATTAAAAGCTGAACTACATCACAGTGGTGTTGCCGTCAAGTCGAGTTGACACCGGTGTGAATTGAACTTGGCTTGATATTTCCATTGGCTTGGACCGGCACCACAAGCTTGGTTCCTTAGAAATATTTTCCCATAAGCTTGTAAAATGTGATCTAGATATTGATAGTAGATTACTTCAGCTCCATCAGCTTCCATGGCTCGCCGCTTCGCGTTTTTCTTTTGTACGTAAATGAGTATATTCTTACAGTAACAAGCAGATTCCATGAGCTCGCCCCTGTTGCGGAAAAGGATGGAAATTCTAATATTGTGATTGGGGGAGCAATCAGTCTGTGGGCTTTCGAGCTTGCTAGTTGCATCGGTGTGAACTCGACGGTGCAAGTTGGCAACAAGTTTCCAACTCGAACCGGCTTGCGGCAACACTACTTGTACCAAGGTAACATGCTCCGGCTCGGTTCCCCGTTCGAGGGCCAGACCACGTGGACCGAAGATGAACCTGTAAACATTTGCGAGCGTACGATATGTGCGTGAGACGGGAGGGAAATAATAGGGTAATCTAGACGGGCACTAAGCAAAGTACATGAGGTCATTCTTCTTCTTGCTTTGCACTGGTTTAGCCATGGCGTTAGTCCCAGTAGTTAGATCTACAAGGAAGGACACGACTCACCCTCCGCAATACCACTGATAAAATGCTCGTGTCCCAGCTTTGTCGCACCCTCACGTAGTGCAATCATCCCAGCTTCAACACATACCGCCTTTAATTGTGCGCCGTTGAACTCATCGGTACTGCGCGCAAGCTCCTCAAAGTTGACATCCGGGCCGATAGACATTTTGCGAGAGTGAATCTCAAGAATGCGTGCGCGGGCAGTCTCTCCTGGTAAGGGAAATTCGATCTTGCGGTCGAGTCGACCCGAGCGAAGGAGTGCTGGGTCAAGAATGTCGATGCGGTTTGTCGCAGCGATGACCTGCATGACGTGTCAATACGGAGTGGGATAACCGGCTGCACTGACGCACCTTAATCCTTTCGTCACTGCTGAAGCCATCAAGCTGGTTAAGCAGCTCAAGCATCGTGCGTTGTACCTCCCTGTCGCCACTCTTATCCGAATCAAACCGCTTGGTACCTATTGCATCCAGCTCGTCAATAAAGATGATGGCTGGTGCCTTCTCTTTCGCAAGCTTGAAGGCGTCGCGGACGAGCTTGGCACCATCACCAATGAACATTTGCACCAAGGAGGGACCGGCCAATTTTAGGTAGCAAGCATTTGTTTGTGCGGCACATGCTCGGGCAAGGAGGGTCTTTCCAGTTCCTTTGTAGGATGAACACTAGGGGAAGAAGTGGCATGAAAATATCGCTCACCTGGGGGCCCATACATCAAACATCCCTTTGGTGGCTTGATACCAAGTGTCTTAAATTTGTCCGCTTGTTCCATAGGTAGAACAATAGCTTCGACCAACTCCTCTATTTGCTTTTCCAAACCACCGATGTCTGTGTAGGTTTCAGTCGGTCGCTCGTCGACCTCCATGGCCCTCACACGCGAGTCGTATTCCGCGGGAAGTGTATCAAGGACAAGGTATGAATCTTTATTGACACCAATAAGGTCTTGAGGCTCTAGCCTTTCTGGGGGGACAAGACCAATGAGCGGGAGAAAAACAGTCTGACGGGTAGATGTCTTGATGACTGCGGTCTTCCCCTTGCGCATAGAGTCAAGATCCTGGTTCGCGCCATCCTCTTGACCTTCAGGATCAACGTCTAAGATCTTGGTAACACGGTTCATAGCAAGCAAATCGCTGATAAGGATGGGCACGTACCTCGACGACATTTGCCACAAGGTAAGGCAGCACCTTATTCTGCTTTATCTTCTCGCCATTGTCTCTGATTTTTTCCTTCATGACATTCTGCTCGTGACTTAACCGCAACTGCTCTGAACGCATGACCTAGTCCCCAAATTGAACTTAATTGCACCCTAAAAGGTGACAAGACGCACCTTGATATCGTTGTCAATCAGGCGAATACGCGTCAGAATGTCTTCCGTGTCGAGCTCCATAATTTCCTCGGGGATATCGTCCCAGGTCTCCTCCGGTTGGTCAGGTGTTGTGTCCATTTCAGCGATTTCCGATTGTGTACCCGTGGGGGCTGCAGAGTCTGACTTGGGCGCATCACTTCTTTGTCCTTCATTATTTGGATGTTCTCCAGGGGGGACGGCGGACATGATGGGCAGAATGACAAAACACTGTTACGAACTCTGGCGTTGAGTGTCTCAACTCGGCCGCGCGTCCTCGTTTACATAATTATTAGGTCACGTGGGAACTATGTGTTGCTCGCGGCCCGGATTCCCGCATCGCGTCTGCTGGCCTCTAATTGGCCTATAGCGTGGACTTGCTCATCATGGCAGCTGAAGAAGGACCCACCCCAACAGCGGAGGAGAAGACCAGTATCATGACGGCAAAAAAGGAACTGATACAGGCCCTCACGAAAAGGCGCGCTCTGGATAAACAATTGGTACGTTTCACTATGTTTTAACCCGTATATTGGGGGTTTATTGCTCTCTAGGCTCAAATAGAAGTACAAATGCACGCTCTTGAGGGACAATATCTCGTGGAAACATCTGCACATAGTGGAGGGAACATCATCCATGGATTTGAGGGATATTTGAAAAACCAGGTGACGAAGAAACGATACGAATTGAGCGACGCAGACAGACTATTCTCAACGAGTAGCTTGACTTACCAAAGGGTAAGATTCGCGTATTAATAATAAATCCGAACTACTGATCTGAACTGGCAATACTCAGTCGTTGGAATTATCCGGGGAAGGGGAAGAATCCACCGCGAATGCCGACGATTTTAAGCAAACATCTTCTGGCCTTACCACCGTCGTTCTCCCCCCCGCACCCCGAGCTCCAGAGCTCACAGCCGCTCAACTGAAGAAGCACCGCGATCGAGAGTATCAACGGAAGAAACGAGCAGCCGCTAGCCGTCGAAGTGTTGGAACTGTGAGTGATGACGAGGGCAGTACCGTTACAGCGGGCGGTAGACGGCCCATTAAACGGGCTCGCGTCGCTGACGACGATTGACCCTTCAGCTGGCTAGGGTCTTGGTACGTAGATCCTATGCTAGCCTGAACCACATGACTTGCTCACTTACCCTACAGTATTTAGGAATGGACTCTATTACACTGTATTTATACGACATCGTTCCATTGCTTTCCTCGCCTTTGGCAATCCTATCTACCCTCTTCCAGGTGCAAGAGGGTTCTCCTGGCTTAACCATGTCATATGTCAAGGGTGCCGATAAACGTCTTGATGGCATTCTGGTCCATACCGCCACCGTCTGGATCAGCAGCTTCGATACATCGAGCTGCGGCAATCGTGTGTTTGACCTCTTTCGCGCTGATCCAGACCCTTCCGTTCGTACCAAGCGCTGAATCTAGAGGGAAGCGCGACCCAAGCAAAGGGAGGAGGAAATATTTTGGGTCCATTAAGCTTTTATACTCCCCGTAAGCTACGGTAGTCAGTGAAGTATAGCACGCACTTTCGGGACATTTTGAGACTGCACCGTACCAAGAAGCCCCCATTTAACTCACCAAAACCTCCAGCTTTGCGCGTCTGTGCATCGAAACATTCTAGCTCTGGTTCCATGTCTTTATGGGCGAGAGAAACACGGGCATATACGAGCGAGTTTACCTTATGAATATTAACCTCGCAACCTGGGCTGACAATGTCAACGAATATATACGACGTACTTTTAAGTTTGGTCGATTTCGTCTGCTCACGCCCTCAAAGGCGAGTCCGTCAAGAGACGCCTGGTGAGCAGAGCCTATATCTACCCTCCAACCCTCACCCTGTCGAGCAATCACGATGCCAACGACAGGCTCCTGCGCTGCCGGCACATACTTCGCTAATACATAAGACGATACTATCGAGTGATGGACGAGTGGCAGTCAGACTCACGCGACGAGAGTTTCCCTCCACCCAAAATTCGTTGCCTTTCGCGTTTTGCTGCAAAGTCCCAGCGCGCGTCACAACCGTCGACGTCCTCCCTTGCAAGTCGACAGATTGCTGGAGCCCCGGACCGAGCTTCAAAGTTTTGTGTTGGGTGTGTATTACCTCACCAGGAAGGACGACGGACATGTTGGTGGCGGGATGAGCGAGCGGATCGCGGAACGGGGTGAGTGGGCGCCGGCGCGGACGGACAACCTTCTTCCACTCACACACACACTGCTTTCACCGCGCCATGTCGATTCAGACAGCGTTAACTACGGAATTTCCTGAGTTATCCCACCTAACGTGCATTCTATTGCGATGATCCAATAGGCTCTCATGACTCACGACAGCATATCTAGGCGTGAGGATCTGGAAGACATACTTACAGACCCTGCGTACTTCGAAGCTATCTTTCATACTCTTTCCAAGGTGAAAGGGTTGTACCAGGGCCAAGCGGAGTTCGGACTTGCGAACGGGACGATTGCGAGTGCGTTGGCATCAACCGCCTTGGGGGTCCTGTCTCGTCTCATGCGGAAAGGCTGATTAGATCAGAACCTGGCTCTTCAAGATGAGCTATACCAATTACGATCGGAGACCAAGGATGCGTTTGAAGAGGCGAAGTCATTAGAAGCTAGGTGGGCAGAGCTGCAACGTGAGCAGAAAGAAGTCTACCAGGTATGGTACCGCGCAGTACCTTCGTGGTGTTAAATCCTACTAATAACGACTACAGCGCTTCACGCCGCAATTTCTCCTAATGCGCCTGCGGCACGCAACGACAGCGCAAGATGACCTTTCTGAGACACTGGCATCCTCATTTGTGCGATCTACGTCGTCTGAAACCGCAGCGACTCCTGCTAGCGGTAAAGAAGTCGACGATTTTGTCAAGGAGTTCCGTGAACTGCGGAAAACGTACCACAAGCGGGTGATGTGGGGTGATCGATGGACAATTGGACAGGTAGCATGGAGGGACGATTAGGATCCCTCCCTGAGATATGCACTGGGATGTATGACACGACTTTATTCCTCCATTATAAACTAGTGACTCATGCTGGTCTTGTGGTTGTACTAGCGATATACTGGAAGTAAATAAAGGACACTGAAACATTCGCAGAATAATGGCAGCACACTCATGCATAATTCCTATTCTCCTTCGATATCACGTTCCAACAGCATTTGCGCAATTTCGTGACGTCCTTACCCTCTAGCCTACCGGAGGGTGATTTATCCTCCAACCCCTGCAGGCGCATATCCCCCCATGCCCAAACTGGACAATTTTCGAACCCTCTCCGTCAACGACGGTGATTGAGCTCGAACGCACAGAGAGCACAAACACTTCTCTGGGTCCTCTGGGTGCCAGCCACCCACGAGATTAGAGACTACCCTCGAGTCGAACTCGATCACGAAAACCTCCGCGAGTTCTTCAACACGAAGAGGTCGAATAGCGGCCATCAGGCACAGGAACAGCCCATGAACATGCGTTCACTTGTCTTCAGGGATGCGATGTGAAGTTCGTGCATACGTTTCGTCCAGGGTCCAGAGTTATGGATAGCCAGTTCTGTGCCTTGTGAATACTTGTCGGGATGCACCGACGGAGGGTGTCTAGCTGGAAAAACACCCATCGAAGCGGGATTCAACTGCCAGAGAGTGAAATGTCATGCTCCGGACGGCTTGTCAGACACGCATACAGA
The DNA here is from genome assembly GCA_022496195.1 of Lactifluus subvellereus. Taxonomy (NCBI): domain Eukaryota; kingdom Fungi; phylum Basidiomycota; class Agaricomycetes; order Russulales; family Russulaceae; genus Lactifluus; species Lactifluus subvellereus. Next base: position 51,214 of record WTXC01000024.1, read on the forward strand.
CTCGAATGTTTGGACCCCACAAGTCCAAGTCCAGGACCTCTTCGCGCGCAGACGGGGGTTCCAGTGTCATTTAGGCATTCGTCGGACGCATCAATGATATGTAAATCAGAACATTGTCCTGGGAGCCCAATAATGTCCCGCATACAGCATCAGTCAGAGTCATCACAGGTGGACGAGAAAAGAAGCGAGTATATTGTGGAGGTCGTGCCTTTCTGCATCCTTGAAATCATGTGTGATCCGGTATTCTGCATGTCCTTGATGACCTCGAAGATGGCGGAGCTGAGACCAGCGTTGTGCCGGTTGCGTGACTGTTGACAAAGTCGTCAACTGTCACTGACTATGACTTTTTGCAACCGTAGACGACCACGACTTTATGTGGTGCCAGGGGGGTGTCCCAGTATACCATGTATGTAAGGTATTGAAGTTATAATGTAGAGGGATTTCGAAGTAAACAACTATACACAAATGAGATTCGCTCATTCAACACGTCATCTGCCTCATGTTCGATAGGTTATAGTGGATAAGAGATAAGATCCAGGACCCCAGGACATAGCAGAAAGTCGCGAACGTTTGAACGTTAACGACTGTCGGTGACTTTCCCACGATTTATGGTCAGTGACTCTGACGCTGGCTGAGACTAAGTAATATTTACCACGTGATGAAATGACGTCCCGCGTTTAAAGTAGGTGGCAGGTACGTTGAGTAGTTGAGTGATGTCGGTATCGCATATAACGAGTAGGCTAGTCCCCAGCTCTACGCCATCCCATTGGTGCAGAGCTTCGTCGGAACAGTCTGCCAACCCAACTTTCGTTCCATCCAAGGATGTCCTTCGTTCTCTTTTCCTGTCCCTTTCTCCTCCCCTCTCCCCGAGTCGCGCCAGAGACGGTATTAAGTACTTGCAAGAACTAGAGGATGAAAATAGCACTGGGCCAAGCGCAGGATACGCTTCACGAAGTATTGATAGCGAGGAACAAGGTCTGAAGGATGCAGTCCTAAGCAGACTGGTTGCTGGCATTTATGCGGAGGCACTGGACATCCTCTTGACAGAGGCTATCACTGCAGAGATAGAGGCCGAGTGGTGGGCTGACCTCGAGCGGTCCCGACTGAGGGTAGTGTATTACCTTATCCAAAGTACGCCGTCACCCAAGTCGCTCCATTTCGCATCCTAACCCTGCTTGCAGCCTTACCGCTTCGCATCGCCAATCTCTTCGGGGATATACTCCGCATACTACATTCAAGTAACCAACCCATTTCATTTTCGGTATTCAAGCCCTCGTCAATATCTGGCCTTCTTAGGAGAGATACTGGAGTCCCCAATTCTATTACCGCCTGCATATTTCCCCATCTTCGCAGCCATCCCAGCCTTGTCCTACCGTCACTTGCGCCGTTTGGCACACATTCGACTCTTCGTCCATCGTTAACATCCCCTTCTAGCATTATCACCTCAGCCTTTTCCGCTCTGTGGCACACCTCCTCTTTCACCGCTCGGTATTTCTATCATTATGCCACTTTGCCTCTCCGGCTCACAAGCCAAGAGATCCATGCTAAGCGTTTAGATCTCGAGCGCATCCGCGATGAGCGGGCCGAGGCCCTTGGCAAACTTGCAAGCAAGCGCGACGATCTTTCTCGTACACTGCGGACAGATCTAAATGAATGCGCAGCGTTTCTACAGTTCGTAAACCAGGTAGTAGCCGAGCAGCACACGGACGTGGTACAATTTGGGCCTCCAACGTCCCTCCTGGACGCACTGGCGGCTACATCCATCAAGATTTTGCCGATGCACATATATCTACACCAGGAGGCCTTACGCACTTATTCTCTACTCCGCCCATCTAGATTCGTCAGGATTTGGCCAGGCCTTCTTGTCTTGCCGCCGTTGACACTGTACGTTGTACAGCGAATCAGCGCATCCCAAGATACTCTACTTTCCCTGGCTAAGGACGCGTGGGAGACTTTGAAAGGGTTTTGCCGAGGCTGGTTAGCAGAACCCTTGGCCGACATTGCAAAAACAGTTCGCGCGGGTGGAGAAGACAGTATCATTGTCCAGAAAGGGAGCATTGACGCTGACTTACAGGTATTTTTCTCGCCGTTCTCCAACTCTTTCTCTTGACCAATTCCTGTAGTCGCTAGAGCGTATGGCCCTGTCACTGGCCAAAGACAAGCTAAACTACAGCACAGCACAACTTGATGACCTCTCCAATAAGCTACGCTTGGGTGACCTCACACCAATTCTCCAGATCTATGAGGAAGATATCAAGAGTCCCGTCCGTTCTGCGGTTTCCGGAACACTTCTACGTTCCGCCTTCGTCCAAGTGCAGAAGGCTAAGGTGTGCCATTTATCCTCAGGCCACATGTTTTCTAAAACCGCATACCTTCCCAGGTGGACGTCGATCAGGCACTGGTGGGGATCGACAAGCTACTCAGGTCCCAAGAACTCACGTTCGCCTTTGTTGGTGTCGCACCAGCACTTTCACTCTTATACGTCGTGGGCGGGTATTTGGGCAGGCTCTACGCTGGTGCATCCAGTCATGGCCGCTTGGGTGGCAGGAGGCGGCGCATGGCTGCATGGTCAGCCCTGCGCCGCATAGAGCGTCTACTCATCACGCAGCCGCGTGCGCGGCACAGGCAGGAGCATCACACCCAAGCAGAACCCCCCGAGGGCACCAAGGGCGCGCTGCCGCACCTAACGGCAGGTTTGCTGCTGCTCTCCGTGTCATCTCTCCGGCAGTATGCAGAGACGTGGCTACCGCCAAGGAGCCGGCTGAGGGAAGGGTTCTTGGAGGATGTGGGTGATTTGGAGGATCCGGGTCTAGGTCGGGAGGAGAAAATGCAGGTCGTCCAGAGGATGCATAGGTCGTGGGGGCATGCGCTTGGATGGCAACGTCTGGCCGCCGAGGTATCGTCGTGACTGGGCGTCCTGTCGGTACCATGGGTCCTTCCAGAAGGACGTGTGCGCTGATATGACTCACGGGCTGGTTTATATCGAAAATTTCTTTCACCGGCTAAAAACGCCAGATAGACAGACGCGCGAAACGTAGTCCATGTCACGGCACTTACAGAGGATGTGTGGAATGGTCATTTCGACATTCCCACTAGATATTACAACTACATAGTACACCGCGTTTACTCTAATAAGACCAAACGGGTCTACGTGTCCAAATGTTATCCTTCACACCCTGTTGGTCACAGACGTCGCGTCCATTTCGCATGCGCGACAGGACTTGGCACTTGAGCCTGAGCAGGAGGGGCCCCGCCACGAGGTAGGTATCACATTGTGGGGCAAGCGGCTCAGCAACGAGGATCGCTAGGATCCCGGGTCTCTCTGGGACGTATGCTGCGACCATGTTCCTCCGTTATAGGTCAGTGACAAAAATACAGAACAGAGTATCGTAATACTATCGTCCACCAGCAGTTAGAATTCACCACTGGTTCGAATCATCACATGTGACCCCGGCATAATTGAAACTCAGCTGATCGTATCATGCCTGTCAAAAGTGAGAAAGTCGGACAAACCGGGAGACGGCCGGCGTGACATTCTCTGAAAATGGAATCCATTTGCTACTTGCCATACCACATATTTTACACGCGGGATTGGTTGAAGTGTATCTGAACATGCTTGTATTCACGACCGAAGTCAATCCGTGCAGCGGATGTTGAGATATTTCAAGAATTCGAACCAGTGGTGAATTCTAACTGCTGGTGGACGATAGTAGTGGTGTCTCGTGCTCGTGCTCGTACTACTGGTGACTTGTAATATATAGAAAAGAGATCACGTAAAAAGGAACTTCTAAGTGACTCGGATGCGTTGAGTGATGGTAACTTAACTTCGACTTCTCCTATTCTGCGTCAGCACCACGCTCCAACAGCAATTGTACAATCTTGTGATGTCCACTCTCTCTAACAAGCTGGAGTACCGTCTTACCCCCCCATCCCCGCGCGTGGACATCCGCCCCATGCTCAAGCAGAAGCAGAGTGACCTCAAGATTATTGACGTTATGAGATACTGACGCGAGGCTCAATGGAGTAGAGCCTTCCTCTTTTGCGTTCACATCAGCTCCGCGGTCCAGGAGGAGTTGCACGACCTTGGTACGTCCCAGGTACGACGCAATGTGTAACAGCGTCAGGTTCTCCATACCTCTGGCGTTAACATCGGCATTGTGCTGGAGGAGAACATCGACAACCTCCGCCTGCCCATTGCGCGCTGCTAGATGTGAAGGAGTATCGTTTTCACGATTCCGCGCGTCCACGTCGGATCCATGTTCTAGCAACAACAGCATAGCCTCGATATATCCGCCACGAGATGCTGCGTGCAATGGACGGTTCCCAAAAAAGTCCGTCGCATTGACGTTGGCCCCATGATCGAGTAACAAACGCATAGTGTCAACGTGTCCCTTGGACGAAGACACGTGCAACGGAGTTCCTCCGTGTCTAGGGCTGGCGTGAACGTCTTCTGCGTGCGAGACGAGAAGGTGGTCTGCCAGCCAAGGGAACCCGCACGATGCTGCATAATACAAAGAGGTTGCCGGGGCTGGTGGCGGGTGTTCTTCAAGACCGTCCATGAGTCGTTGGCGCTCCGAGTCAATATTATGTATCCAAGCCCACGCAGCAAGATATGGGTTCTTCGGGTCGAATAACCTTTTCAAGGCATCTTGAATTTGCAAAGCCACACCTTCGAATTCGGCGTGGCTGACCCAATTTTGAGCAGCGTAAAATGCAAGAGGAAACGTCCCGAGGCGCTTTTTGTCCACCTTTTCGTCCAGCTGCAGTAACACAGACAGGCAAGCCCGTGCGAGAATAGCGTGGGCGGGTTCTAGGAGAATATGGTAGTGGGAGATGTTCACAACAGTCGAGGTGGCAAGGCGATGGGACATCAAGAATTCCTTCACCGAAAAATGTGAGAACTGAACAACTTTGAAACCCCCGACATCGACGACGACGATTAAGCTCGAACACATAGAAACCACATCCTTTTCAGGGTCCGGTAGGCGCCAGTCTTCGACAAGGTTGGGAGCCACCTTCGGATCGAACTCAATCGCGGATATCTCCGCGAGTTCTTCAGCGCGAAGAGGGCGAATAGCTGCAATCAGGCACTGGAACAGCCGATGAGCATGTTGCCATTTCTCTTCAGGGATGTATTGCAAAGTCCTCGCGTACGTTTCGTCCAGAGTGACGGGCAGTTCGTTCAGGGCCTTACGGATACTTGCCGGAATGCATCGACGCAGGGTGTTCAACTGACAAAACACCCATCGAAACCTGCGTGAGAACGTGAGCAACAATCACGAGGTGCTGGAAAGGAGGTGCCCTACATCCCGTCAGCTCGTTCCGAGAGCGCATTGATAACAAGTTCTTTGTCCTCCGCTCTCCATCGTCGCATTTCTCTGTCGTTTTGAACGAAGTAGCGGATGTAGCTAAGAATATCCTCTCGTTGTCCACCTTCCTCGTGAAGGGACACGGTACGGGATCCAGGTGCCAGAGGATTAAGAGTATTCTGTATGTCTTGTTCGGGACGACTTGTCAGACACATATATAAATTCGAGTGTTCCGACTTGACCATATCCTTCAAAAAGTCCAGGACAGTTTCGCGCGCGGACGGGCTCCCAGTGTTATCTGGGCATTCATCTAGCGCATCGATAATAATGTAAATTGGGGCCTGTCCTGGGAGCTCGATCATATTTCGTAGACATTTAACTAGCGCGTTCCGATTGGGTTGCTTCAAGCCATCACCACAGTTGGTATGTAGTTGAGAGAGAATGTTGTGGCAACGGTCAGAGTCGTTAGAGAGCTGGATGAGGAGCGAAGAGAGTAGGCCGCGGAGGTCGTGCTTTGCAGTATCCTTGAAATCAAAATAGTAGTACGCCACCAAGATTGACCCTGCATTTTGCATGCACTTGATGTCCTCGATGATGGCCGAGCTTTACGTGCAATGTGAATTTCTCATCACATGAGCAGCTGCACAGCCGCGTACCAAAGAATGCTCTTTCCTGAGCCCGCTGAGAAGACGAGTAAACGATTGGTCATGGCAGTACAGTGAGCAGGAAATGCGTACGATTGCCGCGGATCCACAGCAGGGAGCCGTTCGCCTTCCATTCTTCAAACGCGTTGCCTTGGATAAACCATGTTCCGGTTTCGTCGTGTTGAAGATCGCATGCAATGTTATGATTCATCGAAGGATCCGGAGGAGCGAGCCAAGTTCGAAGTCTATCTCGTGACTGGTTTCCTATGAGTGTGGCTCAGCGTTGACGGTTGACGACAGTAGCGCCAGGGAGTTTACAAACGTTTTAGCTCGTCTGTTGCTGTTTTGGTACGCAACCGTAAAATTGGTCGACAAATGCATGAATACGTCAAGAGAAGTTTGCGTACTGTTTTTGACTGTTACCATACTGTCATTGATATCACATGTGACCTCCAAGTTTCTTACTACCGCCATTAATGTCTCTTCTTGTGTGATAGCGTCCAACCTTTGTAGCGCATTCTGAACGTCCGACCTTCCTACCAGGGTCTTCAGATACCTCTCTGCACCACGGTTAGCTAAGAAAGAAATATCGAGCTAAACAGCCCACTTGTTCGTCCCTGGGTCATCTGCTTGGTGGAAAGAGCGAGGATGGATAGCACCTGCGCCATGACCTTCCCGAGTAGATCCGTCATTCCTGCTGTGAGCGGGATCCCATTGTAAATGTTGAGACGCTGGAGGAAATATTGAATACGCTCAAACAGCTTGACGAGCGTGTCATGGCTTGCGACAACATCTTTTGCTGTCTGAGTTGGATGTTACTCGGGATGTGCACCAAGTAGTTTTGGAAGAAACAAACCCCGAGGAGAACACCGATACCAGTAAATATCGTTTTCGCGGGCGGAAATGGCTGAGAAAGTTGTTGGATTGACACAGAGAGCATTGCTCGTTTGACACTCACCAGTGCGATGCCTTCCGCAAGCGTCGCGGAGAACGTAAAGAGGAGATGAACTATGGGATTCAACCATTTCATCAAACCCTCATCAACCTTGCAGAATTCGTCGAAAGCCTTCGCTTGCTTCTGAAATATGTCCAAGACAGCATCGGGAGATTTGCAGTTATCAAGTTGCGTAGCGAATGGGTGGGTACGTAGATCTTGTTTGGTCAGCTTTTTGTACTCCTTCGAGGCAGCCTCGAATACGGAGGCATAGTTGGAGATGAAGGGGTTGATTGCTTGGCTGCTGGCGGACATGGGGGATAGTAATTGAGAGTGGCCCAATCGTCGTGAAGAATCAACTCGTAGGTGGAGATGTTATCGCGATGATCGCGCTGTGCAAGGTCACTGGTATGATGTAATATAAGTATCCGTGCACATTAAGACTACTGTACAGTACATAGTACACGGCATCTACGGTATAACGAGACAAAACAGATGTTCCGACCAAAATCAACCAAAAGTGCTCTCTGTCTTCACAGAACCACAGAATCTGCAAGTCCAAAAGGTGTGCTCCATACCCTGTTCGCCGCACACTTTACAAGTCCACCCCGCAGGCGCGGCAGGGATTGGCGCCGGAGCCGGAGCCGGAGCCGGAGCCGGAGCCTGAGAGGCTGCCCGAGCACGAGCCTGAGCCTGAGCTTGAGCTTGAGCTTGAGCTTGAGGAGGCCGCGTCGCGAGGCAGGCATCACACTGCAGAGCGAGGGGCTCATTGATGAGTGTGCACGTTGGACAAGTCCATGAGGATCCAACCGATGGCTTAGACGCGCTGTTGATGGGGGGCGGCCGTGGCTTAGTGGAGGTGTTAACATCTGGTGGAAGCCGACTTGCTCCCGGCCGAGAGCCCGAAGGCTGGTTGTGCGACGACGACTGGGGATCAGCTGGATGAAGACGAGAGGATGGAACCTCGTCTAGAATTACGATCTCGTCACCAAAGTCAAAGACTTCGAAGTCGTTTGTAAGGTCGATGGCATTGTTGTGGTGGCTATCACGTGCCGCCTTCTCGGCCTCCTGCTCAGCCCAAGTACCTGAAGCACACTTCTTCTCGTCGGCGGCCCTCATATCAGCAGCCTGCTTAGAGCATGAGATGACATGTCGTACAGGAAAAGAAAGGCTTGGCGCACCAAAACGGCCAATTCCCTTGGCGTTAATCCTAGGTTCGCAAGGTTGCCTCCTCCTAACCTGACTGGTCCATTCGCTCCGGTGACTGCATTGGCCCTTCGCCTCCTCTCGGCAGCTTCAAGAGCACGCTGCTGGGAAACATACGCGGGAAGGTTTTGCGGTATACCAGCGCCCAGTCGGTGCCCATTGCTGAAGAATCCTTCACCTGCATATCCAGAACGCTTGAGCTCATAGTATTCTTCTTCAAGACCAGATAGGAATTTATAGAAGCTTTGATCATGTGGTCCATGTACATTATGTGTGAGCTGAAGGAAGACGGTAACTGAGTGCAAACAGTAGCAAGTAACAGAGAGGTAAGAAAATTACCTCATGAAGCATGGTGTGGATAATTTCTTCCTCGGGGAAGAATGTATCAGGAGCCCCAGGAGGTCTCAATCGAAGGAAGATCTTCTGACCCATGTTCATGTCTGCCGAAGGAAAGTTCGAGATCCGTTACACGTGAGATTGTGCAAACTTACTCATCCCTAGAAACGGAAGGGCAAAAAATACATGTTCAAAAAAGGTGCGATAAGACGCAAAAAAGTAGGAATACATACCTAGGAGATTAGGGCTGTCAGGGAAGAACTCTGCGAGGACAGGAAGCCGCCAGCCGTGCTTCCGCATGATGGGCTTGACGCGTGAGGCCAGCTTCTGGAGGAGTAAAAGTGCCTGATCGGATCTTGGATGGCCCTTCAGGTGTTCGTATGAAAGTACCCATACATCCGTAGACATAAGTGCGCGATAGGACAGGAGGATCGATGCGATAGCAAGAAAGGGGAGGTTGAAGACTGACAGTAACGGAAGTCGCTCAGAGTCGCTCTTTATCAGTTCGGGGAAGCGGGGGATGCGTAATCAATGTACAGAAAACAGTATGCCCATTGCTTGCGCGTCCTTTGTCCTCATCAACCGTCGTTGCTGCCTTGGCAGTGGCAGTGACCCCGGGCCCGACCGTGACGCGTGCGTCCTGGAACCATCTCGATCCCATTGACCTTTTAAAGTACCTACTTCTCACGATACCACCAATCATTCTCTCAGCTCAACTGCAACGGTGCGTTGACATTGCACTACCCTCGGGTCAGCGTTTTGGCACGTTTTCAATCATGAATGCCTCCTAATCGATCAGCCAATCAATCTACAGTATCTCGCTCTGCGTGTGGATACTCTCGTATCATCCACCTGGCCTCGGGGTTGTACCATAGACGCAAAATGGAGCCTCCGAACCATTCATCGCTTATTTGCTTTTTCCAAGAGGAAGTTCCATTCACCTCTCGATTCGGGTTTCGCGTTACTTTCTACGAGATTTCCTTAGAGGCCGGTTAGCCTTCGATCCACGAGTGATCGATAGCAAGCCTAGGGCGAGGAGCGTTACATTACTTCGGGCCATTGGAGCTCAATCATCAAGGCGAGGCTGCTATGCAGCATACGGGCTGTGCCGGAAGCACCTAGGACGATTGCTGCGACGCTCTATGATCATCATGACGAGCGGTAGGTTCGGGTGAGTAGCTGAGACTACCACGGTGAAGTAAAGAAGGACGCAGCATACATTTTCCTGTCTCACAAGGGCACACAAAGATGCTCAACCAGTCGATCTGGGTAGGGAACCTGTTGTGTGTGCTAGGGTGCCTGTGTGCCCTTCCACCTCTCGGTAGAGGACGCACCGACGCCCCCTTCTCCTGCTCTTCCTGATCTCCCCTTCGTGGCCTCCCTCCTCATCCACCTTCCCACTACCTCTTGCTCCGCAGCCTCGACTGCTCCATTGGCTATCTCATCACCATCGGTGTCAGATTCGGGGGAGGTGTTTTCCTCGTCGCAAAGCCAAAGATGACACGTTTATGCGGGTGGCTTGGGTCACAAGTGATTTTGGTGCATCCATCGAGCCCCCCTCGTAGTTACGTAGACCGTGTAAAGGTAGACTGGTGCGGATGCTCCGCCTCACAAGCCGCTTATTGGGTCTACCCGTAGGTGTACGCCTCTCCGTTGGGGGAAGGTTTATTCGGGAGCGCTCATGATCAGATGATTGCGCTGTTGCAGACCCGGGGCGGTCTGACGGCTTTGTGCTTCGGGTATGGACTCGTGCTCTCAGATCCCGCAAATACGAAAGGCTACATGGCGGCTTCGAGGCGATCGATAATCAACGAGTGCATCACTGTGATAACCATTCGCATTCAATCCGGCTTACTGTAACGCCTCCGTTTCCTGGATAAATTACATATGCTTCCGAGTGGGAAAGTTCTACTCCGTCAGCAACCAACACCACGCATATGAGAACTGAGAGAGGAAGACTCGGAGGGGGCGAAAGGAGAAGCGAACTATGACATGTATACGCTTACTCATCTTGTTCGTTTTCGAGAAGATCTCACTGTGGGCATTTTATAATGTGCCATGTGATCCAATTCAGTCGGCAAAATCTTGAAATCTGATTGGCCAGACTTTCAGAACTGAATTGGTTGGAAGACACCCGCAGCGAGTTAGACCAGGAAGCGAGTAATTACCATAACCATTCCGTCATCTTGCCCTGCTTCAAGGTCAGGTCCGTGTCTGCAGTGGACATTTTAGCGAAGGGTCAACTGTCCTGGGGTTGCAAGTTCATGCATGTGAAATCCATTTAGGCATATCGTAGCCACAGAATAACTGGGCGAGCCTGGAGCGGATGCGAGCTTACCCCGCTTTCGTGGCGCTTTTTTAGGGATCGGGGACAATGCCGCGAGGTTGAAGAACCCGGTTAGCAGAGATGTCCGGAAGCCGGACCATGAACGTTATCCGTCACAAGCGCGACCAAAGGAGTTCCAGGGGCCACGGGGTTCGTGCCCGCGTCATTCTTATGCCACGATACGAGATTTATTTCGACTGCTAGGTCTTGATAAGGCTGCAAGTTATTAGGACCGCCGCCTGAGTTGCCCTTTAGTCGATTTCTTTCTGCGATGCCATACCTGAAGTCTCTATACCGCTCGCTCCCATTATCCACGCCCACAACCAACTACTACGACTGGCTCTTGGGGCGCCCTGAGCTCAAAGCGTGGCCAGACTATACTGTTCACATCGATGCGGTCACTGGGGAACGCAGGGGGTTTCATGCCGTGCTCGAGCGCTTGGAACAGGCTGCGACGGCCCTCGCCTTGCCCTCGAGCGATGGGGGACTCGGCTTCGCCACAGGGCAGCGGGGAGTAGTCGGCATTCTGAGCGAGAATTGCCTGGTGTGTGCAAAGTCCTCTTCCTCGATGGTCTGCACCCTTACCGCAATTATGCCTCGCCAAGGAATTCCCCATTCTCGCACTTGCCCTTCTCAAGCTAGCTGTACCTATGGTGCTCCTTCCGTCGCAGTCCACTCTTCACGAGACCATGGCGCTTTTGAAACTGTCGAATGTCAAATTCTTGTTCGCGAGCGAGCAGTTGTACCCCCACGCAGCGGCCGCGGCCAAAGAGGTTGGTCTTGCTGAGCATAGAATCTTCATTCTTCAAGGAAACGTGACCGGGAAAGTGAGCCTTCCGCGCTTAATCGAAGAGGTCAAGTCCCGTGGTCTCCCAAGAGTACCAAGCCAAACAGTGGAGGATGATACCCTGGCATATTTGATGTTCTCCAGCGGAACTACTGGCCCTCCCAAAGGTTATTTTTTGCTCAGGTCAACTCTCGCCTTCCTTCTGAACGTTGAACAATTTAGCGGTTATGATCTCGCATCGCAATATGATTTTCTCCTTTTCGCAGATGGCCACCGTGGCCGAGGAGATCGCGAAAGTGTGTGCGGTAAGAGGTACTTACTAGGCCCCGGACCATGGGCATTGATACATTGGATAGCCTCTAGTTCCTGCAACACCAGAGAAAATTCCCGTTCACTTGGCGGCCCTGCCTTGGTATCACACAATGGGTGCCCATGCCTTCATTTTCCGGCTATTTGCCTCCCCCAGCACCTCAGTCGTAGTTCCCTATTGGAGCGCTGACCTGATCGTAAAGACATTCACCAAGTAATGCTTCACTCTTCGCGTCCCAAAGTGGCTAATGTGGTGTGCCTGCAAGGTACCCAATCACGCATTTTATGATGGTACCATCTATGACGTACCAAGTACTCCATAACCCGGAATTCGCAAAGCTTGATTTCGGTTCACTCATGTATGCGTCCGCCGGGGCGGCGCATTTACCCCCGGTACTTCGTGTTGCATTTGAGCGCCGGGCAAAGGGCCTCGCGTTCTTTTATGAAGGTTGGCATATTCTGCGTGACCAAATAGCACTTCACTCATCCTTTTCAGGATATGGACTGTCGGAATGCGTACGACCTTTCCGTGCACTGTCATTCCACAGGGCTTAACGTGTGCATCTTAGACATACGCAGCGCTTACTCTCCCCTTTCCAGGCATGCATGAGGGACGTGTAAATCCCGTACGTGGCATGGCAGGCATTCTTAATCCTTCTTTGGAAGCTCGCATCCTCCGTGAAGATGGCAGTGATGCAGATTACGACGAAATTGGGGAGCTTGTGCTACGAGGGCCGACCGTCGCGCTGGGTTACTGGAGAAACGAGAAAGCGACTAAAGAAACCTTTAGGGACGGATGGCTGCACACAGGTGATCGTTTCTATGTGGACAGGCAGGAACGGTTCTTGTGCGCTTTTTGTTTCCATCTTTTGACATTATACTGAGAAGGGGTGTCCCTTGAAGTTATGTGGACCGGGAAAAGGTAGGAAACGAATTGTGTTAGCTAAAATTCACTGACATTTACCGGTTTTACCGTCAGGATACCTTCAAGATATCAGGGAAGCAGGTTTCGCCCACTGAAATTGAGAACACTGTTCGGGAGCATCCTTCACAACTCGTTACCGACATAGCTGTCGCAGGTGTAGAGGGAGAACGCGTGCCTGGTGAACTCGTTCCGCGTGCGTGGGTTGTACTTTCAAGCGCAGGGAAACAACGAGGCGTCGAAGCCGTGTTGGCGGTCCTTGATGAGTGGACACGTTCGCGGCTGAGCAAGCACAAATGGCTGCGCGGTGGTTTGCAGGTTGTCGATGAGGTGAGCAATTGGCACGTGAGATGTGTCCGGGTGCTATACTGTACGACAACCGACGTTTACGGCACCTGTCAGATACCAAGGCTACCCACTGGCAAGATACTGCGCCGGAAGCTGCAGGATGAATATGCTAGGAGCAAGCGAGAGCTTCCGCATTCGAAGGTGGAAGCGAAGTTGTGATATGGGGGAGTATCCTTGTTACCCTCTGTCGAACACAGATGTACGCTACATTAGATAAATGATCCACTCATGACGCACACACTCGGCTTTTTACATCCACCTCCACGTTTGTCCGCTCGGCAAAGAACAAAGGGTTCGAACTTCGAAGAGCGGCTAACGAAGAATAGATTACGTATCGACGGGAAAGGTGACTGGCGCTGTTCCCCTACTTTGGTCACGGTGTTCGTGGAGCGAGTGCCAGGGTGTGGGAGCCAGCGATCGATACCATATAATGGTTGTCAATTCCCGCTGCTCTCTTTTCCACCTTTTCACCCGCATACACACACAATGTCCCTTAACGTTAACTATCGCATGCCTTATGGTAAGCCAGTCGTCAGTCACATGTGCTGCGACATAACGGTGGACCTGACATAATCACCTACCCTTCCAATTAGTTCGCCTAGGAAAATCTGGGCTGAAGGTGTCTAGGATCATCCTGGGGTGCATGTCCTACGGCACCCCCGAATGGCAGACCTGGGTACTTGAGGAAGAGGAGGGCATAGCGCAGATCAAATTCGCGTACGTTTCGTCAAATTCACCAGACGCCCATCTCGCGCGCACTTCACCGATAAATCCGGTTTCTTTTCAGTTACGAAAATGGCATCCAGACTTTCGACACAGCCAATGTGAGCCACGAATCACAGAACTTGACTCATGTAGCACTCTAATGGACGACCATGGCAGGTATACTCTAATGGCGTGTCTGAAGTCATACTCGGAAAGGCCATCAAACAGCTGAATCTACCGCGCGAGGAGATCGTCGTGATGACTAAGGTAAAAGCACATCGATACGCACATCTCCACGCATCGAACCATACTTTTCTATAGCTCCACTTCGTTGTATCCCGCAACCTTGGGGACCTTCTCTGGAGTGTCGATGATTGTGACAGCCGCGGCTACGTCAACCAGCACGGTCAGAGCAGGAAGCACATCTTTGACTCGGTCCAGCTCAGCCTGAAGCGCCTGCAACTCGACTACATCGACTTATTGCAGTGTTCGTTCCGGATTGATTGCTATGCAGAAATCACAATTTTCATCTGACACGATGCCGCGGCAGGCCATCGCTTTGATAATGATACCCCCATCGAGGAAACGGTACGTGATGCACATCACCGCGGCATTACCTCAATGGTCACTTATGATCTTCGCCAATACAGATGCAAGCGCTTCACGACGTTGTCCAGAAGGGTTGGGTCCGCTATATTGGAATGAGCTCATGCTGGGCTTGGCAATGTAGGCTCTTTCAACCGTCGATTGCGTAGGCTACTCAAAAGCCCTTTTGCAGTCCAGTTGATGCATAGTGAGTATCACTAACTTTCCTCCGCGAGAAGAAACAAACCCTCTTCTCAACAGACTACGCGATTAACAATCGCCTAACGCCTTTTATATCCATGCAGAACCACTACAATCTCATTTACCGCGAGGAAGAGCGTGAGATGATGCCCGCGCTCAAGGTGGAACGATCTAGCCACCATACGATTCGCGCAATGATTCTCAATTCTTTCCCAGCACTTTGGCGTCGGTTGCATCCCATGGTCTCCACTCGCGCGTGGTGCTCTCACACGCCCGTTAGGAGAGCGCACTATCCGGGCTGATAACGATAGGTACGTCATACACCCCATATGAACCAGAGAAGCTTGTTCCCCATGTCCTCATGTAGCTGGTATGACTCGTACCTCAAAGAGCCCAGCAACGAAGAGGTCGTCAAACGGTGAGCCTCCTCGCCCTTACTTTTCGCACATTACAACCAACGGCGTGACGACGAATCTCCACTCATGGACCCACCAGCGTCGAAGAAGTTGCCAAAAAGCGCGGCGCTAGCATGGCGCAGATAGCCCTGGCGTGGACGCTGACTAAAGAAGGTTCGTAGAACCCCACTTCGTACGACATCGGCGTGGTGCGCCTGAGACACGCGTCACTAACCCGCGCCAGTCGTCTCTGCTCCCATCGTCGGCACCACGTCCCTCGATAAATTGAAGGACCTTATTAGTAAGTTCCTCTCTCCGAGTCGTTTCTCCACGTCAGTGTCTGATGACATCGAGCGTAGGTGCCGTCGATATCAAGCTTTCCGAAGAGGAGATCAAGTATCTCGAGGAGCCGTACAGGCCAATTGCCGTTATTGGCCACCAGTGAGATCGGGATCTGAAAGAAGGAGAAGGGGGGGAGTTAGAGGGCCAGTTGTAACCATGGCCCTTTTTGTTCGCAACGTGAGAGAAGCCCGATATATATGTAAACAATGTGTACGCATTTAGACGTCGAGTATCGAATTCACAGCTCCAGAGTCCTTATCATCCGTGCGTTTGTCTTGTAGAAAGAGGGATGGATCTATGGTTTACCCACCTGGATGCATGAACTTATTCGGGTTTTTGGCCCAGCGGGTGCTAAGTCGTCCATATTTCATGGATATTGTACGAGGTGTACGACCACTCTATTATACCAGAAAAAGTACAAATTCACACAAAGCCCTATACATCTAGTCGCTCATAAACTCGTCAAAAGAACATACAGATACAAAGTTTTGGTTTTTCAAGAGAACGAATGTGAAGCACGAAACAAATACTGTATACGTAGATACACCCACTCATTAGTAGTTCCTCGACGTCCTTCGTCAATACAGTATTAAATCTAAGTGACCTACCGAGCGACCGTCAATCATGAATAAGCCCGTCGATGTTTAGCAGATTGGGTGTGGGCATTCCCGCCCCCCGCCCCCCCGTCCTTTTGTAAGACATGCTAATCGTATCCTCCTTGGTTCAGACGCCGCCGCCGCTCTTCTCGACCGGGATCGCGAGTCTTAATTTCTTGGCTACCGCCCTCGACACAGGAGCGAACGACACATCTTTAAGTTCTGCACAGATCTGTTTCGCGCTCAACCGTCAGCCAACGCGCGCACACACGCGAGGAACGAAGGGGGGGGGGGGGGGCTGGCTACACACCTCAACAAATTCATCCACGTCAATGCCTTCCTGCCCAACAAGGCCCGTCTCCTCTAACACATATTCGAAATCTTTGGTCCTTATTCCCGCGTAGGCCGGGACGTCCTGCAGCAGCTCGCGGACGGCCTGCTTGCCCAGCCGCCCCGCCGGGTCCCTCGAGCGTTGAACGAACGCCTCGCGCAGCGAGTCGACTTCGCCCGGGTTGAACTGCGCGCGTCCGTGGCTGGTGTTGACCTTCTTGTTCGCGACGCCGTCAAACTTGCCGTGCGCCCATTCCCACCAGCTCTGGGGGGACAGCACGGGGCCAGGTACGACGGCGCCAGGCTGCAGCCCCATGCTCTGCAGGAAACGGGTGGTGCGCGTCAACTCTTCCCGCTTGCGCGCGGTGTTCCAGTTCAGCTCCTCGGCCATGATATCGATTACACGGGGGAGAGCCTCGAGCGCAGCCTGCGCGTTGAGGAAGGAGAGTCGCAGGCGACGCGAGATTACGTCGGTCGCCGTCAACGCGTATTCGTGACGGACTGCGTAGCGAACTTCCGCCTCGATGACTATTCTAGCCGATCAGCACGCTGCAGAGGGGTATGTGGGAGGAGGCAAGTACAAGGATATTGCGGAGACAGACGGACTCCATGGAGTGGCCAGTCTTCGCCAGTAGGTTGTGCGAGGGAGAGGACAGTCCAGGCACGGTCACCGTAGTTGTTCGAGAGATGCTTGGCGACTTCAGTGTCAAGACCATACTAAAACAGTTTCTCAGCCGGAATCAAGGAGACAGCA
Source organism: Lactifluus subvellereus (assembly GCA_022496195.1). Taxonomy (NCBI): domain Eukaryota; kingdom Fungi; phylum Basidiomycota; class Agaricomycetes; order Russulales; family Russulaceae; genus Lactifluus; species Lactifluus subvellereus. The sequence goes on from WTXC01000024.1 coordinate 68,243, forward strand.
ACTCTAAGACACACACCCGTTGGATCAGGCCGATGAACATGTTCCGATTCCAAGCGTCACTGCCAACAAGGCGCACGTGTTCCGTCACGCATCCATTCGTAGCCCTGTTCTCTAATCTAAAAGTCTCGACCGCCTTGTCGACCGTCTCCTCTGCCATAGAGCGGTACGTCGTCCATTTGCCGCCGGCAATGGTCAAAAGACCGCTTGGAGAGACGTGAATCATGTGATTGCGCACGAGACCCTCAGTGCTACTAGCCGCGGGGTTTCGAACGAGGGGACGCAGACCGCTCCACGCGCTAAGGACATCCCCACGGCGAACTTTGATGTCAGGGGAGAGGTAGCGTCGCACCTCTTCAAGCACCCAGCGTATCTCGTCCTCCGCTGCCCGGGGTTCCCTTTCGACTGGAGCGGGAGCATCTGTCGTGCCGGCGATCGTGCCCCCTTCCCAAGGCAGGAAGAAGATGACCCGACCGTCTGAGGTTGCAGGATCCAAGAGCCCCATGGTGCGCGGCGAGTAATAGTTTGGTAGTGTAATGTGCACGCCAGAGGACGGTTGCACAATAGGTTTATGCGATGGATTGTCCATCGTCAAGAGAGCATCGGAGAAGGGACCCGTGGCGTTGACTATACCCTAAGCGCCAAATAAGGGTCATGACATACTTTCGGTGCGACCAGAACAGGACGGTACCCTGGCCTTAACTTTCCACTCCTCCCCAGTGAGGTTGTCCCTCACACGGGCACCCTCGATTTTATCATCAGCATTTTTGAGGAGTTGCATGACCTCGACCTTGTTTGCAACCGTTGCTCCAAGTTTAACCGCGGTCATTATAAGGGCGACGTTCATTCGCGCGTCATTGTGTTGACCTTGCGATAAACATTGGCTCAGCGTATGAACATGCATTCTTGGACGAACCCCACCATCGTAGTAAACCAACGCCCCAACAAGGCCGTCGCTCTTCAACATGGGGAAAGTCTCGAGGGCCTTCCCTTTACTCATGAGATAAGACGATTCCATATTTTCCTTGCCAGCTAATATATCATACATCTTGCAGCCGGCCCAGTAGTATGGTATTTGCCAATACCTTGAACGCAGTCAAGGATCCGCCGAGCAAGGCTGCAGCGCAAACTCACTTATAGATGGGCAACATTATGGGGAGCATTTTTGATAGGTAAGGAGCAGTCTGGAGGAAGATGCGGCGCTCATGAAGGGCCTCCTTGACGAGCTTGTACTGCTCGTAATCGAGCTCCATCACCGCTTTCTGTAAGTAACGGACGCCTCCATGTACGAGCTTGGTCGATTTAGACGAGGTTCCTGCGGTGGTCCCGCGTGCTATTTAGCCAGCGTTGAAACCACCACAGATGTGCGGAGAGCCATACCAGAGCCGAAATCGTCTCTCTCAACGAGCGCCACCTTAAGTCCCCGGCTGGCGGCATCGACGGCAACGCCAGCCCCTGTTGCGCCTCCGCCAACGATCAAGAGGTCCAGCTTGGTGTCTTCATCGCCCGAGCCCGACGCTTTGAGGACGTTGAGATTCTGCTGGCGTGAGGGTGGGAGCCATGAGGGTGGCGGCTTGCGTGATTCCCTCGTGGAAACGGGGTACGGGGGGCCGGAGTTGAGGAAGTAGTAGCCCCCTCCGGCGACCGCAACAGTGCCGACAGACACATAGGCGAGAGTCCTACGGGAGAAAAGGGAGCGACGAAGCATGGTCAAGGGATGAGCGGAAGGTGGTGGAGGAAAATATTCAAGTCGTTCATTGATACGTATGAACTCCTGAAGCAGGCACTCACAAAGTCCGGAGAGGCGGACAGTCCGCTAACCTCGGGTCACCCTAAACGGACCAACCCATTCTCATCGACACAGGGAAAAAGGATGCACGTTGCTTAGTCTCATTCGTCCGATTCTACGTTCGTCAATCACAATTGCAGTAAGCACAATGAAATGTCCAAGATTCATCTGTCCATCATGATCCACGTGTTTTATGGAGTCAAAGTCCAGCCAGCGAAATTGAAATCTGACAAGCGCTTAACCCGCGCTATGACCTCATATCCCCGAATTTCAACACATACACACTCACGCCCCGTCGTACGAACCCGCACGCCTCCCTTGTCCGACAGGGAGTGGCGTATACGCTGCCGGCGGTAGGGGAACCACGTTTGTCTCGCGAGACTCCCCAAACTTCTTGTCCCTGCTCATCCTACTCCCTTCCGAAGAGAAAACGGGCATATCCCCAGATAAACTACCCCGCTGTTGTGATTTTGGTCGCTGCGGAATAGAGCTAGTATCACTGTGCGATCTCGTCCGCGGCGTCGTATTGTCTCTCCGGCAGACCAGAGGCGGTGGACCCTATCACGGGTTCTATCATAAAACCACAAAAAGAACTGGGTACAAAACCTACTTGAATATCGTGGGCATTATGCGTGGGTGGAGGGTGCGCTGTTGTTTCGACTAGGCCTTGCTTGACCAGCAGAGAGTCGTTGAACGAAGGCTGAACTATAAGAAAAGGATCAAGTGGCATGCCTACCGATGAACATCAGTTAGAAGTCCTAGTCAGTGCCGCAGGTCTGAAAAAAAATGAAGGCTAACACACAGTCCAGCTTATCAAAGCCTGAGCTACCATTTGACGATCCGTCAAACAATGTTTCCTCCGAGTCCTGCCGACGCGGTGACATAGGGTAGCGGCTGCGTTGGGGGGACGCCATGTGAAGCAAGGGGATGCTGATGATCGAGGATGGGGAGGAATGGCTTCCTTTTCCTTTAACAATTTTGCACAAGCACGCGGTCAACGGAATGCCGAGAAGAAAATATGCAACCACGAGGAGTATGAGAGCTATGAGGTTGCCAAATTTGTCGGTGTATCAGAACCATCAAAAGAAGACAACAGAAGTTTCACGACGCGTACATATAACGAGAATGTCGACCCAGCACAGTCTGATAGATGGAGAGATAGGGGTGCAGAGAGGAGACTGTGAATCGCGTTTATTGATCAGCATGCGCTTCGCAGTTCAGTAGTGCAGTCTCAGGCGTAAGTGTTTGGGTGAGGGCTCGGCGGGGTAAGAGGGACTCACATAGATGACAGCAACGGAAAATGAATGATAGAAGCTCACGGCACAATCGCAACCCAAGAGTTTTCAATGCCAGTCGGGCTGGTCGCCAAGCTTCGAATGTGTGAAACTTAAAATAGCCGTGAAACGGGGAGGCTCGACCGGCAAACGAAGAGAAGCGTCACTGGAAGAGCTGTAGCCACCGTACGTTAATTGCCATATATTATTATGTTGGCACCCGAATAGGGGGACGAGTCCGGGTGGTTTATCATTGCTTGCTTACAGTTGCCTTGCCAGTCAAAGTCGATCTGACTGTTTCTGGCACATCCGCTGGGTCACGTGTCTAACACGCTCGACGCGTCTGAGTTAATTTGAACACGTTCAAATTTTGCAGCGTGTTCTTCATCCAACGCTTATCGTTCACACATGTACAACGACAACGCAAGTGGTCTGTCTACCTGCACTTATCCGATGAGATCCTCCTGAAACTCACCCCAGCTAACAGAGGCTCCCCTGTATCTCGTGCCCAACAGCGAGGGCACCGGCAAGCGACTCGTCCGTCGCCCCCACCCGCCGCCCACGACCGCGCCGCTCCCGGACGACTTCGACGCGATAACGGACACGCGCGACGGCACGACCGTATACTCTGATGCGGAAAACAATTCGGCCCTAGCTATCGACTATGACGACCTCACGGTAGCGGCACCCGTCTACGAGCGCCCCGCACCCACACTCACACCCACACCCACCGGAATACACGCGCCCGTGCCCATCCCGGCCTCTCGCAACCCCCTGGCGACCCCCACGAAGCAGCAGAGGGCCGTCAGCCCATCCTACACGCTCGCCGGGCCCGATGCGCGCTCGCCTCCGCGCGGCGGGGACGGTCCGACGTACGAAAGGAGCCTGGGCCTGAGCGCGGGCAAAGCGCGCAGCGTCGCGGGCGACCGCCCGCCAAGACGGAGCCTCGGCCCATCGGGAAATCTGCCGCCGCTGGCGCCTCCGTTCTCGTCGGGCCGGGGACCCGCGATGGGGCGGGGCGAGCTGGTGGAGAAGAAGGTGTTCGAGGATGGGCCGGAGCGGACGATCTCGGTTTGGCGCGAGAACGTCGCGAAGAAGGCGGGTGAGACGGGGGGCGATCGGGATCGGGATCGGGGGGAGCGCGAGGGCGACGGGCGGAGCGAGGTGGATAGTCATGCGGGACGGCGGAGGGTCAGTACGGAGAGTCGGCGGCGCGTCGAATCGCTCGCGCAGGTGGCCGGCGGGAGCATGAAGGGCAAGGGGCACCGAAGCAGAGAATCTGCTGAGTTTACCGAGGCAAGTGTCAGGTCCCTTTGTTCTTCGCCAGACAACGGTATTAAGAATTTTATACGTCAAAACCTCAGGTCCCGCACTCGTCATTGCAATCGCCTCCCATGCCTTCGACACCGCACGCCAACGCTCCACCGACCAGCTCCTCCCAACCCACGACCCCACAAAAATCACAACGTCGCCCGCCGCCGACTTCCCCAACGGTCGGTCCTAAAGGAACAGAATACAGCGCCTCTGTGTCGGATGTCACCTCTCAGACTAAAGTCGCGTCCGCAATCGAATTCATCCTCTCGTCTTGCCAACCCTCTCTTTTGCACCTCTTACCTATTTTGGAAGAACTTGGTGTGAGGCGTTCCGAGCACATGACTGCCCTTGCGCGAATGCGTGAGGAGACACGCGACCGTGAGGTAAAGGAAGAAGCGCTGAAGAAGGGTGTCACTGTCGTCGAGTGGGCCATCCTCATTGACAAGCTGCAGAGTTTGTAGTTTGACGGAAGAAGATATGACAGTATATTCTCGAACAGCCTCCATGTTATAGCTGTACTGATGTGTATGCATGTTCCCTTATTCTCGTTTGGATAGTAATAAATCGGATAAAATATTAAGCAGATTTCTGCGCCCAGACCACGTACAACGGCATATCCTTCTGCCATTCAAACGTGTCCACTTCCTCGACAGCTTGCTTCCTCAGCTCGGAGGTCAACCCAAGCTCGACCGCTTTAGGATGCATCTTGCCAAGGAAACTGCTACGCCAGGAGTTCTTGTACATGGACGCAAGCCGTCCAAGTTTGGTGTCTATCATCCATTGCTGAGCACACTTCTGCGCTGTGGCGGAATGGCACGTGCTTACCTGCAGCAGCCTCGGGATTATTGCCAACGGGAACAATCACTTTATGGACGCTGACTTGGCTGAACGCGCCGGTCTCCTGCAGCCACGGCTCCAGTTTGGAGCAGATGTCCAGGACCTGGCCGTTGGACTCCCAATACTTGCAATACAGATCGATTGCCGAGCGAACGGCGTTCGCATCCCCTTTGACCTCTCTGTCCATCGACACTTCCTCTATGAGGAGCCAGCCGCCGGGCCTGACGAGCGAGGCAATGCGTTCGAGGTTGGCCTGGGGATTCTGGAGCTGTGTGGGGTGATTTTCTCAGAACCAAGGCAAGAACTCGTTGCAAAGATAAAGTTCGGAACTGTCCACGACGCACGTGTATGAGGAGGAGGCGGACGTGGACGACGTCGAAAGAACCGCCATTCCATGGAAGTGGGTCTGCTAGGATGTCGAGCTGTTGGAAACGAACGTTGGACGGAGTCGGCCTGCAAGGCGCCATCAAGACGGCGTGAGCGCATGCTAATGAGATCCAGCCGGGAACGGACCGGGGCAAGACCGGGTTCCGATCTACCCCGATCACTTGCGCATCGGGGAATGTCTCTCCGATCTCAATTGCCCTGGGAGCGCACAAATTGAACACACGACGCCAAAAGAAAATAGAGAAACGTGCCATATCCCTGAGCCGGTCCTGGAAACGATGTGGACATCAATAACGCGTTGACACCCTACTAGTACGCCCGCGCATACTAGTATTTGAGATGAAAGCTAAACACCAGAGTACTTACCCAATATCCAGTATGGTCTGAGGTTTATCTAGCGGCGCGAAGAAAAATTTGCCGTCGAAATAGTTCTTGATGCCATTGTGCATACTATCCAGCCTATACGGAGGTGAGAGGTCATTCATAGTTACTGCTGGTGCGAGCAGCGATTGATTAATTACCTCTCTATCTCGGCCTGATCGATCTGGGGTGACCAGTTTAAGGACAAGTTGGGGAAAGTATTAATTTGAAATTCTTACCGTTCCGTACCAGTAAGCAGTTGGGTAACTTGAAGCACTCTGCGATTCCGTAGCTGTAGCTGCCATGAGTTTTCAGCTGTAGGTGAGTTATTGTCGGATGATGGTCTCTGCCTCGCAGTGGTTCAAAGCTCCGACCCGACGCATTATCGATACTTCTCACGGTCAATTTGTTTTGGGGAACGGCAGGCGCTGTACAGTAGTCATCAGTGTCTCGTCTAAGTGTTTCCTCACCTGTTAGCATGTAAGATAATCTATTCGGACACGAGCCCGTGGCCTCCAAGTAAAACAATCAACTCATGGGAGAAATGCCATGAGTGGCTTCTCTCCTACTCGAGTAGATCGTCAGCAGCATATGAGTTATCATGGAGGAGCGCTGCGCCGACACAGCATTGACCGCCGGAATAGGGAAGGACTCGGACTCGGAGGACTCGGAGTAATCCAAGCCTGAGGGGGACCGAGATCACATGACAAGTAAGTCACGGGACGAGTATAACGACTCCTTGGGCTCTCCACCGGACATAACTTACATGGCATAGACCAGATCCCCGGAGAAGACAGCTCGTGTAAGGTGGGCGCGCCCGTTGCGCTCAGAGTGAGCACTTCAGAGCGCCCGCGACACCAACTAATCGTATCTGCCTATTTTTCTCTCTCATCAAAGTCGTCAACGTGCCAATCGTCTTTCTTCTTGAAGCCCACTGGCAGTCTGGACCCTCCTCAGCTCGGCCAACATCGGACGCACCTCCCTATACCCTCCTCTGCCCCATCACTACTACAGTTCCCAGCGTTCCCCTTATTCTGATTTGGTTCTAATTAGTTGGCACATGGCAGACACCGCTTGTTAGCTCTCCATATCCCGTCCTTGACATGTGGTCGACTAGCAACCAATCTTTGACCTCGCCGCTCCTTTAGACGCGCGAGTTCGGACGTCCTCGGCCTTCACCATTTCGTTTCATTGTGAAATCGCTTAATACTCTTTGCTGACAGATAGCTTAGATGTTAGCACGAAACCTCGTAGATTAGAGACGCGCGCACAGATATGTAACCCTCCCTGACGGCCTCCTAAGGCCAGCTCAGACTTGGAGTTTTCTCTCTTGAAACTGTTTTCCCCTCTTCGCCTGACTTCTCGATGACAAAACCGAGCTACTATGCCGTCGTGCGTCTTGAGTCTTCGCGAAGAGACTTGTCTTGCCTCTACTCTCTGGGCTCGCCTTGCACCCCATCTGTCGATCGACGCACTTTCGCCTCGGCGCTCACCACTCCTTCCGCCTCTCTTTCCTTCTCGAACTTATCTGCGCGTGCGCGTGCGCGCTACACTCGACTCTGTAGATACTCGCAGAGCTTGTGAGTTCACCAATTGAGCGAAAGCGGGGATGGGAGACATGCATGTGCAGGGTAGGTCGACAATCAGCGGAACACGTCACGGGATGTTGCCTCAGAATACGACGGTAGTTTTTTCGTCCAGGGACGATCGGGAGCGTGACGGGCGGTGCGAGATGGGTAACCATGCAGGTAGGTGAATCAATACGGAGGGTCGGCGATCGGCCGAGTTTACTGAGGCAAGCCTTTTCGCTAGACAACGATAACCCTGCCTGCGCGGAGTGGTAGCTTGATCACGAGAATGATTTCAAATGCCCGACAACTGACTCTGATAAGATAAGATAATTATGTAACGTGTAGGAAAGCGCCCGTTCTGGTCCCGTCTATCTTTTCCGTGTGCACCAAGCCTCTACCATCTTAGAAACTGTGGATAAATGCATCTCTTGTAACACCTCGATATGTCATCCGTAATGTGTGGACCTGCATTTTGGAAGAACTTGGTGAGGCATTCCGAGCACATGACCACCCTTGTGTGAATTCGTGAGACGCGCGACCGCGAGGTACTAAAGGAAGAAGTGCTGCAGTGAAGGCCATCCTCATTGACAGGCTGATTTGTCTTTTTACGGAAGAAGATATGACAGTATATTCTCGAACCGCCTCCATATTACAACTGTGCTGATCCATATGCATGTTCCCTTGTTCTCGTTTGGATAGTCGCAAATCGGACAAAATATCACGCAGATTTCTGCGCCCAGACCATGTACAACGGCATATCCGTCTGCCATTCCAACGTGTCCACTTCCTCGACAGCTTGCTTCCTCAGCTCGGGGGTCAACCCAAGCTCGATCGCTTTAGGATGCACCTTGCCAAGGAAAGCGCTACGCCAGGAATCCTTGTACACCGACGCTAGCCGTCCAAGTTTGGTGTCTATCATCCATTTGTTGCTGAGCACACTTCTGCGCGGTGGCGGAATGACACGTGCGTACCTGCAACAGCCTCGGGATTATTACCAACGGGGGCGATCACTTCATGGACGTTGACTTGGCTGAACGCGCCGGTCTCATGTAGCCACGACTCCAGTTTGGGGCCGATGGCCACGACCTGGCCGTTGGACTCCCAATACTTACAAAACAGACCTATTGCCGAGCGAATGGCGTTCGCATCCCCTTTGACCTCGCTATCCATCGTTCCTTCCTCTATGAGGAGCCAGCCGCCGGGCCTGACGAGCGAGGCAATGCGTTTGAGTGCGGCCTGGGGATTCTGGAGCTGTGTGTGTGATATTCTCAGAACCAAACTCGTTGCAAAGAAAAATTTCGGATTTGCCTATGACGCACATGTGTGAGGACGTAGCGAACGTGGACGACGTCGAAAGAACCGCCATTCCATGGGAGTGGGTCTGCTAGGATGTCGAGCTGTTGGAAATGAACATTGGACGGAGTCGGCCTGCATGGCAAGACGACGTGAGCGCGAGCGCATGGATGATATTCAGCCGGGGAACGAACCGGGGCAAGACCGAGTTCCGATCTACCCCGATCACTTGCGCATCGGGGAAGTTCTCTCCAATCTCAATTGCCCTGGGGGGCACAAATTGAACAAATGATACCAAAAGAATATAGAGAAACGTGCCATATCCCTGAGCCGGTCCTGATAAAGATGTGGACATAAGTAACGCGTTGACACTCTACTGGTACGCTCGCGCATACTAGTATTTGAAATAAAAGGCTAAATGCCAGAGTACATACCCAATGTCCAGTATGGTCTGGGGATTATCTAGCGGCGCGAAGAAAAATTTGCCGTCGAAATAGTTCTTGATGCCATTGTGCATACTATCCAGCCTATACAGCGGTGAGACGTCCGTCATACATAGTTACTGGTGGTGCGAGCGGTCATTTATTAATTACCTCTCTATCTCGGTCTGATCGATCTGGGGTAGCCAGTTTAAGGACAAGTTGGGGGGAAAGCTATTAACTTGAAATGCTTACCGTTCCGTACCAGTAACCAGTTGGGTAACTTGAAGCACTCTGCGATTCCGTAGCTGTAGCTGCCATGAGTTTTTAGTTGTAGGTAAGTTGTCGTATGGTGATGAGTCTCTCCCTCAGGCTGCCACGCAATGAATCGAAGTTCCGACCAACCATCGATACTTCTCACGGTCAATTCTTTTGTGGAACAGCAGGTGCTGTACATCAATGTTTCGTCTAAGTTTTCCCGGCGCACACCTGACACTGGGCAACTTGAACCTAAGTTGAATAGCAATATAAATACTCGGACACGAGCCTATGGCCAGGCTCCGAGTAAAACAATCAACTCATGGGAGAACTATCATGAGTAGCTTCTCTCCTACAATCGAATAGATCGTTAGCGACATAGGTTATCATGTGGGGCACTGCGCCGATATACCATTGCCAGTGACCGCTGGAATAGCGAAGAGAGAGAAGGACCGAGATCACATGACAAGCAAGTCACGGGACAAGTGGTCCGCTCAGAGTGAGCACTGGGCACTTCAGAGCGCCCGCGACACCGATCCGAGCCGATCTTATCTGCTGTAAGGCGAGACATGCCGTTGCGTTCGAAATGAGACGCTTCGGAGCGCCCGTGACACTTAATCCGTTCCCCTCCAGATGCATCCTAGTTCACCATACATCGCCGCTTTCTCTGACAAGCCAAATTCGTTCCCTACACTACCATCATTATTTCCCCTTCTTGTTTGTGCCTCAGTCGTAATATCATTGACACGCCCTGGTATATAAGCTACAGTAGAAGCCCTGTTGAAGGCCAGTGAAGTATATACCGTATAGGACTTCCTCCTCGTTAAGCAAACGTGTCGGCGTGAATCCCTTTCCCCTTGTCTCTCTTTTCTATCTGTGCTCCTGTCCCATTTTCTCGAACTCGCGCGTGCGTTAGTCGTACGCACTTCACTGCCTGTCTTTCTCTCCCATCAAAGTCGTCAACATGCCGGTCTTCTCACTTGAAGCCCAGTCTGGACCCTCCTCAGCTCGGAAGACATCGGACAACCTCCCTAACGACTCTTTATACCTTGTTTTAAAGTCTCGATCTACCTCACATGGTCTATACGCCCTCCTCCGCATCACTACTACAATTCCCAACGTTCCCTTACTCTGATTTTGTCCTAACTCCTTGGCACATGACAGACACCGTTCGTTAGCTCTCCATACCCCTCCTGACATGTGATCGACTAGCAACCATTCGAATTTTGACCTCGCCGCTCCTTTAATCGCGTTCGGACGTCCTCTGCGTTCACCATTTCGTTTCATTCTGAAAACGTTTACTACTCTTCGCTGACAGACAGATTAGATGTTAGCACAAAACCCGATAGATTAGAGACGCGCGCACAGATTATGACAGATATTTAAACCTCCCTGAAGGCCTCCTAAGGCCAGCTCAGACTTGAAGTTTTCTCTCTTGAAACTGTTGTCCCCTCTTCGCCTGACTTCTCGACGACAAAACCGAGCTGTCGTGCCGTCGTGCGTCTTGAGTCTTTGCGAAGAGACCTGTTTTACCTCTGCTCTCTGGGCTCGCTTTGCACTCCATCTGTTGACGCGTCTTGGTCACTTTCGCCTCGGCGATCGCGACCTCTTCCTCTTCTTCCTCCTCCCTTTCCTTCTCGAACTCACCTGCGCGTCCGCGTGCGCGCTACACTTGGCTCTGTGGATATCCGCAGAGCTTGTGAGTTCGCCAATTGAGCGAAAGCGGGGATGGGAGACCGACTTGCAGGGTAGTCAGTAGGTCGACAATCAGCGGAGCCGTGATGTTGCCTCAGAATACGACGGTAGTTTTTCGTCCGGGGTGATCGCGATGGTCGGTGTGAGGTGGATACGGAGAGTCGGCGATCAGCCGAGTTTACCGAGGCAAGTGTCGGATCCCTTTTCGCTAGACAGCGGTACAGTAATAGGAAATGCCAACTGAGTTGGCGGTAACCCTACCTACGCTAAGTGGTAGCCTGAAGTGATCACGAGAACGATTTCAATAAAGAACCCTGGATAAATGCATCTCTTGTAACATCTCGATATGTTATCCGTAATATGTGGAACGAATGAAAATGATTCTTCCGAGCACGTGACCGCCCTTGCGCAAATGGGTGAGACACCGGCCGCGACGTAAAGGAACTCGGAAGCGCTAAAGAAGGGCGTCACGGTCACGTCACCGAGTGGGCCATCCGAGTCCTCATTGACAAGCCGCAGAGTTTGTAGTTTTACACAAGACATGACAGTATATTCTCGAACCGCTCCATATTACAGCTGTGCTGATCTGTATGCATGTTCCCTTATTCTCGTTTGGGTAGTTATAAATCGGACACAATATCAAGGAGATTTCTGCGCCCAGACCATGTACAACGGCATATCCGTCTGCCATTCCAACGTGTCCACTTCCTCGACAGCTTGCTTCCTCAGCTCGGGGGTCAACCCAAGCTCGACCGCTTTAGGATGCACCTTGCCAAGGAAAACGCTACGCCAGGAGTTCTTGCCCACCGATGCTAGCCGTCCAAGTTTGGTGTCTATCATCCATTGCTGAGCACACTTCTGCGTGGTGGCGGAATGACACGTGCATACCTGCAGCGGCCTCAGGATTATTACCAACGGGGGCGATCACTTCATGGACGTTCATTTGGCTGAATGCGCCAGTCTCATGCAACCACGGCTCCAGTTTTGAGCCGATGGCCAGGACCTGGCCGTTGGACTCCCAATACTTGTACACCAGACCGATTGCTGAGCGAACAGCGTTCGCGTCCCCTTTGACCTCGCCGTCCACCGACACTTCCTCTATGAGGAGCCAGCCGCCGGGCCTGACGAGCGAGGCGATGCGTTCGAGGTTGGCCTGGGGATTCTGGAGCTGTGTGTGTGTGATTTTCTCAGAACCAAGGCAAGAACTCGTTGCAAATGAAAAAGTTCGGGTCTGTCTACGACGCACGTGTAAGAGAAGGAGGCGGACGTGGACGACGTCGAAAGAACCGCCATTCCATGGGAGTGGGTCTGCTAGGATGTCGAGCTGTTGGAAACGAACATTGGACGGAGTCGGCCTGCGAGGAAGATGACGTGAGCGCGAGCGCATGGATGATATTCAGCCGGGGAACGGACCGGGGCAAGACCGGGTTCCGATCTACCCCGATCACTTGCGCATCGGGGAATTTCTCTCCGATCTCAATTGCCCTGGGGGGGGGCACAAATTGAACACACGATACCAAAAGAAAATAGAGAAACGTGCCATATCCCTGAGCCGGTCCTGAAAACGATGTGGACATCAATAACGCGTTGACACCCTAGGCTACTAGTACGCCCGCGCATACTAGTATTTGAAATGAAAGCTAAACACCAGAGTACTTACCCAATATCCAGTATGGTCTGAGGGTTATCTAGCGGCGCGAGGAAAAATTTGCCGTCGAAATAGTTCTTGATGCCATTGTGCATCCTATCCAGCCTATGCGGAGGTGAGAGGTCATTCATAGTTACTGCTGGTGCGAGCGGCCATTAATTAATTACCTCTCTATCTCGGCCTGATCGATCTGAGGTGGCCAGTTTAAGGACAAGTTGGGGAAAGCTATTAATTTGAAATGCCTACTGTTCCGTACCAGTAAGCAGTCGGGTAACCTGAAGCACTCTGCGATTCCGTAGCTGTAGTTGCCATGAGTTTTCAGCCGTGGGTAAGTTGTTGTATGGTGATAGGTCTCTCGTCTCTCCCTGCCTCGCAATAAATCGAAGCTCCAACCAACTATCGATACTTCTCACGGTCAGTTTTTTGGGGGGACAGCAGGTGCTGTACCCATCAGTGTCTCGTCACCGAGATCACATGACAGTAAGTCACGGGACAAGTGGTCGCCCGCTGCCGAATCGGACTGCCCCAACGATTGGTCCTAAAGGAACAGAATACAGGTGCCTAGGCTCTGTATCGGATGCCACCTCTCAAACCAAAGTAGTGTCCGCAATCGAATCGATACTCTCATCCTGCCAGCCCTCTCTTAGCTCCAAATAGGAAGAACTTGGTGAGGTGTTCCGAGCGGATGGCCGCCCTTGCGCGAATTCGTGAGGAGACTTGCGAGTGTGACTCAACAAATAGCATGGTTGACGTGGAATAGGAGTATGACGAATCCCGCGAGGAATGCAGATTTTGTAGTTTGACGGAAGATCAGATATAACAGTATATTCTCGAACCGCCTCCATATTACAGCTGTGCGGATCTGTATGCGTGTTCCCTTGTTCTCGTTTGGATAGTACTAAATCGGACAAAATATTAAGCAGATTTCTGCGCCCAGACCACGTACAGTGGCGAATCCCTCTGCCATTCCAACGTGTCCACTTCCTCGACAGCTTGCTTCGTCAGTTCAGGGGTCAACCCAAACTCGACGGCTTTAGGATGTATCTTGCCAAGGAAAGTGCTACGCCAGGCGTCCTTGTACATCGACGCCAGCCGTCCAAGTTTGGTGTCTATCACCTATTTCTGAGCGGGCTGTTTCTGCGTGGCGGCGGATTGGCACGTGCGTACCTGCAGCAGCTTCGGGATTATTACCAATGGGAGCAATCACTTTATGAACGTTGACTTGGCTGAACGCGCCGGTCTCCTGCAGCCACGGCTCCAGTTTGGAGCCGATGGCCAGGACCTGGCCGTTGGACTCCCAATACTTGCACAACAGATCGATTGCTGAGCGAACAGCGTGTGCGTCTCCTTTGACCTCGTCATCCATCGACATTTCCTCTATGAGGAGCCAGCCGCCGGGCCTGACGAGCGAGGCAATGCGTTCGAGGGCGGCCTGGGGATTTTGGAGCTGTGTGCACGTGATTTTCTCAGAACCAAAGTAGGAACTCGTTGCAAAGAAAAAGTTCGGATCTGCCTACGACGCACATGTAAGAGGAGGAGGCGGACGTGGACGACGTCGAAAGAACCGGCATTGAATAGCAGGGGATCTTCTAGGATGTCGAGCTGTTGGAAACGAACATTGGACGGGGTTGGCCTGAGAAGGAGGCGTCATCGAGATGTGAGCACATGTTAATGAGATCCGGCCGGGGGACGAACCGGGGTAAGACCGGGTTCCGATCTACCCCGATCACTTGCGCATCGGGGAATTTCTCTCCGATGTCAATAGCCCTGTTGTTGGGAAATAATGGAGAGGGGCTCAAATCGAATACACGACACCTAAAGACAATAGAGAACGTGCCATATCCCTGAGCCGGTCCTGAAAAAGGTGTAGATATCAGTAACGTGTTAGCACGTTACTAGTACGCTCGAGCATACTAGCATTTGAAATGAAAGCCAAACGCCAGAGTACATACCCAATATCCAGTATGGTCTGGGGGTTATCTAGCGGCGCGAGGAAAAATTTGCCGTCGAAGTAGTTCTTGATGCCATTGTGCATCCTATCCAGCCTAGAGGTGATAGGTCATTCATAGTTACTGCTGGTGCGAGCGGCCATTCGTCGATTACCTCTCTATCTCAGCCTGATCGATCTGGGTAGGGTGGCCAATTTAAGGTACAAGTTGGGAAAGCTTTTAATTTGAAATGCTTACCGTTCCGTACCAGTACCGAGTTGGGTAACTTGGAGCACTCTGCGAATCCGTAACTGTAGCTGCCATGAGTTTTCAAGTATAGGTAAGTTGTTGCAGAATGGGGGTCTCTTCCTGCCTCGCAGTGATTCGAAGCTCCGCCGCATCACTTCTCACGGTCAATTTTTTTTCGGTGGAAAGTGTTGTACTTCATTGGTTCGTCTAAGTTAGCCTGTTTCCTCCTCCCCACACCTGGCAACATGTAAGTTAAATAGCGATATAAATACTCGAACGCGAGCCCGTGGCCCCCAAGTAAAACGATCGACTGGTCTCATAGGAAAACTATCACGAATGGCTTCTCTCCTACAATCGAATTGTTCGTCAGCGACATAGGTTAGGGAGCGCTGTGGTGATACAGCATGGACCGCACATACATGGCCATGGCATGGAACGGACCTCCGGAGAACAAAGCTCGCGTCTGGATACCCGCGGAACTCGTGAGTTCCCCAATTGAGCGAAAGCGGGGACGGGAGACATACGTGTGCAGGGTAGGTCGACCGTTGTGACATCGTCACCTGAATCGCGATGTTGCTTCAGAATACGACGGTAGGTTTTCGTCCTGGCCGGGGCCGCTCCCGGCAATGTAACCAACATGGCCATCCACCCGCCATGCCACGTCGTTCCCCTCGTACCACTGGAAAACAGATGAACCAAAGTTCACATCTATCTCGTTCGCGCCATCTAGGCCGATCGCGGCGTACACGTCGTAGTCCACGCGCGGCAGGTAAATCCCTGTGAACGCGTTCGGGAGACGATGGCCATTGTGGGTAAAGAACAGCGCGCCGGTGCCGAACTCGTATCCACAGCCGATGACGTCTCCGGAAGATATTCGGGATAACTCTGGAGTGTAATCGCGACCGCCGTGGGGGTCCTCGAAGAACTTGCGCATGTCATCGAGGTGTAACCCGGCGCTGAGACGGTTCCAGCCAGGCATGCGCCAAGACGGGTACGGTTTGCATGCCGTGCCTATATCAAGACGTTTTGGTTAGCGATCATGAAACCCCTCTGCACCGAGGATGACACGAGGGACGTACCAATAGCTACGACGCCCTCCATCTTGTTCACTCGTACTTCGTAGTAGATGCCACGTTTGCCGCGTATATCATAGAGCCCTGCCATGAGTGGCAAGTCGCTCAAGAGAGATATATCCTTGCAGCTTTCCTGTGTGGTCACTTTCCAGATGCCGACGACACCCCTCGACTTGCCTTGATTACCCCCATATATGCGCCCGACGAAGCGTGGGGTGGTAGGGTGCTCAAGACCCCAGGCACCGCAACCGAGCAGCCGGATGCGATCTATCACATCGGAGGCGAGCATTCTCGGCGAAGCGGGGGGATGAGTCGTACAATACGCCTCGGCACTCTCCCAGTCCTCATCCGATGCTTCTTTGAACAATCCCAATGTATGAGACCTCTCAGGGGCAGGTTCCCATGCCGGGGGCGCGGTATTCTGCGAGTGCGGATGTCGCCCGTGCGGCTTGGAAGGTGGATGTTGTTGCGCTTCAAAGCTATGGCGGGATGAGCAGAGTCCCATGGTGGTAGTCTGAAAGGTGTTATGCTGATTAATGACTCCACAGAGACGAGAGATATGGCACTAATGTGGACAATGTGTGGCGAAGATCTGAGACTTCAGCGCTACAATGCCAAACACGAACTCAACTCCGCCAGTCGAGTACCGTTACTGCAAGTGCCAGTGCCAGTACACCCGGAGCCGGCGAGAATGATGCCAGCAGACGAGCCACTACATTTCCGACTTGAGAGGGCGGTACGTGAGGGTCACGGGAGGCCATCACGGGATTCCGAATCGAGTAGGTGTTAGTGCAAATTGAATGTCCAAGTTTCAAGAAACGTAAAATGAACAATGAAAACGGTATCTCGAGGACAATTTGACATGGTAGATGAAGCCGTCGAGGCCACCGACGATCGAAGGGAAAGGGGTACTTTACTTTAGACGCCCACCCATGGCATTCAATTGCCCGAAGCAGTGCTGTACAGTACAGTACGGTGTTTCCCTTATTGAATACATACAATACTCTACATAACCAGAAAATGACAACACCATAGACAGCTAGAGAACTCAAGAGAGAACAAGAAAACTCATGACGAATCCCGAGTCATACTATCACTACATTTCAAGCGTCTCGGACGGAAAACCAAAGACAGGACACCATAGGCCGTAATCGTGAAGCGCTCTAAGTGTTTAGCACGGGCGGTGCCAGTAGGTGCCACGGGGGCCCCGAACGTTCCTGAGTGAACGCGCGGGCGTGGAAATTCCCATCGATACTTCCCTCCTGTTGCATTGCAGTGATGGCGTCCAGTACAGGCGTGGCGGTGAGCCGGCCTTTGCAGATCCTTGCGCCGGATAGGCCGTACTGTACAGTACTTGCAAATCTGGCCCATTTTCCACCGCCGTTCTCACGCCGAAGCGGAAGTGCCGAATTCTTGCTCTCCCGGCTTATGCATCGAGGTTGCTATAGCACGACAGTGCCAAGGGTGCCTACCCGCTCGATCACGCGCTCTCCACAGGGCTGGCGCGGGCTGTGTGCGTCGAATGCGAAGCGCAGAAGCTGCGGGAGTAAAGAAGCAATCGCCGGACATGAAGCACCGCGCGCCAGGTAGGCGGTGCTCAAGCTCATCTAGTCCTCAATCGAGCGTTTCGTTTAGGTCCGCATCCTCGAGAGTGGAAGAGAATTGGCGCTTACAAAGAGTCTGCGGGATTACTGTAGGGCATCTCTAGATCGAAGGGTGCTTGTCAGACACGGAACACCACATCCGTGACAGCGCTGAGAATATGATTGGGTCCCTGTCAAAGTATCTAGCCGCCTTCGCGTACCTTCGAGTGTGTACTTGTAATCTACAAGCGGAAATTTCAGCCGAGGGCTCGATGAGGACAGATGCGTCCCTCTCATCAGTCGCCTCTCGAGTGTGTTACGAAACGTCCTCAGCAGCAATATGGCTGAGGCCTGAGGCTTTTCCTCTGTCCAGAATGAAGTTCCAGGAAAGCGCGCTCACAGACGACGGAGTCGTCGATAAATCCCGGAGAACCCGGTGCAAACATTGCACCTCTTCGAATTCGATGCCATCCATGACAAGCGAACAAGCAACGGGAATACCCTTGAAGCCGTCATCGAACACAGGCTTGGAGGGCTTGGCCTTGACCCCAACCAGCACATTTCTGGAAATCAGAAGTCGAGTTTGGGCATTCTTGTGGTGACGGAAATGAAAACCGAACATATCCTAGTCTGCGGGCCTGGCGCCGCTGGCGTGAGGTGTTCATTCTCAGCTGACCATCCGCGTTCGTACCGTTGCTGGATAGCAAATGAAACAACAATGCTTGTGGAGAGATAGAGGTTAAGCTGGCGACGACCAAGAGAACAGGACAGTCCGTAGGTCAAGGACGTGGATACCACATCGGGGTAACAACGGTTTGGCAGGCAAAGCAGGGTCAGAACACCATGGGAGACCGAATAACAATGGGCCCGCAATTTGTCCAGTGCAGCGCAGCAGATGGGCCGCGGTGGGAGGAATTCACAGAGCTCACAAATGCCTCAACTAAACAACCATGTTAGGCGGCAAATCTTCGAGTGATCTATTAACTTGGATGGGGGATGGACTAGTAGGTGACTGACACATGAGCACTGACGAACAGCAAGTCGCGGTGCTGTGGCTCGCTTCCTTTGCGACCGCATGCGCGGCGGACGTTCCGAACGAAAGGGACATTGAGAGAAAACAGTAAACAGTGAACGAGAAAAGCAAAGTGATGGCGTTTCCAGGGACACTTGGTAAGCGGTGTAGGTGGTCTGTCTGGATCCTTGGCAGCGGGTAGAGCGAAGCGTTTTCTGCTAGACAGTTTCTGTAGAATATATTGAATCCATACAGCACTTACCATATCGATAATGATAGTGTTCCCGGATGGCCAGATCTGGCTCGGATACGTCTGTCTGAAAGTGCGGCGCCCAAGTGTCGATCGTCGAACGCTAGGGTCGAGAGAGACCTCGTTGGTCCTTCGATCCCGACCTCGGCTAGCGAGTGTACTATACTGTACTGTGCAGTATTGTAGCTGCCGACGGTTACGTGAAAGGGACGTGCAAAGTTATGTTTAAGGCGCATAAATGCACATACAATTTACCAAGTAGGTCCGAGTTACAGTAGTCGAACCAGCGCTTTGTTTATAGGCTAAGAGCCAGTAAGCAAGGCTATTACAAGCGCCGCCAGAAGTTCTTATTCAGTTGTAGCTCACATGAACACTGGGCTTCTCAAAGAGGAATGGTACAGTATCTCTTTGAAGATCGTTGACAAGACATCATCACATTTGTGATCAGAGAGAGGGGTCCACCGGGACTCGGACTTCCTCGGCTATATATCTGCCGTCCGATAAATTAAATCTCCAGCCTTAGCTTCCGTCGCACTCGACTCACCGCTACAGTATCTGTTATAAGGCACATTATGACCTAGGTACTAGATTCCATCGCCCATTCTTCGATCGCCATCATGTCTGCGATTCTCCTACCACCAGAGATTCTCGAACAAATACTCTCTTCTATGGACCCGCTCGACGTAGCATCATTCTCCCAGACGTGCAAGGCGTATTACGATCTCGTGTATCGTCCCGGGGACAATCATTTATGGCGTACGCTCTATCTAGCGCAACCATTCGACGACCCGCGCCATTCCCTTACCCCTCGTCTCAATCGCATCCCGCCAGAGAGTATTGACTGGAAAAGGTCACTACAAGCCATCATTCGCGCGCGGACTGTTCTAGCGGATCCGTCTAAATGTCGGCCGGGTGAGCGCGAGACCATTTTGCGCACGCTGGTTAAGATGTTACGTAGTTCCCCTCCGGCACCATCATTCGGCGAAAAGACGCTTTCGGAGAACGTCGTCTGGCTCGTCGCAATGCTTCGCGATGGGGTCTTCCTGGCCGAGCCTTCCGGATCGACCGCGGCGGAGCTACAACTCCGCGCATACCTGCTCGTACACCTCGGGCTCACGCCGAATGATTCAGCAAGCGCAAGTAAGGCTTCTGCGCGCGCATTTGTGTACGACATGCGCAACTACCGCTACGACAGCAGCTTCGGGCCGTACATGCCCGACGGCAGTGGACGCATTAACTGGGTGCACGTCTACGCGATCCACCGCACAATCGCCATGCACCTTGTTGACCTTCGGGAGGATGAGCCATTTGTGTTCCCGCTTATCCCGATTAGCATGCCGTACTGCCAGGGCATCATCCCGGATGGGCTAGACCTCAGCAAGACGCGTGACTGGGCGGGTATCGAGGGCTTATGGCATTGCACGTTTTCCTTCGTCGATCATCGCGAGCTTTTACGTAAGTGCTTTCCTCGTTTTAGCCGTCCGCAGAGCAAAACCTAACCCGCGTAGAAATCAACAACTATTCTGTGGGTACCACCGCGGATCCACCCAGTCCCTTGCGCTCGCTAACATGGCTGACACAGCCGGGTAGTGACTCGGAGCCGCTCAACACGACAGTATTCCGAGACCCAGAGTTCCGCGAAGTGTTCCGCGTGCTCCCCGTGCACTTTCGCGTTATCGGAACCGAGCGCGATCCTGACCATGCCACCAGACCACGCTTAATGTTTGCAGGCGAGGTGCGCGACGGGCAGACGATGGTGGGGCGTGTCGAGATGACACCGGATGAGCATCTGCGTTGGAAATGGGTGCGTTTTCGAATTATTTGGATGCGCTACTAGTCGCTTTAGGCCACGAACCTTTCAGGTATGCGGGGAGAATGGACAAACCATCTGGAGGTATGTTCCTTCTTATTTTCAGGCTTGATGAAGGTGCTTGCTGATAGTCCGCATCCTCATTTCCCAGTTGTGACGCCGTTCAGGTTGGTGGGGTGCGGTCGCCGTACGGCGTTCTTGGGAGCTGGACGACGGTCTTCCACGATCTCCATGATCCTGTTGGTGCGCCCCCAGCTCCTATGGCCAGTTTTGTTCCACGCTGAATGTTGTTCATTGCAGGTCCACTCTGGATGCACAAAGTGAAATCTATGAACGATTGATTGAGAGCATCTAACCATACTTTGGCGTGGCTGCTACGCGTGCAGTCTGTACGTAGCAAGAGGATAACGCAGTTCTCTGACAAATTCAATCTGAAACTCTACCTTCTGCCCCTCGGTGGTGGTGATAATGATGCTGACCAGGACCGACATCCCAGAAGTTTTTAGACACGAAAGTGGCGAAACTGTGTCCTGGCCCACCGACTCGGACTCGGCACTCAGGCGCCAAAGAGTAGCCGCGAATCACGTGCAATGTTACTAACCATAAGCCGTAATGTTTGTAATGTTTGGCAACAATGCTAAGTAAGTAATGTGAATAAGCTTCAGCTGACTGTCCGCTTCTATACAGTACGGGCACTTTGCGGAGGAACCCCGAGGTGTTGCGCCGGGTATATCTCCGCAAGTCCGGACATCCAGTGCCCTTCCTCGGAGACTAGCATCCGCATCTCCGCAACCCGTCTATTGAATAGAAAGCGCGCGCTCGGGATACACACCTGCTTCCCCGAGGCGGGAAGGTAGGAATGGTTGTGGCAAGCAGTAGCATATACAACAACACTGAAACAACGAACAATGTCAAAACTCATCCTAGTACTCGGAGCGACAGGTGCTCAAGGCCGCGCTGTAGTTGATAGTCTGCTTGCACCCTTCGAAGACGGCACCCCGTCGCCTTACACTGTCCGTGCTCTCTCGCGCGACCCGGAGAACAAACACGCGCAGAGCCTTCGCGAGCGAGGGATCGAAGTCTTCAAGGGTAAGTCATTCAAGCATCTGGGTGTGTATAAGGTTGTGGTACAGTACTCATTGGATCACGTACAGTACAGGTGACACAAGCAATCTGGCGTCTGTTGCTGCTGCTCTCGATGGTGTCTATGGCGCATGGATTAACATCGATGGGTTTACCGTCGGCGAGCAGCGCGAGATCTATGCCGGCATTCGCATCTTTGAGCTTGCGAAACAGACGAAGTCGCTGAGGCATTACATCTGGAGCAGCCTTGACTATAATCTGAAGGTAATTACGGGCCCCCAATTCTTTCTACTACGGATCACAGTGCTCACTGTCACGGTATACGGTGTAGAAAGGAGGCTACAACCAGAAATACAGATGTGAGCATTACGACGCCAAGGGGCGCGTCGCTGAGTGGCTGGCGCAGCAGTCATCTATCGTCAGCGATACAGACCTTTCTTGGTCAGTCATAACCTCGGGGCCTTACATGGAAATGCTGCAAATAGTGAGTGGAACCGCACCTCCGCGACAGGAGAGAACATACTCATGAGCATCTCACAGGGTCTAATGGGTCCCGTCCAGCGCGCAGACGGCACATTCGTGTTCAACTCGCCCATTGGCGACGGCCACATTCCCATGATCGCGCTTGCGGACGTTGGCTTCTTCGCCAGATACACGTTCGACCACCGCGTCGAGACGTCTGGGAAGAATCTGGAGATTGCGAGCGAATGGGTTGGCTGGGAGCACCTCGTCGCCACGTTCACAAAGGTGACGGGACAGAAGGCCGAGTACAACCGTGAGACTCTCGATGTGTGACTTGCGCATACCGAAAACGCCGAAAAGCCGGTTGCGGCAGAGGGGGGACCAGGTTCGACCTCTTGGGCGGAGAACTTCACCGGGTGGTGGAATGCTTTCCGGGATGACGTGAACAAGCGCGACATGGACTGGATCCGAAAGATAAACCCCAATGGGTTCACCCTTGAGAGGTGGATGATCGAAAATAAATACGACGGTATACTCTACAAGAATCCTGTTCTGAAGATTGTAGGGGATGGGAAGTCGCTACGTAAGAGAAGAGCATAATTGTGTCCCCGGAAGAAACCGGTACTGTATAATAGCTGTATATCCATCTAATCTAAGAGTTTTTTCCGTGAAACGCAGCCAACAGTCGAATGGATGCGCTTCCGCCAAGTTATTTCACTGCCAATGAAAGAAACACGCTTACTATCCACGGGAAAGCTCACTTCCACATGGGGCTACCGTGACGCCGTAGCTCATAGTCGTGCAGGTCAGGTCGGTCGGTCACACGATGGGGAGGCAGGGAGGAAGCGTCGAAGGTTCAAGTTGCACTGCTGTGTGAGCCTCACCGTGACGTCGTAGCCTATGCCAGACCACGGCGGGTTCCGTTCACCCATTTTTCTATGCCCCGCCCGTGATTCACCATGAGTAGCATATACAGTAGTACGTGATCTTCTCGCAGCCCACTTGGCACAAGCGCAGAGTCGCAGACTCGTCCCCCGTACGGCGGGCTACCATGATAGGGGTATCCATACCATCTGCTACGGGACGGTGCGGAACGACCGGAGGCAATACAGCACACAAGTGAGAAATACATTCTAGTTCCTCACTATCCCCCAGCCTGCTGACTATGATGACCAAACTCCAACATACATCGCCGAAGACGCACCTCGAAGCCAGCGGAGGTGTGGCACTGGCAAGCGAGGGGTGTGTAGGCTGTAAATCCTGAGGTGCGTTGTAGGCAAAGCCACCTTGCGAAGGATGAGCGCCCTGCACCGCGCCTGAAGAGGGTGACTAGCCAATTGGCGCCGAAATGCCTTGACTCGGAACTTGCTGCATGCTTTGACCGCTGTTACTCTACTATAGTAGGAAAAGATTAGGTGGCGGAGCAGGGTGTACAAAGGCTTTCAATAGCTGGAAATTTTCCTAGTGCTCGACCGGGGTGAAGAATCTAAGACATCATGACAGCGAATACAAGACAGGGAGAAGACTCGGAGTGATCGCCATGGTATGGCCATATTTCTGGGTGCTCGGCATCACCTGCTCTGGTTCCGTTGCGGCCTGGCTGTGGTACAGTGCTACAGTCAGGGAGGGCCGAGTTCTCGCATTTGCAGCGCCCAACTTCGCGCCACCGCCACACAAACTCAGTGGCTGCGCGGCCGGCTGCGGAGGCTGTACTCCGATTACCACTACCATTACGATTACTACTAGCTGCTAGTAGTGGACATGCAGGGGCTTCGAGTCTTTCCATACATGATGTAGTACACTCTGGTCTCATCCGACTGCCCTGGATGCCCCGTGCAAGTACCCTACTGTACATCCACTGGCCGCTCCTGTCTGTCTGCATTCTCGGAATACGGTCCGAGTCTGGCTAGTGATCGAAAGACCATGACATCTCTATTGTATATTCCCCAAACACACTTCGTCAATACCACGGGTCAATTGACGCACATCGCGGCCTCGAATCTCTGATATTTGGCATGTGCGTCATCCACGGAATCCGCACCTGTTAACAGGCCTTGAGAACACACCCGGCCGCACTACACAATATCATATCCTGAGTGCAGGATGGCGCCGACCCTATCAACAGGCTTGGCAGATTCTCTGGTCTCTGAGTCGACGCCTGGACTCCCGATGTCCAGCTGACCGTGGATGGGCGCAGGGCTTCCACTGGCACACGCGCGATCGGTGACACTTGACAATTCTCGGACTAGTAGGAGAGACCGCACCCAGCTTAGCCCGAAAGTACTCGACTGCATCGCTAGTATCCATGATGGAATGTCGCATCAGAACCGCGCTCGCGCCCGCGCTCCATCCCCACCCACCCCTAAATCGCAATGCGTTCCTATTGTGTGAACTGTCAGTTGACACCTCAAGTCATAGGGACAAACCCTGCATGTCGGAGCTGTTACGCCTCAGTTGATCTAGGCTATCCAACGCCCAGCCACCCATGTGAAGGGGTAAAGCGTTGTTCAGCACTTCGGTTTTCGCTTGGCACACCGCCACAGCGCTGATGGCCGTCATCCTCAACATGCATGACTCCTGAGGTGCTCACTTCCTTATGCAGTGGGGGGATTGCGAATTCACGGAAGCAGACACGATAAATAGCTTCCTCAATGTCGTTGACCCCCCATCTCCACCCTCATCCTCACAGCCAACCATGCTGGGTTACCGCCTCACCATTCCCCTCACCCTCTCTTGCTTGTTAATCTCGCTCACACGGGCACAAACCTACCCTCCATGTATCATACCTTGCATCCAGCCCGCAGTCCAACTTTCAGGATGCAATCCGTATGTGCCTTGCTCCACTCACTTATGCCTTACCCTTATCTCAAGCCGACACCCCCATGTTTCCAAGCTATGACGCGGTCTGTATCTGTACCAGTCCCGCATACGCCCAAGCTGCAGGTGATTGCGTGCAGCGTAGCTGTAGTGCCTCTGATGCACAAGCGGCATTTGACCTCTTTAACAAATTGTGCGGGTGCGTGACGAAGTAACCAGGTGAGCGTAACGCATTCATGTCAAGACGAACTTGCTCGTGATAGATTTTCTTCCATAGCATCGCCTTCTAGCACCCAGCTGTCCCGGAGTGTATTGTGGCAATGCTTTCTTCAGCGCGACATTTCGTCCCACATGAACGTTTCACGTACTTCTTTTGTTTTTCTGTAATAGTAGTTTTCTTGATAAAGTTTGGGGACCTTACTGGGCACAGTAAAGGGATGTTTGTCAAATATTATTAGCGAAATCTGTCAAGCGTTTCAGTCAGAAGCTTGCTGTCTTTGGGAGACACCCACCCAAAGATTGGTGCTACACAAAATTTACAGCCAGAAATCGTGAAAAACAAGCAAACCCCTACACTTATAGACTAGTGAGAATAGAACAAATTCAGCGATGAAGATGACGGCTGGAGCCAAAAAAAATTCTCGTAAATAGGCGAACGTGTCAGCACCATTACGGCACCTTTGTCTGTGGCCATGCCTCAGCACCGCAGAAGTCCCGCGGTTGTCCCTCAAAGACATTGAGGGTCCAAATTTTGAACCTCAGCAATCGTCGAGCTGTCAATACAGTGAGCCTAGTGATATTGTAGACAATGGTGCTGATTGGAGCCCATACCATCAGTGCTCATCAAAACGGTGCCCGGGGGTGACGAAAGCGAAGTCGGGGTTGAAGACTTCACGCTTGTAGAAGATGAGGGGGACATGAGCCCACTGAGGAATTGCTAGCACTCGATGAGAGCGGTGATGGTGACTGGCCCGGCTGATGAAGACCGGTTGCCGGCAAGAAAGCATCTTCAACAGACAAGTGAGCTTGAGCAAAGTGATATGTTAAGTGTCCTTACTCACCTGGACCCAAGCAACATCGAAACTTAACTTTTTTTTTTTGATTCGAAAGTCATACGTGACAGGGCCGGGTGTTGCCAACACCGTTCCGATAGAAGACAGGTCCGAGTCCATAAAACTCCTTTGAGGATGCAAAGCGATATGCACTTGAGCGTTTTTCGACTCTTGCCCACCCAGTTGAGACTTCAGACAATCTGGCACTTCTTTACAGTAATTGGCTGAGACTCGGTGGAACTGCTACCAAGTTGGCAGTCCAGAGAAACAGAAGTCGAGTTGTTTTCTATCGGAGCAGTTCTTAACTAGATATAGACATATTCTGGGCCAAAAAAAATTGCACTCCCTAAATAAATACATAAAAATACGGAAAATCGGTTTGGGGCTCTATTCAATGAAAGGACTCAACTAACCAATGGGCCAATCACTCAGAAGAATCCTTGTCGATTGTGCTTGTCGCAACTGTACAGTACAGTACACGGGAAGTCCGACGGGTCATCTGACTTCGAAAAAATCGGAAGACATCTGTGAAACTGTACGATCAATGACTAGATCTGAGTCTGGGTCGGAACAGACAGACGGTATCACAGATGTCTTATAACATTGGAAGATTTGGGATCATTGCGCCTCGGGCGCTCTACGAGGCCGGGCAAGACTGGTCATTTCGTAACAGCTAGAGCGCGCTATTCTTGGCCGGGTGACATAGGAGGTATGAGCCGGCACAGACCGGTCTACGGCAGGGAAGTTGCGATCATGTGATCAAGTCGCGTCCGTAACAGTTCTCACGGTTGAAGATCGCGCGACCCAGCCTAATCCGGATACGACGGGCAAGGTAAAAATCTCGGGCCTCAACTTGAAGCCCAAAGCCCGCTATCATGCCCTCGACATCCTCAAACGCGACTCAAACTCAAGCGCCAAGACGTCTTTTACGGCCGACCTCGATATTTACTCCTAGACGCACACTTTCCACTTCCAGTTCCTCGGAATCCTCACGTTCCTTGACACCCGGACCATTGAGCGCACTGTCTTCAGCCAAGAAATTCAGGGCAGCCATTTCTTCAGAAGCGCGTACACGGACAACTGTAAAAACAAAACCCCCGGCTGTTCCCCCAGCTTCGGGAACACCCACAAAGCGAGATCCGCCGAGACCCAAGACTCCTGGCACGCCACGACAGGGAGAAGATGACCCACACCTGGACGACCGCAGCGAGATGGACGTTAGCCGAGTCGATCCAGAGGACGTTCTTGTAGACTGGGAAACTGTTGAACCCGCAGACATCTCTGGTGAAGTCGACGAGAATCTCCTCCACACAGCTTTGAGCGGCAATAACGATGACAAAGTACTCGTCTCTGTCCGTGTACGCCCTTCAGAGGCTCCTTCTGCATGGGACACACAAGTAAATGCCAAGTCAATCAAACTCTTGCCCCAACACCACCGCAATGCAGCCACAGCTCCTCCTGTTTTCCATTTTGATGAAATTCTAACAGGCTCTGATAACAAGTCGGTGTATAACGCTATCGCGCGTAACCACGTATGTGCGGCTATGGATGGCTACAATGCCGTCATCTTTGCATACGGCCAAACAGCCAGCGGCAAGACTTTCACTCTGGTCTGCTACTATCGCCATCCTGTCATTGTGATCTATTCTTACACGTCTGCAGTCTGGTGATGATGACCAGCCCGGAATCATACCACGTGCTATGAAAGATGTCTTTGCTTTCATCCGGCGTACACCGGCGCGCGAGTACTTATTGCGCTGCTCCTATCTCGAAATATACAACGAGACAATTCATGACTTACTCGCGCCCCCCTCCGCCCCCGCCGTCCAACTTCAAGGCAGTGGCGCGAATGTGTGGCTAGCGCCACTTCGCGAAGAGGTCGTGACGAGCCTTGCGGGCGTGCGCGCTGTAATTTCGCGTGGATGGGCGGCCCGACGCACGGCAAGTACGGACTGGAACGACCGGAGTAGTCGCAGCCATAGCGTGTTCCGAGTAGTAGTCGAAAGCCGGGAACGCGGCGACACGAGTGGGGGGCGGCAGACTCCGGGCGTACCATCGCGTCCACCAACACCCGGTGGGCCGAGGTTGCAATCAATCGGAGGGAGGAGCGTACAGACGAGCGTTCTCAGTTTGATTGACTTGGCAGGGTCGGAGAAGGCGACTTCGGACAAGGAGCGGACACGGGAAGGAAAATACATCAACACGAGGTGAATCATGGTGTCGGCTTGTCATTCCTGATCGCTGGTTGACATACTGTTCAGCTTGCTCACGCTTGGGAGCGTGATTGCAACGCTTGCTGAAAATGCGTCCAAGGGGAAGAAGTACGCGGACCTACCCTCCTTGACTTGATGATCTACTGACGCAGGACGAAGCGACCATGTCCCATTCCGCAACTCTAAGCTTACGCGCATGCTGCAACCTTCGCTTTCCGGCGATGCGCGCATCTCAGTAATCTGCACGCTCAATCCTGATATCGGTGCTGTCGCTGAATCGACAAGCACGCTGCTATTCGCGCAGCGCATCAAGAAAGTACAGTTGAATGCGAAGAAGAAGGAAGTCATCGACACCGACGCACTACTCGAGCGGTACCGGCAAGAGATCGAGGAGCTTAAGAAGCGCCTGGCCGAGAAGGAAAAGGGAGCGGAGGCCCCCGAGAAGGGTCGTCGCCTGTCCGCACGCGAGGTAATTCTATACGCCGCACTATCTCGGAGCTCAATTGACGGGACTCGTAGCAACTGGACGAGAGCAAGGCTATGAACGATCTCAACGCGCGCATCAAGCAACTCACGAACCTCATCCTTACAAGTCAGACTGTTGGTGACAATCACGGAGACGAGTCGCGCCCGGCGAGTCCCTCCAAAGTTGACTTTGACATGACGCCGTACCAAGTATGCTTTCCCCACCCATCTGTTTTCACACGTCTCTAAGGCTCACGGGCACAAACACCCAGCTCCAGCAAGAGCTCCTTTCCGCACGACGCGAAATCGAATCCCAAGCGACGCAAATCCTCGCACTCGAGGCATCACTCCTTGCGCGCCCCGAGCTGCCACCCGATGCGCCGGATAGTGACAAGGATCGCCTGTTAGCGGAGCAGGCACGCAACATTCGCGAGCTCGAGATGGTCATCAAGGGGTACGAGGACAACCTCGGCTCGCCGCTGCGCGCGGTGCGCGAGGACGTCGAACGTGAATGGGGCGCGCGACTTGCGGCGGTAGAAGCGAAGCACAGGGAAACGGATGCGTGGGCAACGGAGCTCGCCCGCGCACTCGAGAAGGAGAAAAAGGTTCGCACGAGGCCACGCATTCACCGTTCTTGGTGGTCGTAAGCTGATGGGCCACCGATATAGGCACGACAGCAGCTGGAAGATGAACGTCGTGCGCTCGCCGCGTTCGTTACCAAGTTCGACTCGCTCACGGCGGGACTCTCCTCATCGTCGTCCCTGTCAAATCTGAGTATGACCCCGCCCGGACGAACGTCCAAACTGTCTCTCGCGCGCCTGCCGCCAATTGTTGAATCCCCTGTTCGTATGGATCTCGGCGGGCTGCGTGCGGAACCGAGCTTGCTCGAAGAGAAGTGGGACGGCGCCATCGATGATGAGAGCTTCGATGTGGAGCGCGCGCTATCGGCCAGCAGCCCGAAGCGCGTACTGAACCCAAGCAGACGCGGTGAGAGCCCGACGCGGGGTGTGCTGGGAGGGAAGGAAAATTTACCTGCGTGATAAGTTATTGGAGTACGCAGTCACGTGATTGAGCGGTGAGGGAGAAGACGATCTCTGCCGAGTTGTGTGGTTGACATGATATCTGTTGTGAGGTGCGCATGCATACATATTGTGTTATCCCGGGGAACCGATGTACGGTGTATTATATTATTGCATACTCCTAACTTGAATGAATGAGACAGCCGGTATGTCTTCTGACCCCCAGGTATATGGATGGTCTAGCATTAAAAAATGGAACGTGAAACTACGCCGAAGGCAAAAGAATGCAAGATTTGAAGAATACTGTGTTCAAAACGTGCCCCAAAGGTATCGCCACAACCCGAACATGACATTCAGAGTGAACCCTACGACTAGGCCCATCTGCATGCGCCGTCTATTCGCATAGGCACCAGTATCAGCACAAACGCAGCAAGGAGAGGGGGGTAAGTACGCACGAAAACACGGTGCTCTCTGGCGTCTCGAGAGCGTGACCACTCTCCCAGAACGCGGCAGGCTTGGGTGCACGGAAGAAAAAGAAGGGGAGGAGCGGGAAGAAAAAGCCGATGATGATGCCGTTGAGCACCGCCCGCGCGCGAGGGTCGCCTTCGCCCGACCCGCCGCCAGCACTGCCACCGCTGCCAAGAGCGTCAATCCACTGCTCCTCGAGTGCGCGCGCATGTTCCTCGTCTGTCAGAGGCGAAATAGTATGGTTAGGAAAACGCGTGGGTAGGTGGGCGGGGCAGGGAACAGAGCATGGAGTGAACGCGGGAGAACAAAAAAAGAAGGGGACGCACATTCCTCTTCCGTCGGAAACTCGGCGGTGGAGAGGTAGTCTGCGGTCGAGCGCGAGTGGAACTGCCTCCGAAAGTTGAGGATGTCGTCTTCGGAGAAGCCAGCCGCGGCGAGGCGGTCAAAGCCGCGCAGAGGCTTGATCTGCGCCTCCTGGGTTCCGGTGCAACCGCGATATAATCCATCGACGGGTCAGAAGAAAGATCATGCGTGCCAAGGAGGTAAATGGCGCCAGCGCACCTGGGACTGGGCATCGCCGTCTTCCTCGCCGTCGGAGAGCGACGCGCCGACAGAGCAGTGCAACCAGGGCACGGATCCTGGGGCTGAAGGACCGGGCGGGATCGACAACGCCAACGAGTCGGCTTCGTCTTTTCCTTTCGTCGCAGCACGCTGCTGGCGTTCTTCGAGCGTGCCGAGCCACGACGCTAGCTGTGTCCCGTCGGTGAGTAGCCGCCCGGCGTGTATGAGGCGTAGGCGTCGGCGCTGCAGTTGAGGGCGGGCCTCCCGGATCTGAGTCCACCGACATAGTCAGATGGCATGCATAGATAGGTGAACAGGACGAGCAAGAGGGTGTACCTTGGTTTTGACGTCGCGCGCCAAGTCATGCTCAGTAACTTGCAGCACCAGGTCCTCGAATCCTTCTGTGAAGCGCACCATCAACTCGCGCAGTGGCGTCGGGCCATCACGGTCGGGCACGCCTTCTGGGATGACATCTGCACGCTGCTTGCCTTTGGCTTTTTCGCTGAGGGGTTGCACCATTGTCGCAGCTGTTGCGAAAGCCTTCGTGTAATAGACGCCACCATACACGGTATACACCGGCCTTTTTACGTAATGGTAGAACATGAGGTCTTTCACTGACTCACGATTTTCAAGTTACAATTCTATAATACTGACAATACAGTCAAGGAAAGCCAATCCTCTAGCAGATAGCGTGCGAGAGGAACGGGCTGCCAGAGAGAGGTGCGACGGGAGCGCACCGGGTGCACATACGGAATGCACTCGGATGCATCCGGATCTACTCTGAGGTCATTGATAAGATAAATAGATACATTTGGTTAAGCACGAGGAGAACGATATCGTTCGGCGGGTCACCCCGTCTATTACCGTGTCTCTACTTTCTCAATTGTAAACTGGTGCTAAATCTTCAGCTGTCACAGTAGCGTCTGATTGAGAGCTATACGGAGAGTCTGAGGCGGTTTTTATCGTTTATGTGCCCCTGTATTTTGACTTGACTCAGAACGCCAGTGGGTCCATGTAACTTTTATGTGAATTGAATGCAGTGCGCCTTTCCCCTCGATCGCATTAAAGCATACATGTGGAGGTACAGCTGTATCCGCTCTTCTCGATATCACTTCCAAGTAGTTATCCGCCTTCCGACAATTCATTTTCAATCTACCCCACGTTGTGCCTCTTGGATCGACCTACGACGACGCCGATCATATGGTCATATTAATCTCTAGGTGTCCAGTACAAGTTTCGGTTTTCAGTTGTTCCGAGAATCCCGCTGGTGAATGCCTGATCAGAGTCGATGTACTCAACGCGATTTTCGTCTTATACAGTAGCATTGATGTAAGGGTGATGGTGGCATAGCTGATAGCAGTACGATTGATCCAGTTCGCACCTTGCATACTTAAGATCACATCAATATGACGCCCCGAGTCTCGTTCTGCAGATCTCGCCAGCATTACTGTTCCACCAATTAGGTACGATGTTTATAGATACTACAGAGGTTACTGGGACCCTCGGCTAGCGCCTGCTTTCCTCTCATGAGGGAAGGTTTGGGGAGCTAGAAAAGACAACAGCAGCGATTGGTAGAAACCGTGGTGACACTGGGTTGTCAGCTCCTCGGGTGAAACCATAGTAGGATGTAATAATGTGGTAAGTTAGGAAGGAAAGCCCTGGATTCAAGGTTGTGATTAGGACCGCTTTCGCCTTTGACGTACATGGTTTTGAGAACGTATTAAGACCGTCAACCTTGAAGGTTTGACAAATGTCGTTCACGGCAACTAAAGTTCCTTGTGACTAGATCGCCCTCGGGCAATGCGTTTTGACATAAAGAAGTTCGTTAAATGTCCCGCACGTGCCGGAATGGAAGGGAAGGAGTTGCGTGGTCGCGTGGTGGATGAGCCGAAGCTCATGTCTGTCTGATGACGTGAATGCAAAATTCCTTTGGTCACGTGTTTAAGAATTTCGCCAAACATGACAAAGACATGACTGATTTGCGCTGCGATAGGAAATGCGCATCTGAGATTTGTCCCCCTCTTCCCCATTCCCTTCCCATGCTCCATCCCATCCCATGACACTACAGATTTTTTTTCTAATGGAATTGTTTAATATCTTATCAGGGAATTTTTCTCCCATTTTTTGGCACGACTTAGTGTAGCGCAATTGCGCGATTGCGCACCAATTGCGCCATCGACGCTAACAGAGACAATATATAAGGTTGAGCAGGACTTAAACTTATTCACCATTTCATTACTCCATCCCACCAACTTCCTTCCCTCCGTGACTTTCAATTCGTCTCAATGTATTGCACAGCCTGCCTACTCTTGTCCACCGCATCCGACGCCTTGGGCCATGGTTGATGGGCGCCCCGTTTTACCCCCTCGCCACCATACTAGCCGTATTCAATGCTGTTCTCTCACTTCCATTCACGGCTCTGGAGGTATCTCGCCTCGTATCTTTGGGCATCTTGAATGGTTCCTAGTTCCGTAAACGGGCGATTTTTTGTACGTTGCACCCACGCTAAGACCTCACGTGCTATATTTACACTCCCCTCTTCGTCATGTAGCGCCAACGTGTATCCACATGCAGTATCCCGAACGCCCACCAGGGTCTCAATTGCGTTTCTTGACTAATCACAAGCGTCTCCTGGCTCCGATTCGTACTTCTTGGGGTGGGGGTGCTGGATATGGTCTTTCGTCTAGACACGCAATCCCTAACCGTCTCAGTCAGCTGGTGTCGTAGTAGTATACCATCTCTTCGGCCCGCCGCTTAGTCACCATGATTTTAATATGGGGTTATCAAGGGGGATCATTTATAAACGGCTTACCGACCGACTGCATGTCCAAGAGAGCAGCTAACCCGGTCTCCCATGTCTGCACGCATTATTGACGTCCGCCTAAACGATAAGACCTCTAACGGTGAAGCCAACATGCGCGACGAGATCGTCGAGGGTCTCTCCCGACCTGTGAACCAGAAGATCCTTCCGACGGCCCTATTGTATGATGAAGAGGGCCTTCGTATTTTTGACGAGATCACCACTCATGCCGACGACTACTACCTATCCCACGCAGAAGAAAATCTTCTCAAGAACCACGCACATGATATTGCCAAAGTCATGTACAAACAACACGAAGGTGACGACCAACGACCTGTCGAAAGTATCGTACTTGAGCTTGGTTCTGGGTGAGTCCTGGCCTCCATTCCACCCCTGTTGTCGTGGCACCTGCCCTACTCTGTCTGGCGCATTCCTTGCGTGTCAACTAGCGCGTTGATGACCGCCGAAATGGGATGTAGCGTAACTCGTCGCCGTCTCTGCTCTTACTCATTGGAAGGGCATAGCATAACTTTTCTCACGGAAATTACACGCTCCTTTCCACATTATACCCCTGTTGTTATACCGGATACTGACGCGGGGCTTGTTTCATATTAAATAGTCCCTTGCGCAAGACATCGCACCTTCTATCTGCGCTCTCGGAAATAGTTCCTGAACGAACAACTCCCGCACCGATTACATATTATGCGCTTGACCTCGAGCGACGCAAGCTGGAGCGCACCCCTGACCAGCTCGCTGCGTCACCCGTTGGGCCCGACATGCAAGGAAAAATTGACACACATGGGCTTTGGGGTACGTTCGAAGGCGGACTCCGATTTGCGGCAGAAGGGGGGTTGCGAGGGTGCGAAGCCGCGGCAACGGTAGCCGCTGCTCTACGCTCGCGTTCACTGAGTTCCGATGATGCCGCCACTCAGCCTTCCTCCCCGTCCTCATCGGAGCAAGATTCGATCGAAACTGCACCCTCTACGCCAGACGCGACTCCCGAGATGCCACTACACCTTCTATTTTTGGGGTTCTCACTCGGAAACTTTTCACGGGGTGAGGGCGCAGCGTTCCTTAGGGCGCTCCCTTTGCGTGGCGACAAGGGTGACACCCTGCTCGTCGGGATTGATCATGGTACCGATGGCGCACGCATTGAGCGCGCATACAACGATCGGAGGGGCATCACGTGTCGGTTTGTCCTTAATGGTCTCAAATGTGCCGGCAGAGTACTGGGAGATGAATCCCTGTTCGCGCCAGAGAAGTGGGAGTACGTAGGCCGCTACAATGCGGAAGAACGTGCGTCGCTGCCTATAGACAGTTTCAGGTTCCGTAAGGTGGCTAACGGCCCTGATTTGAATGATTCGTCGGTGGGTTTAGACCGGCACGAGGCATTCTACCGCTCTCGGATCGCGCAGACGGTGCGTGATCCGCAGACGAAGGTCGAGTTTACGTTCCTTGAGGGCGAGCTGGTCATGGTCGAAGTGGCTTATAAGGTCTGCTCCACTGACTTGAGCTGTGAGATGCGAACTGACAAATCCCGAATATTGCAGTACACCAAAGAAGCCGCATATCGCCTTTTCACGGAAACCAACCTGCGACCATTGAGGTGCTGGACGGATCCCGGCTCTAGTTGTGCTCTCTGGCTTCTTGAACGCCCGCCTTTCAATTTCCGACCACTTCGATCGCCGGCCTCAGCATTATCAAATACACCATTTGGCGTACCTACACTAGAAGAGTTTCAAGAATTGCGGGAAGCATGGGATTTCATTACAACCAAGATGATTCCGGATTCGATGTTGTTCGAAAAGCCAATTGATTTGAGGCACATTTGTTTGTTCTACACGGGCCATATCCCGACTTTCCTCGACATTCATTTGTCGAA
Organism: Lactifluus subvellereus; assembly: GCA_022496195.1. NCBI lineage: Eukaryota > Fungi > Basidiomycota > Agaricomycetes > Russulales > Russulaceae > Lactifluus > Lactifluus subvellereus. Next base: position 103,812 of record WTXC01000024.1, read on the forward strand.
TCTCTTGGGTGAACCGAACACTGAACCTGAGTATTTCAAAGTTCGTCAATCTGCCACGTTTTCCTTGGTGACGTGCTTACACCCAACGCAGGATATCTTCGAACGCGGTATTGACCCGAACGTGGATGATCCGAGCCAGTGCCATGTAGGTCGCCGTGCTCATTCTCGAGTTCGTGTTCTCATGTACCACAGCCGCACTCGGAAGTCCCTGAGAAGGAAGAGGACTGGCCTTCGCATGCAATGGTCCTTGATTTCAAGAAACGTGTCAATGCTCGGCTATCAAAACTTTACGCAGAATTGGAATCCGGAAGTCGCCAGCTGACCCGCAGAGTGGCCCGTATACTATTCATGACCCTTGAACATGAGGCCTGGCACACCGAGGTTGCCATTTTCATCGTCTATCGATCTTCTGCTAACTGGAATCATAGACACTCCTCTTTATGCTTATACAGCGCGCGGGGTCAGGCACGATTCCGCCATCCGTAGGCGGGTTTGCCACCCCTTGTTGGGAATCCCTCGCCGAGGCTTGGGATGCTACTCCGGCACCCATCAGTGCTACTGTCACACTCGGCCCCACTACGGTCGAGCTTGGCCATGACGACTACGAAGCTGATGATGCGACCCTTGATGTGAGGGACCACGAGTTTGGGTGGGATAACGAGCATCCGCGGCGCAAGGTTGATGTGGGCGAGTTCCGCATCGAGTGGCGTCCTGTGACCAATGGCGAGTTCTACGAATTCTGGAAAGCGGCGGAAGGGAATGTACCGATGCCCAGGTCGTGGGTGATGGATAATGGCAATGTTATGGTACGCAATCTATCTCCACCTTTACGTACCTTGGCTGACGATTTTCCGGTACTGTCCAGGTACGCACTCTGTATGGACCGGTTCCGATGAAGATAGCCCACCTATGGCCTGTCATTACTGATTACAATAGTCTCTCGGCATACGCGACCGATCGCGGTGGCCGCATACCAACGGAGGCCGAACTCCGACTTTTCCTCGACAAGTTCGAGATTAGTTATGAAGAAGGGCGGAATGTTGGGTTCCGTAACTGGCATCCCGTACCGTGAGTAATGTCCGTGCTTTTGATAAGATACGACTGTGCCCTGACATACACCTTGGGGATGTGCAGTGCAACTACTGGCGGAGAAGGTGGGGGGCGGGGACACAACGGTGGTGTATGGGAGTGGACTTCGACGGTGTGGGACAAATACGAAGGATTCGAAGCTTCGTCGCTATATCCCGGATTTTCGGCAGACTTTTTCGACACTCATCACAACGCTGTGGTAAGTGGAAAACTTTGGTCTTTTCCTGCATATATTCATCGGATGGTCTCAAAGCTTGGTGGGACGTACGCAATGATACCGCGTATAGCAGAACGCCGCACAGCGCGGAACTGGTTCCAAAGGAATTATCCATACGCGTGGATCGGCGCTCGAGTTGTGTATGATGTGACGAAGTAAACCCAGTTGGGCAGCTACGGAGTGGAGAAGTTTACAGATGCGGAAAACTGTATTTGTACAAAAATCTACGCTTCTGATATCAATACTTGTGGATGCTATTTGTTGTCTCGGCTTGTCACGTGCGCCGAAGTCGCAGTGCTGTGCGTATGCTGCACTCCATAATTATTTGACTATCGTCGCAAATTCCTCCGTGCGGCGGTATCTCACCGTTCCTTGCAAAGAAGACCGCAGAGCCCTGGTAGAAGCTAGAAAAGCACCTGAGCCTGAGGTCCCTGGACCTATCAGCTCAGCCACAATCTGGCGGCGCATCAGTAATGTATTGGATGGACAAATTTGGGTTCTCGGTCCCATATTTTTCCGCTCAAGGAGAAGGCAGGTAGGAGGGGAGAAAATCCAAGGACTCGGTGGCTGATGAGAGGAGACACGATGAGGATCTCACAATGAATTTCAAGAGCCCGTGTGATCGGAGTTTGGAATCTGAATCTGCAGCGGCGTCAAGGTCTCGTCTCGCATAGTTTCTGGTTGTGGTGCTACGGCGGACTCCCAAGTCGATGAAGTTCTCTCAATTCTAGAAGTTCTTACGCTCATGGCCTGGCCCTGAGCAGGGTACGGTGGCGCAAACTCTCTGTGCTTAGTAAACTCGAGACGGTGAGAGGGGCCTGCTCATTCACAACCTTGGTCGAATAGGTACGAATTTGATAAGATGGTGCGACAAGGGACGATTACCCAGAGAGTCCATTCTGATGGTGGCTGGCATGGCCAATTCCCTTTGAGTTCGAGCCTGAGTTGATTGGAAGCAGTCAAGGAAGGTCTCCCTGGTGCTAGAACACGTTGCACTGTTCCATGCCGTCTAGGCCATCAGACACACCAGAACAGCCGAAGTCAAGGTACTGTTGTGTTGTGTTCTAGATCTCTGCTTTCGCCACCGCCATGGCTACTGTGCTATGAGGACTCTAATAATAACGCGTTTGTGAACTTAGATCTGCATCTGCACCTTCAAATGCACAAAGGACCCGTGTCGAGTAGCTCAAGGAGCGCGTGCGGATGACGCAGGAAACTCCTAGAGAGCTGCGGTTGTGGTCATCGCAGACTCCATCTTCCTCCTCCCAGGAATGGGGGATAGTTTAGAAATCCCGATTCTCGGGTACTCTTGCGGTAGTAGCAGCTGCACAGCCTGGCAGTCTACCATCTCCCTTTCAAGTTGTTTTCGTTCTTTCCAAGTTTTTTTTTTTTCTTTGTCCATGCCACTTTTTCCGTCACGATATGGATGTTAGATATTGGTCACGACGTTGCGCACAATCGTGACCGACTGCCTTCAACGATCGTACTCAATGTGCTACTAGTGTGTTTCCTCATATGCGGGCTGATTGCGGTCGGTGCGGTCCTGCTTAAGTTGCTCTCTGCTACTGGTAACAAGGTATCACAAAAAAGACGATATTCTGAACGTCCCGTAGAGTAATCCTATACTTGCTCCGATCCTCCTATTCTCCGAGTCTTTCGGCACCATGCTCCAACAGTAATGGTACAATTTCGTGGTATCCGTTCTCTGTAACACGTCTGATCCAGTTTTCCTTCCAGTTTTCCTCGTATATTATGCACATCCGCCCCATGACCAAGTAGTAGCCGCACCAACTCGTACTGCGAGACCATGAACAATGGAGTCCTGTTAGAAATGCTTTCTGCGTTCACGTCGGCTCGGTACTCCAGGACAAGCTGCGCGTCTTGGCACGTCTGATCCGACATTTGTAGTGCAATGGAGTCCAATTACAACTACCTCCAGCATTGACATCGACGTTATCAAGATGTAGAACCTCCAGTTGCCCACTGGCACGTTCAGATATGGTCCTAGCTGATTACATAAATATTTTATATTTCAGTAGATGACTTACTGAAATTTATTTTTTATGATTTTACGGCTGAGTACGAAAAATAACCGTATTTCTGCCAAGAACCACCTCGCTTACTGTACTTGGGGCGTGATGCGCACTCTAAATGGAGCTAACTGGAGATTATCTTCACTGTCATTTACTTCGGTTTCCGGGCCGGCTGTTTGTTCAGTCACCACAGTCACGGTAGCGCCTCACCAATGCAGAATTTCTCTCTCTGTCAAGCGCGACCGGGGACAATCTATAAACGTACCGACTGCATGAGAGCTGTCAACTCACCCGTCTCCCATGTCGGCCTTCATCATTGACGTCCGCCTGAACGATAAGACCTCTAACGGCCAACCCAACATACACGACGAGGTCGTCAAGGGTCTCTCCCGACCTGTGAACCAGAAGACCCTCCCTACGATCCTACTGTATGATGAGGAAGGTCTTCGTATTTATGACGAGTTCACCACTCATGCCCACGACTACGGCTACTACTTATTTCCCGCGGAAGAAAATCTTTTCAAGAGCCACGCACATGACATTGCCAAGGTCATGTACGAACGACACGGAGGTGGCAACAAAGGACAGGTCGAGAGTGTTATACTTGAGCTTGGTTCTGGGTGAGTCCTGGCTTCCATTCTACCCCCTACTTTCGTGTTATTACCTTCTCTCCCTTGCCCTCTTCTATTGCGCCCTTTCCTTGCATATTCACCAACGCATTGATGACCGTCGAAGTGGGATCTTGTGTAGCTCTTCGCCGTCTCCTCCATTGGAAGGTCGTAACCTACCTTTCTCATGGAAGATACATGGATGACATTACCACTTTTCCATATTATTATCCCCCGCGTTGTTACGCAGACCACTGACGCGGGGCTTATAAATTAGTTCCTTGCGCAAAACAACCCACCTTCTATCTGGACTCTCAAATGTAGTGCCTGAACGAACAGCTGCCGCACCGGTTACCTATTATGCGCTTGACATCGTGCGAGGCGAGCTGGAGCGCACCCTTAACCAGCTCGCTGCGTCACCGGTTGGGCTCGAGATGCAGGGCAAAGTTGACACATGCGGGCTCTGGGGCACGTTCGAAGGTGGACTCAGCCTTGCGGCAGAGGGGGGACTGGGAGGACGCGAGACAACGTCGGCGGCTGTTCTCAGCTCACGGTTGCTGAGTTCCGATGGTGCCACCGCTCTGCCTTCCTCCCCCTCCTCATTAGTGCAAGGTTCGATCGAACCGGTCCTCCCTACTCAGACGCAGCGACCCTAGAGGCGCCGTTACACCTTCTATTCCTTGGCTCAGCAGTTGGAATGTTTCCACGCGGCGAGGATGTTGCGTTCCTGAAGGCGCTCCCTTTGCGTGCCGGCAAGGGCGACACGCTTCTTATCGGGATTGATCATTGCACTGATAGTGCACGGATCAAACGCGCATATGAGGCGAGCATCAGGCGTCGCTTTATCTTTAATGGTCTCAAAAGTGCCGGCAGAGCTCTGGGAGATGAATCCCTGTTCGTGCGAGAGAAGTGGGACTTTTTCGGCCGCTACAATGCGGAAGAACGTGCGTTGCTGCCTCGAGAATCGGTTTCCGTAAAAGGTCGCTGACGGCCCAGGTTTGGGTTATTCTTCGGTGGGTTTTAGACCGGTATGAGACGTATTGTCGCTCACGGGTCGCGCAGACGGTGCGCGATCCGCAGACGAAGGCTGAGTTTATGTTCCTTGAGGATGAGCTTGTCATGTTCGCAGTGGCTCATAAGGTCTTTCCCCACTGACCTGAGCTACGAGACGCAAACTGACAAATATTGCAGTACACCAAAGAAGCCACACATCGCCTTTTCATCGAAACCAACCTGCGACCAGTGAGGTGCTGGACGGATCCGGACCCTAGTTATTCTCTCTGGCTTCTTGAACGCCCGCCATTCAATTTTCGACTACTTCGATCTCCGGCCTCAGCGTTATCAAACACGCCGTTTGGCGTACCTACATTAGAAGAGTTCCAAGAAATGCGGGCAGCATGGGATTTCATTACAACCAAGATGATTCCAGATTCGATGTTGTTTGAACGACCAATTGATTTGAGGCCCATTTGTTTGTTCTACACGGGGCACATCCCGACTTTCCTCGACATTCATTTGTCGAATCTCTTGGGTGAACCAAACACTGAACCCGAGTATTTCAAAGTTCGTCAATCTGCCACGTTTTCCTCGGTGACATGCTTACACTCAACGCAGGATATCTTCGAACGCGGTATTGACCCGAACGTGGATGATCCGAGCCAGTGCCATGTAGGTTGCTGTGCTCAGAGTTCATGTTTTCATGCACCACAACAGCCGCACCCGGGAGTCCCTGAAAAGGAAGAGGATTGGCCTTCACATACAACCATTCTTGATTTCAAGAAACGTGTCAACGCTCGGCTGACAAAACTTTACGCAGAATTAGAATCCGGAATTCGCCAGCTGACCCGCAGAGTGGCCCGTGTACTATTCATGACCCTTGAACATGAGGCCTGGCATACCGAGGTTGGCACCTATATCATCATCAAACATCTCTTGTCGGCTCTGACTGGAACCATAGACACTCCTGTATATGCTTATACAGCGCGTGGGGACAGGCACAATTCCGCCGTCTGTAGGCGGATTCGCCACCCCTTGTTGGGAATCCCTCGCCGAGACCTGGGATGCTGCTCCGGCACCCATCAATACTACTGTCACGCTCGGACCTACCTCAGTCGAGCTTGGCCATGACGATTATGAGGCTCATGACGCGTCCCTCGATGTGAGGGACCACGAATTTGGGTGGGACAACGAACATCCACGGCGCAAGGTTGATGTGGGCGAGTTCCGCATCGAGTGGCGTCCTGTGACCAATGGCGAGTTCTATGAATTCTGGAAAGCGGCGAAAGGGAATGTACCGATGCCCAAGTCATGGGTGATGAATGATAGTAACGTTATGGTATGCAATTTACCTTCACCCTTACTTTGGCTCGGCTGATATTTTCCGCAATTATTCAGGTCCGCACTCTGTATGGACTGGTTCCGATGAAGATAGCCCACCTATGGCCTGTCGTTACTGATTACAATAGTCTCTCGTCATACGCGACCGATCGCGGTGGACGCTTACCAACGGAGGCCGAACTCCGACTTTTCTTCGACAAGTTCGAGATCAGTTATGAGGAAGGTCGGAACGTTGGGTTCCGTAACTGGCATCCCATACCGTGAGTACCGTTCTTACTCTTGCGAAGATACGATTGTGCCCTGACATACATCCTCGAATGCTCAGCGCCACGACTGGCGGAGAAGGTGGGGGGCGGGGGCACAACGGTGGTGTATGGGAGTGGACCTCGACGGTGTGGGAAAAATACGAGGGATTCGAAGCTTCGTTGCTGTGTCCCGGATTTTCGGCAGACATTTTCGACACTCATCATAATACCGTGGTACGTGGCAAACGATTGTGTTACTGTTTCCCGTGCATGTGCTGATGGGATGGTCTCAAAGATTGGTGGGTCGTACGCAACGACACCGCGTCTGGCAGAACGGCGTACGGTGAGGAACCGGTTCCAAAGGAATTATACATATGCGTGGATCGGGGGTCGAGTTGTGTATGACGCGACGGAGTAAATCCGGTTGAGCAGCTGCGTGTAGTAGAGAAGTTTACAGGCGCGAAAACAGCGACCCAAACTGTATTTACACAGAAATCTATGCTTCTGACATCGGTCCTTGTAGATGCCTATTTCGTTATTTGTGTTCTGGTGTTGTTGTCACGTGCCCAGAAGTCGCTGGACTCCATAATTATTTGACTATCATCGCAAACTCCTCTGTGGTGCGGGGTCTCACTGGTCCTTACAAGGAAGACCGCAGAGCCCTGGTAGAACCCGGAAAAAGCATCACATCTGAGCCTAAGGTCCCTGGGCCTATCAGTTCGGCCACAATCTGGAGACGCGTTGCATCCGAGTCAGCAATGCGCCGTTGGATGGACAAACTTTTGAGTAATCATATCTTTCCGCTCAAGGAGAAGGCCGGGTAGGAGGGTATAAAATCTGAGGATTCGGAGTGGTCGAGAGAAGGCACGGTGATAAGGCACAGTGATAAGGATCTCATAACGAAATCTGAAACCTGAAGGAGCCTGCCAGTGTGTGATTGCCAGTGGGGTTTGGGATTTGGAATCTTTGGATCTGCAACAACAAGAGCGGAGACCACGAAGTCCCGTTCGGGTGGGCAGGAGTGCAATTGAATATCGTCTGGCGCGGTCTTGTCTTGTGGAGTCTAGGTTATGGTGCGACGACTAACTGATGGGCTTTTGTGGCTTGTGGTCCTCCTATTAGGAACGAAGGGTTTGTCTAGGACTCCGATTCCTGAGCACAGTTGTGTAAAATAAATAGAGTAGCAGCTGCACGTCCTGTACCCTACGTTCCTCCTCCCTCTCAAGTTTTTCTCGTCATTTCCGAGTTTTTTGTCGAGGGTTTGTCCATCACGATACGGATATTAGATGTTGGTCGCGCACAACCGTGCTCGGACCAGCGTGACTGCCTTCAACACGTACATCTAATGTACCATCTTTTATGTTCCCTCATATTCGGGCTGCTCGCGGTCAGTACAGTCATGTTCAGGTTGCTCTCTGCCACTGGTAATAGTATATTCTGAACGATTCGTAGAGTAATGCTATACTTGCCCTGGTCCCCCTATTCTTTGGCACCATGCTCCAATAGTAATTGTGCAATTTCGTGGTACCCCTTCTCTGTAGCACACTGGAATGGGGTCTGGTCCCCATTTCCTCGAATTCCTTCCGGTTTTCCTCGTATCTGCACATCCGCCCCATGACCAAGTAGTAGCCGCACCACCTCGAGATGGCCGTACTCCGACGCTAAAAACAATGGAGTCCTGTCAGAAAGGGTTTGTGCGTTCACTTGGGCTCCGTGCTCCAGGACAAGCTGCGTGACCTTGGTATTTCCCGAGGAAGATGCGCAGTGCAATGGCGTCCAGTCCCCAATATCTCTAGCATTGAGATCAGCGCCGTGCTGCAGGATCAGATGTAAAACCTCCAGTTGCCCATCCCGCGACGCTAGATGCGACACAGCCCCCATTCCATCGCCACGCGCATCTACGGGTGCTCCATGCTCTAGTAGGAACCTCATACACTCGAGTTGTCCACCATAAAACGCCCCATGCATCGGAGTTCCTTTGTAACCGCAGTTGGCGTTTACATCTTCTGCGTGCATCGTGACAAGGTGGTTTGCCAGCCCACTGAAACCGTATAACGCTGCGTAATACAACGGGGTTGCCTGAGGTGGCGACGGGTGGTCATCAAGACCGTCCATGGACCGTCGGTACCCATTGGCCGTATCGTGTATCCAAGTCCATGCTGCAAAATGTCCCTTCTTTGGGTCAAAGAGACATTCCAAGCTATCTTGAATTTGCGATATAACATTCTCGAATTTGGCGTGATCAATCCAGTACTCAGCAGCGTAAAATGCAAGAGGAAACGTCCCGAGCCTCTTCTCATCCGTTTTCTCGTCCAACTGCAGCAACACAGCCAGGCAAGCTTGTGCGAGAATAATGTGTGCCGGTTCCAGGGGAATATGGTACTGGGAAATGTTTCCAACGTTCGACACCGCGAGCCGATCAGAAGTCAAGAATTCCTTCACCGAAAAGTGTGAGAACTGAACAATTTTGGAATCCTCGTCATCGACGATCGCGATTAGACTCGAACACGCGGTCAGCACAGCCTCTTCGGGATCCTCCGGGCGCCAGCCCTCAATGAGGTTAGGGCCCTCCTTCGAGTCGAACTGGATTGCGAATATCTCCGTGAGTTCTTCAACGCGAAGTGGGCGAATAGCTGCAATCAGGCATTGGAATAGCCGATGTGCATGTCGTCTTTGCTCTTCAGGGATGCATTGCAATGTCCTCTCGTACGTCTCATCGAGAGTGATCGGCAGTTCGTTCAGGGCCTTGCGAATACTTGCAGGAATACATCGACGGAGCGTGTCCAATTGACAAAATACCCATCGAAACCTGTGAGACGGTCAGCAGCTATCAGGCGGTACTGTAATGGGGGGAGGCTCCCATGCCATCAGCTCGTTCCGAGAGCATACTGACCACAAGTTCCTTGTCGTCTACTCTCCATCTCCGCATTGTCCTGTCCTTGTGAACGAAAGAGCGGACATAACTGATGATATCCTCTCTTTGTCCTCCTTCCTCGTGAAGGGATACACGTCGGGAGCCAGTTGCCAGGGGGTTAAGAATAGATTGTATGTCATGCTCGGGACGACTCGTAAGGCAAATATGTAGATCGACAAGATCCTCCAAAAACTCCAGCACCTTTTCACGGGGAGATGGAGTTCCGGTAGTATTTGAGCATTCATCTATTGCGTCGACAATAATATAAATCGGGACTTGTCCAGAGAGTTCCAACATGTTTCTTAGACATCGTGCTAGCGCTGCTTCGCTTGGTTGTTCCGAGCCATCACGACAATTGGTGTACAGATCAGAAAGAGCATCCCAGCAACGGTCAGAGTCGTCAATGAGTTGAGTGAGAAGACAGGAGAGGAGGCCACGGAGGTCGCGCTTTGCGATACAAAGTAATAGTACGCCAGTAACGCTGATCTTGCCTTTTGCAAGTGCTTGATGTCCTCGATGATGGCGGAGCTTATCAACGATATCAATTTCCTATGACAAGAGCAGCTAGGCAACCGCGTACCAAAGAATGCTTTTTCCCGAGCCCGCTGTGAAGACGAGATATTAATTAATGGCGACGACAGCACAGAGGGTTGCGTGTACGATTTCCACGAATCCATAAAAAAGAACCATTCTTCTTCCATTCTTCGAACCTGCTGCCTTGGGTGAACCACGTTGCGGACCCGTCGTGTTGAATATCGCACGCGACATTATGATTTATAGATGGATTTGGTGGAGAGAGCCATGTTCGGAGCTTCTCGCGTGATTGGTTCTCTGTGAGAGTATTTCAGACACAGCGATCGATGGTAACAGGAACAGGGAGTAACATACGTTTTAGCTCGTTCGTTACTGTTTTGGCGCAACGGGAAGATTAACTGACATGTCCATGAAGAAGGTAAGGGAAGGATGCGCACCGTCTATTATCTTTTTCACTTTATCGTCAACGCTGCGAGTGGCTTGCTCAATGACCTTCACATTGCCGTCGACATCATGGGTAAGCTCCTTGAGAGCTTGTACATCGTCATCGACATCTTGTATGAGTTCCCTGGCTGCGTTTACGTTGGCATCTACGTCTTGGGTGACCTGCATGACGGCCTTTACATTACGACCAACATCCTGGGTGAGATCGTGGGTCGCCTTCACATTGTCATCTACGTCCTGGGTGAGCTCTTTGATGGTCTTGACGTTGTCATCGACGTCGTGGGTAAGCTCCTTAATCGTCTGAACATTGCCATCAACATCATGGGTAAGCTCCTTAATCGTCTGAACGTTGCCGTCGACATCGTGGGTTAGCTCCTTGATCGCCATAACATTTCAATCCACATCATGTGTAACCTCCAAGTTTCTCGCTATACCCATTGCACTCTCTTCTTTCGTGAGCATGTCCAGTCGCTGTAGCGCATCCTGAACGTCTGTCCTCCTCAGTCCCAGCAGGTTCTTCACATACTTCTCTGCACAACAATCAGTCGTGAAACAAATATCAAACAAATCAGCTCACTGATTCGTCTCTGGGACATCTCCTTCGTAGACAGCGCAAGAATGAAGAGTACCTGTGCCATGATCTTCCCGAATAACTCCGTCATTTCTGTCGTTAGCGGGATCCCATTGTAAATCTTGAGACGTTGTAGGAAAAACTGAACACGCTCGAAAAGGTTCACTAGGATATTGTGGCTTGCAATAACATCTTTTGCTGCCTGCAGTGGGAACGTTAAATGTCATGCATACGTGTACGAAGGAACCGGATAAGGGACATACATTGAGGAGGAAACCGATGGCTGTAAAGATCGTTTTTGCGGGAGAGAAAGGCTGAGAAGGAGGTATCAGGAAGTAGCGACATGGGAAAAAGCGAATCTCTCGAGGTATACCACTAATGAAAGTGCTTCCGCAATCGCTGCCGAACATGTAATTGACGGTGGGATCAAGCCATTTGATCAACCTGTCGTCGCCTTTGCGAAATTCTTCAAAATCCTGAGCCTGCTTCCGAAATACGTCCAAGACAACATGGGGAGTGTCGCATTTGTGAAACTGAGCAGCGAATGGATGGGTGTGTAGATCTTTCTTGGTGAGCTTTTTGTACTCCTTCGCGGCAGCGTCGAATATTGAGGTAAAGTTAGATGTCGAAGGGTGGGTTGCTTGTTTGCTTGTGGACATCTGGATAGCAGCTGGGGAGCAGCTGAATCGCGGTAAGGAACAGGTTGGTGGGTGGAGATGGGTGACGAGTTGAGGGTAAGCGTCGAATGTCGAACCAACACACACAAGTACAGTACACACGACGGGCAGGAATAGAGTCCGCTTAGGGATCAATTAATTCAAGTCTGTTAATCAGACTGCAAATTTAAAATATAAATAGTCTGCTAATTTACTGGGTGAATAATTTAGCCGATATATCAATTCATTCCACCGGCTAAACTATTCACCCAGTAAATTAGCAGACTATATTTATTTAAAATTTGCAGTCTGATTAACGGACTTGACTTAGTCATCAGTTTATTGGACATAAGCGGACTCTGCTTATCCATTCCTGCCCGTCGTGACAGTACAGCCTCGCAGAGTGCGGTGGTCGCCCTCAAATTGTGCAATTAAACTCGATATAGAATAGAGAAGCTTGACATCGATAATACTAGGCGCTCGCGCAGTACCCAATCGTGATGCACTGGCGCTGGCATTCCCACGCGCGCCAAAATAAATCGGCGCCTGGCCCCGGCCCGGGGGCTGTGCAATCCAATCTCTCAGCTCGCGGTTGATGTCCTCACTTTCGCCCTTCATGAGCTCCTAATTGTCATCGTCACCTCTGCCACCGTGTTCTGAGGCCTTCCGTGTCGGCGTCGATACTGGATCGAGATTCGAGTATCTTCGGAATGCCGGTGCCAGGGACCATGCTGGTCCGTGGCGCGCGCGGGGCGAACCAATTCTTCGTCACCGCCACAAATAGCACTGACTTGAACACGGACAGGACTAGGCCTTTCCCACACCACCATCTGCGGATGGTTGTCTAGATCATGGCTAAAGAAAACAGAGCAACAGGGCTAAGCTGGATGTGATGAAGCGATATCTTACTGCCTCGCCCTTCGGTCACGATGTCCACCCTTTCCTTCCCTAGTCACGCTGTCGATCCCTTCTAGAAATCCATGTACACTAGTGGGTCCCTCCTGGGCCATAAAATGCGCATTTTTTACGAATAGTGATGGCCATTTGTAATGCGCTCGTCTGGTGCCGACTTCATCGAGGACCCCATGGAGCGTATCCTGCATCTCTGCCTTTCCGGACAGGTGTACAGCATTGCCGTGCTGGTTCTGGGCATTCGTCGGCCGTCGAGCGCATTCTCGAGGTTCTCAAGCCCAAGGGACCCGCCTTTGTCGCCGTCTGCGTACATGCTTCATGTTGTTACACACATGTCGTCCTTCTTCGCACCCTGGTCGAACATGAAGGTCGGTGTCCAACGTGAAGGAGATTGCAGATGGCGGGATGACGACGACGGTTCCCTACAGTGACATGCTCACGCTCTGGCGCAAGTGCGTCGATCTGGGGCCATGGTCAGCCAGCAACGAGCCTGGCTCATGTTTGGGCGACCCCCTCCTCTCCTCCTGACGCATGAAATGACGGGCTGACTGCTTTGCGAGCACACCAACCTGCTTCTCCGCCGTCCCTCCCCCAATACATGAGGCCCACCTCACCGGTTGTCCTGGATTTCCCCCCTTACAGGACGGTGTTGACGACCATCATGTACTACCCGCGTAAGTGACCGACAAATGGGCCCCCACGACGCCTAGAGCCGACCAACACCGGCCCCACCCTGTGAATATTGCCCTATTGGCGTGTCCTCTAGAGAACCGCCAAAGCACTCACATCTGGATCTTATCCAAGAAGCATCGGAACAAAGACAAGTCACGACATGGCGCCATGGGAAGTAAAATGGCTGCAGTATGGTAGGGTGTTGTAGCGCAAATATGCCTAAGTACCTTGTGGGGACCACAGAACGAGGTGCGGACGCGGATATAAATCCTGACTGTAAACATATTTATTGATCGCTGGACAGTTGCTGCATAGTAATGCGTAGCAGCTTGGGGTGCCCTGGACTTTCGTCCAACTACATCCCACCCGTACCTTCAAAATGTGTTTGAAGAGGTGGATACAGTATAATGAGGGAAAACACGCAGCCACATGGCAGGAAGTGGCGTCGCGTGAGTCAGCTGGGAGGTTTACGGTGTGAATGGTGAGCAGTCATTGGGGCTGAGGCTGTTATCTTCAATGTCATTAGGCGGGCCGGCTGCTTGTTCGGTCATTACAGGTAGTGCCTCACAAATGCAGAATTTCTCTTTCTATCATGGGCGAGCGGGGACAATTTATAAACGTACCAACTGCATGAGAGCTGTAAACTCACTGGTCTCCCATGTCGGCCCTCATCATCGACGTCCGCTTGAATGATAAGACTTCTAACGGCCAACCTAACATACACGACGAGGTCGTCAAGGGTCTCTCCCGACCTGTGGACCAGAAGACCCTTCCTACGATCCTATTGTATGATGAGGAAGGTCTTCGTATTTATGACGAGTTCATCACTCATGCCCACGACTACTAATTTCCTGCGGAAGAAAATCTTCTCAAGAGCCACGCACATGACATGCCAAAGTCATGTACGAACGACACGGAGGTGGCAACAAAGGACGGGTCAAGAGTGTTATACTTGAGCTTGGTTCTGGGTGAGTCCTGGCCTCCATCCCACCCCCTCTTTTCGTGTAATTCCGTTTTCTCGCTTGCTCTCCTCTTTTCCATATTACTATCCTCCGCATTGATACATAGACTACTGACACGGGACTTATCCCATATAAATTAGTTCCTTGCGCAAAACAACCCACCTTCTATCTGCACTCTCAAAGGTAGTACCTGAATGAACAACTCCTGCACCGATTACATATTATGCGCTTGACCTCGAGCGACGCGAGCTAGAGCGCACCCTCGACCAGCTCGCTGCGTCACCGGTTGGGCTCGAGATGCAAGGCAAAGTTGACACATGTGGGCTCTGGGGCACGTTCGAAGGTGGACTCAGACTTGCGGCGGAGGGGGGACTGCGAGGACGCGAGGCAACGTCGGCGGCTGTTCTCCGCTCACGGTCGCTGAGTCTTGATGGTGCCACCGCTCTGCCTTCCTCTCCCTCCTCATCGGAGCAAGATTCAATCAAAACTGCTCTCTCTATTCCAGACGCGGCGACGCCCGAGACGTCATTACACGTTCTGTTCTTCGGCTTCTCACTGGGAAACTTTCCACGCGGCGAGGAAGTTGCGTTCCTTAAGGCACTCCCATTGCGTGCCGGAAAGGGCGACACGCTACTCGTCGGGATTGATCATTGCACCAATGGTGCACGGATCGAACGCGCATACACCGACCAGGCGGGCATCGAGCGTCGCTTTATCCTTAATAGTCTCAAATGTGCCGGCGGAGCTCTGGGAGATGAATCCCTGTTCGTGCGAGAGAAGTGGGAATATGAAGGCTGCTACAATGCGGAAGAACGTGCGTCGCTACTTCGAGAGTCTGTTTCCGTAATGGTCGCTAACGGCTCAGGTTTGGATGATTCGTCGGTGGGTTTAGACCGGCATGAGTCGTTCTGTCGCTCACGGGTCGCGCAGACGGTGTGCGATCCGCAGACGAAGGCTGAGTTTACGTTCCTTGAAGACGAGCTTGTCATGATCCAAGTGGCTCACACTGTGGGCATTTCCCAATGTAATCCAATTCAGTTCTAAAAGTCTGACCAATCAGATTTCAGGATTTTGCCGACTGAATTGGATTACATTGGGAAATGCCCACAGTGTCATAAGGTCATTCTCCACTGACCTGAGCTATGAAGCCCGAACTGACAAATCCCGAATATTGCAGTACACCAAAGAAGCCGCATATCGCCTTTTCACAGAAGCCAACCTGCGACCATTGAGGTGCTGGACGGATCCAGACTCTAGTTGTGCTCTCTGGCTTCTTGAACGCCCGCCTTTCAACTTCCGCCCATTTCGATCTCCGGCTTCGGCGTTATCAAACACGCCGTATGGCGTACCTACACTAGAAGAGTTTCAAGAAGTGCGGGCAGCATGGGAATTCATTACAACCAAGATGATTCCGGGTTCGATGTTATTCGAAAAGCCGATTGATTTGAAACACATTTGTTTGTTCTACACGGGCCATATCCCGACTTTCCTCGGCATTCATTTGTCGAATCTCTTGGGTGAACCGAATACCGAACCCGAATATTTCAAAGTTCGTCAAGTTCCTAGTACATTTCCCCAGGTGACATGCTTACGCTCGACGCAGAATATCTTCGAACGCGGTATTGACCCAAACGTGGACGATCCGAGCCAGTGCCATGTAGGTTGCTGTGCTCAGGGTTCATATTCTCATGCACCACAACAACCGCACCCCGGAGTCCCTGAGAAGGAAGATGACTGGCCTTCGCATGCAACGATTCTTGATTTCAAGAAACGTGTCAACGCTCGGCTAACAAAACTTTACGCAGAATTAGAGTCCGGAATTCGCCAGCTGACCCGCAGAGTGGCCCGTGTATTATTCATAACCCTTGAACATGAAGCCTGGCATACCGAGGTTGCCATCTATATCATCATCTATCATCATTTGTTGGCTCTAACTGGAACCATAGACACTCCTCTATATGCTTATACAGCGCACGGGGACAGGCACGGTTCCGTCATCCGTAGGCGGGTTTGCCACCCCTTGTTGGGAATCCCTCGCTGAGACCTGGGATGCTACTCCGCCTCCCATCAATACTACTGTCACGCTCGGACCCACCACGGTCGAGCCTGGCCACGACGATTATGAGGCTCATGACGCGTCCCTCGATGTGAGGGACCACGAATTTGGGTGGGATAATGAGCATCCGCGGCGCAAGGTTGATGTGGGCGAGTTCCGCATCGAGTGGCGTCCTGTGACCAATGGCGAGTTCTACGAATTCTGGAAAGCGGCGAAAGGGAATGTACCGATGCCCAAGTCATGGGTGATGAATGATAGCAACGTTATGGTATGCAATCTACCTTCACCCTTACTTTGGCTCGGCTGATATTTTCCGCAATTGTTCAGGTCCGCACTCTGTATGGACTGGTTCCGATGAAGATAGCTCACCTATGGCCTGTCGTTACTGATTACAATAGTCTCTCTGCATACGCGACCGATCGCGGTGGACGCTTACCAACGGAGGCCGAACTCCGACTTTTCTTCGACAAGTTCGAGATCAGTTATGAGGAAGGTCGGAACGTTGGGTTCCGTAACTGGCATCCCATACCGTGAGTCGTGTTCTTACTTTTAAGATACGTGTGCTCTAACATACATCTTCGAATGCTCAGCGCCACGACTGGTGGAGAAGGTGGGGGGCGGGGACACAACGGTGGTATATGGGAGTGGACTTCGACGGTGTGGGACAAATATGAGGGATTCGAACCTTCGTTGCAGTGTCTCGGATTTTCGGCAGACATTTTCGACACTCATCACAATACCGTGGTACGCGGAAACGATTGCGTTACTGTTTCCTGTGCATGTGCTGATGGGGTGGTCTCAAAGATTGGTGGGTCGTACACAACGACACCACGTCTGGCAGAACGGCGTACGGTGAGTAACCTGTTCCAACGGAATTATACATATGTGTGGATCGGGGGTCGAGTTGTGTATGACGCGACGGAGTAAATCCGGTTGAGCAGCTGCGTGGAGTATAGAAGTTTAGAGGCGCGAAAATAGCGACCCAAACTGTATTTACACACTGGCAGAAATCTATGCTTCTGATATCGGTCCTTGTAGGTGCCTATTTCGTTATTTGCGTTCTGGTCACGGGCTCAGTTGTTGTCACGTGCACAGAAGTCGCTGGACTCCTTAATTATTTGACAATCATTGCAAACACCTCTGTGCTGCGGGGTCTCACTGGTCCTTACAAGGAAGACCACAGAGCCTGGTAGAACCTGGAAAAAACATCACATCTGGGCCTAAGGTCCCTGGGCCTATCAGTTCGGCCACCAACTGGAGACATGCTGCATCAGCAATGCACCATTGGATGGACAAACTTTTGAGTAACCATATCTTTCTGCTCAAGGAGAAGGCCGGGTAGGAGGGTATAAAATCTGAGGATTCGGAGTGGTCGAGAGAAGGCACGGTGATAAGGCACGGTGATAAGGATCTCATAGCAAAATCTGAAACCTGAAGGAGCCTGTGTGATTGGGGTTTGGGATTTGGATGCTTGTCGAGCTCACAAGACCAAAAAGACCCAAAAAGACCACAAGACTTTATGCATCTAACTGATGACTTTGGGTTCAGTCCTGAAGTTGTTCAACTTGAAAGCACTGCATCCCTAAGGAATAAAAGGTTTATTGGTGCTGGAACATGCCATACTGTTTCATGCTGTCTAAGTCATGTCATCAGACACACCAGGGCAACTGAAGTCAAGGCACTATTCTGTTGCGTTGTGGATCTCCACCTTCGCCATCACTGGCATTATGGCTGTCGTGCCATGACACTGGAGCTCTAATGATTACGTGTTTGTGAGCTTAAATCTGTATCTGCCACTTCAAACGCATGAGGGACCCGACTCGGACTTCAGAGAGCAGTTCGAGAAGAACGTGTGCGGGCACGTGAAATGCGGGAAGTGCCTAAGAGATGGGCTTGTGGCTTGTGCCAGTGGTCCTCCTCCCAGCCTGAGGCCCAGGAACGAAGGGTTTGTCCAGAACTCCGATTCCCGGGCACAGTTGTGTAAAACGAGTTTTTTTGTCGAGGGTTTGTCCATCACGATACGGATATGAGATGTTGATCGCGCACAACCGTGCCCATGCCAGTGACCGCCTTCAACATGTGCATCTAATGTGTTATCTTTTGTGTTCCCTCATATGCAGGCTGCTCGCTGTCAGTGCAGTCATGTTCAGGTTGCCCTCTGCTACTAGTAATACATAGAATAGATATTACAAAGGATAGTATATTCTGAACGATTTGTAGAGTAGTCCTATGCTTGCCCTGATCCTCCTATTTTTTCAATTTTTTTTGGCACCATGCTCCAATAGTAATTGTGCAATTTCGTGGTACCCCATCTCTGTAGCACACTGGAATGGGGTCTGATCCTCATTTCCTTGACTTCCTTTCGGTTTTCCTCGTATATGCACATCCGCCCCATGACCAAGTAGTAGCCGCACTACCTCGAGATGGCCGTGCTGCGACGCAATAAACAATGGAGTCCTGTTAGAAATGCTTTGTGCGTTCACGTCGGCTCCGTGCTCCAGGACAAGCTGCGCGACCTTGGTATTCCCCGAGGAAGATGCGAAGTGCAATGGCGTCCAGTCCCAGCGTTCTCTAGCATTGACATCAGCGCCGTGTTGGAGGACCAGATGTAAAACCTCTAGTTGCCCATTTTGCGACGCTATATGCGACACAGCACTGTTCCCACCGTAACGCGCATCCACGGCTGCTCCATGCTCTAGTAATACCCGCATACACTCGAGTTGTCCACCACGAAATGCCCCATACAACGGAGTTCCACGGTAACCACAGGTGGCGTTTACATCTTCTGCGTGCATCGTGACAAGGTAGTTTGCCAGCCCACTGAAACCGCATATCGCTGCGTAATACAACGGGGTTGCCAGAGGTGGCGACGGGTGGTCAGCGAGATCGTCCATGGATCGTCGGTAGTACCCGTCGTCCATATCGTGTATCCAAGTCCATGCTGAAAAATGTCCCTTCTTTGGGTCGAAAAGACATTCCATGCCATTTTGAATTTGCGATATAACATTCTCGAATTTGGCGTGGTTAACCCAGTGTTGAGCAGCGTAAAATGCAAGAGGAAACGTCCCGAGCCTTTTCTTGTCCGTTTTCTCGTCCAACTGCAGTAACACTGTCAAACAAGCTTGTGCGAGAATAATGTGTGCTGGTTCCAGGGGAATATGGTACTGGGAAATATTTCCAACATTCGACGCCGAGAGGCGATCGGAAGTCAAGAATTCCTTCACCGAAAAGTGTGAGAACTGAACAATTTTGGAATCCTCGGTGTCGACGATTGCGATTAAACTCGAACACGCGGTCAGCACAGCCTCTTCGGGATCCTCCGGGCGCCAGCCCTCAATGAGGTTAGGGCCCTCCTTCGAGTCGAACTGGATTGCGAATATCTCCGTGAGTTCTTCAACGCGAAGTGGGCGAATAGCTGCAATCAGGCATTGGAATAGCCGATGTGCATGTCGTCTTTGCTCTTCAGGGATGCATTGCAATGTCCTCTCGTACGTCTCATCGAGAGTGATCGGCAGTTCGTTCAGGGCCTTGCGAATACTTGCAGGAATACATCGACGGAGCGTGTCCAATTGACAAAATACCCATCGAAACCTGTGAGACAATCAGCAACTATCAGGCGGTACTGCAATGCGGGTGCTCACATGCCATCAGCTCGTTCCGAGAGCGTACTGATCACAAGTTCCTTGTCCTCTGCTCTCCATCTCCGCATTGCCCTGTCATTGTGAACGAAAGAGCGGACATAACTGATGATATCCTCTCTTTGTCCTCCTTCCTCGTGAAGGGATACACGTCGGGAGCCAGTTGCCAGGGGGTTAAGAATAGATTGTATGTCATGCTCGGGACGACTCGTAAGGCAAATATGTAGATTTGGATGGTTCCACCTGACAAGATCCTTCAAAAACTCCAGCACCTTTTCACGGGAAGATGGAGTTCCGGTAGTATTTGAGCATTCATCTATTGCGTCGACAATAATATAAATTGGGACTTGTCCAGGGAGTTCCAACATGTCTCTTAGACACCGTCCTAGCGCTGCTTCGCTTGGTTGTTCCGAGCCATCACGACAATTGGTGTATAGTTGAGAAAGAACATCCCAGCAACGGTCAGAGTCGTCAATGAGTTGAGTGAGAAGACAGGAGAGGAGGCCACGGAGGTCGCGCTTTGCGATATCCTTAAAGTCAAAGTAATAGTACGCCAGTAACGCTGGTTTTGCCTTTCGCAAGTGCTTGATGTCCTCGATGATGGCGGAGCTTATCAACGATATCAATTTCCTATGACAAGAGCAGCTAGGCAATCGCGCACCAGAGAATGCTCTTTCCCGAGCCCGCTGAGAAGACGAGAGATTAGTTGATGGTGACTACAGCACAGAGCAGGATACGCGTACGATTTCCACGGATCCATAAAAGGGAACCGTCCTTCTTCCATTCTTCGAATCTGCTGCCTTGGACAAACCACGTTGCGGACCCATCGTGTTGAATATCGCACGCGATATTATGATTTATAGATGGATTTGGTGGAGAAAGCCATGTTCGGAGCTTCTCGCGTGACTGGTTCTCTGCGAGTGTGTTTCAATCACAGCGATCGACGGTAGCGGGAACAGGGAGTAACATACGTTTTAGTTCGTTCGTTGCTGTTTTTGCGCAACCGGAAGATTAATCGGCATGTGCATGAAGAATGTAAGGGAAGGTTGCGCACCGTCTATTATCTTCTTCAGTTTATCGTCAACGCTGCGGGTGGCTTGCCCAATGACCTTCACATTGCCGTCGACATCATGGGTAAGCTCCTTGAGAGCTTGTACATTGTCATCGACATCTTGTATGAGTTCCCTGGCTGCGTTTACGTTGCCATCTACGTCTCGGGTGACTTGCATGACGGCCTTTACATCGTGGCCAACATCTTGGGTGAGATCGTGGGTCGCCTTCACATTGGCATCTACGCCCTGGGTGATCTCTTTGATTGTCTTGACGTTGTCATCGACATCGTGGGTAAGCTCCTTGATCGCCATAACATTTCTATCCACATCGTGTGCGACCTCCAAGTTTCTCGCTACCGCCATTCCACTCTCTTCTTTCGTGAGCATGTCCAATCGATGTAGCGCATCTTGAACGTCTGTCCTCCTCAGTCCCAGCAGGTTCCTCACGTACTTCTCTGCACCATAATTAGCCGTGAAACAAATGTCAAACGAATCAGCTCACTGATTCGTCTCTGGGACATCTCCTTCGTAGACAGCGCAAGAATGAAGAGTACCTGTGCCATAATCTTCCCGAATAACTCCGTCATTTCGGTTGTTAGCGGGATCCCATTGTAAATCTTGAGACGTTGCAGGAAAAACTGAACACGCTCGAAAAGGTTCACTAGCATGTTGTGGTTTGCAACAACATCCTTTGCTGCCTGAGAACGTTAAATGTTATGCATCCGTGTACGAAGGAACCTGATAAGGGACATACATTGAGGAGGAGACCGATGGCTGTAAAGATCGTTTTTGCGGGAGAGAAAGGCTGAGAAGGAGGTATCAGGAAGCAGTGACATGGGAAGAAGATAATCTTTCGAGACATACCACTAATGAAAGTGCGTCCCCAATCGTTGCCGAACATGTAAAGAGAATATTGACGGTGGGATCAAGCCATTTGATCAACCTGTCGTCGCCTTTGCGGAATTCTTCAAAATCCTGAGCCTGCTTCCGAAATACGTCCAAGACAGCATGGGGATTGTCACATTTGTGAAACTGAGCAGCGAATGGATGAGTGTGTAGATCTTTCTTGGCGAGCTTTTTGTACTCGTTCGCGGCAGCGTCGAATATCGAGGTAAAGTTAGACACCGAAAGGTGGGTTGCTTGCTTGCTTGTGGACATCTGGAGAGCAGTTGGGAGAGCTAAATCGCGCGCGGTGAGGACCAGGGTAACTTAACCACACACACGCGGCCACAGCTCGCGGACAGCAGGTGGTCGCACGTGAGTTGGCCGAATACAGCATGTCCAAGTCAGGTCAGGCTAAGCGCCAGCGTGGCATTCACTGGCATAAGGCAGGCATGGGATCACAGGTAACTTAGCGGGTCTTGCTCGACGCCACCCACTGGCACGGCAGGACTCTCGTCTGCACCCTTTTTCTCTTACCCCTGCCTGGCAGCAGGGTCCTTGGAACCCACATCATCCATCATCCTCCTCCGCCGTTGAACTTTAAGTTTGGCGTCCGCCTGCGTGCCGATGTCGGTGCCCTGCTCGTGAGATTGCGAGATCTGTGCCTATGCGGCGCGGTCAACCCGATCTGCGCTCATCAACAATGCGGTCCTTGATTTTCGCCTTCGATGAGCTTCCAGTTGTCATCATCGCCTCCGTCACACTGTTTTGACCCCTTTCCGGATTCGAGCGTCGCACGGTGCCGCACGTGCCGCACCGACTGAGATTATCCGCCACACCGTAACATTGCCACGGACAGGACTAGCTTTCCCTACACGTCCATCTACGGATAGTCGTTTAGATCATAGCTTAATTAAACAGAATGATAGAGCAGGGAAAGACAGGACGTGATATAACGATATCAGACATCCTCCGTCTTACCGCCTCGCCTTTCGTCCACGATCTCCACCCTTTCCTTCTCAGTCACGCTGGCGTGAGAAGCCCATGTACACTAATGAATCCCTCCTAGGTTATAAAACGCGCGTCTTCCACCTGCTAGTAGTGGGCCTTTGTAAATTGGCTTGTCTGGTGCCGACTTCATCGATAGAGATAGCCGACGATGTGGTACCGATGAGGTGGGACTGGTGCCTCCAGGAGGCCGAACTGGCCCGGGATGTCCGCGCACGTTAAATTAATTACTCCCGTGTCCCTCTCAACCAACAGAGTCGAGTCGGCACCAACAGTTAGCATTCCCTGAACTTCCACTTCACAGACCTTAAGGGCCTGCCGTCGAATCTTCCCGCCTTCCCACTTTCCTATGTGTGACCCTCTGCGGCAGCATTGCCACCGGGTTCCATCACTTCCCTACCCCGTCTCCATCCGACGCATACCGCTTGTCACTGCGCCCATGCTGCATTCGTCTCGCTCACCATGCGCCTGCACGCTCCGCGCTGTACTTCGCTCATGCATGAGGCGGCGACTGCAGAGTGTCTTGTCCAAGGCAATGCGTTCGTCCTTGACCGTGACACACCGGAGTGACAGCTCAACACCAAGGCCGGTGAGATCAAGGAGCGACGTTTGTTCAGGAGCTTAGCGATGTGAGGTAGGGGGCGCTGTGACTCTGTCGTGGTACGGTCCAACACCGTCGCGCGGGACATACAGTAAACCGCACCCGTATTCGCCTCGGGCGAAAATGTTGCTAGCGTTCGGTACAGAGACGTTTCCCGCACGGACACCGAGCTGGCCTCTCGCAACCAGGCACCGCCAGCCGAACTCCGCCCGCCGGATGAGACTTTGGCAATGTCCGTTTCGATTCGAACGTCTCTGTATCGCGGCGAACCTTCACGTGTCCAACGCTAGAATCTGTCATCCGGCGCTGCGGTCATAGCCCACCGTGTACGTGTTAGGCAAGGGAGCATTTCTACACGGTCGGGTGGCCAGGGGATTGTGCTCCAGATCGGTCGGCGCTGTCACCGTCACACTCTAAGGCTTTCATAAAGAGCGGCTTTTTGGGGATAATCCTCTCAAATCCTCCTTCGGGAAGGAATGGCGACGGCTGTCCTTCCTCCCGACCCAGAATGGTAGACTTGAAAGTCCCACGTTGCATCGGAGATCACTTTTACGTGCGTTTGCTCGCGGTCAATAGATCATGCCGTCGACCCTATGCGTCGATTAGGTGACCCTAACCCCCACCCGATCACACAAGAATGAGAATCCGAATCCAATACAAACAGTGAGTAAAATACACAGTTTCCGGCGAACAAAGAATACTACAGTGGCTAGGTTCCAGCTCCTTTCATATCACCTGGAGATAGGCAGACCATGAGAAACAAAATGGTGCTCTCAATCTATGGCACCTCTTCCCCCGGCTGCTCCCCCTGCTGCTCTTGTTCTTGTGCCTCGTCTGCAGAATCCCTTTCAATATCATCGCCATCTTCAGCGTCGTCGTCCGATGGCAAAGCCTGTCTCCGCAGCGAAAATAGATCTCTTCGGTCCTCGCGCTGCAGAATCCTGCAGGAACGTGTTGGTGCCCATCAGCTCACGCACACGAAGGGACATGTCAACTGTGGAGAAGGGGTGTGGGAAGACGCACATATCGAAATATGCAATCGAGCGCGCGTCCTCGCCCATTGACTCGTCCGCTTCCATCATACTGCTCAGCCGCATCAACAATCGCAGGACCGACGGATCTGCCGTGGTGGGCTCTCCGCTTGGCAGTGGTCGTGTCGCAGTGGTCGTGAGTGGGAGGTCGGACCCCCACGGCGTATTCGACGTTGGAGAGTGGAGAAAGACGTGTCGTTCAATACCCGCAGTTGCGATGACCGGGAGCACCGGATGGATGAGCGTGCTGTTGACAATTGAGAGATGACCTTAGGCAGTGGTGCACGGTGAGATTAGGTATGGAGATAAGATGATGTGCGCACCATTTAGACGCGTAAGCGGAGTGGAGAGCTCTTTGGGGACATATTTATCGCTAGAATAGGACGAGCCGGTGAATGCTGAATGGCGTGTAAGAGATCAGCGTATCTTCGAGGCGCAGGGGACGGGACGAACCAACGGTGCCATCCTCTCCCCCGTTCAACCAGTTGTCTGGGCCAATGATCTGCCTTTCGTTTTCAAGTGTCGCCAAGGACGGGATCTGCCACAGATATCCTCTGAAGTCGTCAGACCCTGATGAATAATAAACGTCGCCACCAGTGATTAGCGCGCTTCCACCGAAAGATCCGTGCTACAGACGTGAGTATGGTGGCCTCGCAGAACGTTCGGGAAAAGCCGTACCTTCATTGTTGTAGAATCAGAGAATGTCCGCGCATCTGGGGGGGAGGGGGTGCCGTCAGGGAGGTTGCGTCCACTGCAGACTGCTACGGGATACGGGTCGGAGAGCGAATAGATCGTTGGAAGCCAGCGCTGGTTGAGACTTATCAGAGATAGTAATCTCAGGAGGTATTTCTGTACGCACAAGGAAGGCTACACCTAGCTTGGTTCCTAATGCGAATTGGTTAGGACGTTGATGCAACGCATTACTATCAAAACTCGCCATCAGGGTCCCATGTTATGCTACTTGCTTCAGGCCGGATGTAATGCTCGACAGATCTCCTCGTTATCCTTGTAACGTACTAACAAATAAAGAAGGGTGTCAAAATCTTGAAGCTGAACACCAAGCTTCAGCACAAATCACCTTCAGGACGATGCCCTCTTTTGTTCGTTGGCGTGATGGCCCAAATGCCATTCGCGTATCGCGAAGGCGAACGTTACCCCGAACATCGCTTGTGGCGAACAAATGCTCCATGCGTGGATGGAAGAAAGCGCCAGAGAACTCGGCTGCTTGTTGCAGGGTGCCCTGGGCGCGGGTCATGCGTGATTCAGCGCGTCCATCATGAAGCATAACGCGGCCATCTTCGCTGAAGCATGTTCTAGACGGACTTCGACGCGAGGAAATTTCTGACACCCACCTGGCGCTCATGAAAACTTCGTCCTGATAGGGATGGCAGGAGACACTCCGAATAAAGTCCTATTATACTTTCAGTGCCTGACATTAGTAGGCCATGACAACACAAACGGCGTGTTGGGTGTAGGCTTGCAATGGACCATCGCCGTCCAGCGGGTTCGCGGTATAGCGCGTCAAGTCATACTTGAGGATTTTATCGTCTGCACCGCCACTGAGATGAAGGCGGACATTAGCTACGAGGGAGAGATCGTCGTTACGTAAAGATGAAGCACGCACGAATATACATATTGATTCGATGCAGAGAATGCAACTGTGAACACATTCGACTGTTACCCAATGGTAATCAGAGGGTCGTCTCGGAAATAGTGTATCAGGGACTGACACCGGGACCACTAAATGAGCATGACGGCGCGGTCACGTTCTCTTGGTGTAAATCCCATAGCTTGACAGCACGGTCTATTTGTCGCCATATCATGTTCTATACGTTCGAATCGTTCACCAAGAGAGCAGACTCTCACCGTCTCCTGCACTCGCCAACCATCTCCCTTCTCCTGAAGAAAATGCCAGAGCGTTGACACATGAAGAGTGCCCAGTTAGTTTTCTGTTTAATCGCCGGTTAGATGTGCATCAGAAATTAAGATGGGCTGGTCTATATCGGTGATACCTCGAGTAAGAGAACCCGCCAGTAAAGTAGCTTGACATTTTTTTCTGCCTATCTTTATGTTGTCCTGCTGGGTCGGGAGAGCGAGTGGGAACAAATGCGCGACGTGAATGAGCCGACGACATTTGCCCGGAAACATGACCCAGACCTTCTTGTGAATCGTGGGTATCCAAACCCGCCAAAAGATATGATGAGAAGATTAATCAACTAAAATTACAAGAAATTGCCGCGGTAATAAACCGGGCTCAAGCTCAAAGGGTGTGCACTTTCACGTGAGTGAGATAGATAAGGGTGAAAGAGAGCTCCTCAGTTACTATAGCAGACCAGAGAGCGCCCTCTCAATTATCAAATTTCGTCTGGTCTGGCAAATACCATGTCTTCTTCCCATCTCGACCACGTTGCTACCGACAACGACCCGCACGACAGTCACGACCTTAATCAGGACATAAATACTCATTCGGGCCATCACCTAGCTCTTGATCTACGTGGTGCGCTCGCAGACCGCGACGACGACGCGGACACCGCCTCCCAACACTCGATATCTTTCACCTCCTCGTCTGCACCTTCACCTCACGACTCGCCTAACTTGCGCGCGTTCTCTGCAGTTGAGACGTCACGCCGCCAGTCACAACCTTACACGATCTCGACCCAGAGCTCAGATGACCCGGATGATACTAGCCTATACAATGGACGTGCCAGCTCTGTTACTTCTCACGGCGGCTTCTCACTAGATGAAGATCCAAAGCCAGTACCCCCGACGCCGTTTTCAGCAGCTTTACGGAGCAACACGTATCCGCCGGTGCAAACACGGAGTCCCGGACGCTCATCGGTAGCATCGTTTGCGACTAGCACTTCGTCATATTCCAAGAAGATTAGACCTGAGAGCATGCTTATTGATCCGCCAAAGGGGCCATTGGTTCTCGGAATCGCGCTTGTGGATTTTAATCATCAGGTGCGTTGTCGAACGTGGTTTACGTGACCACAGTAACTCAACACGTGTAGGTTGGCCCGCGGATTGAATTTTCTGTTGGGAGCGTCTTCGAGGACGAGGAGATCAACAAAATCCTCCCGTTTCTGGCCCTTCCCGATGGAGCACATCTTGTACGACAAATGAAACTATTCTATCTAGGGGCTCACCTTATGTTGTCTAGGCTGTCGAAGATTATTCATATTTTCACCTTGTCCCCAGCATTCCAAATCCCAGCACAATATTCGGCATATCGTAAGGCCCATTGCGTATCCTGCAGTATCGGGTCCCTGACACGCGTCTAGATGCAATCGCCAAATTGCGACCTCGTCTCTCCTTGTCAAGGAGGTGGATATGACGCGCTCGACGGTGCAGAAGGCTGTCGTAGTTCTTGCGTCCAAACCCGTGTTTGGTCCTATTCGCGATCGATTAGGTGTCGTTACTCTAGCTCTCTTTGAGCAAAAGTAAGCGCTCCCTCTCGCAAGGCTACACTCGCTAACGTTGTTAGGGACTTCACCAACACCCAACTTCTCGTCGAGTTCTATGAGTCGCTTCAGGGTTCTTTGCGCAGTCAGCTCACAGAGAGCGGGCTTTACATGGGTATGCTTGCTCTCCCTTCTTCCAGGAATTGGCGCTGACTTGTCCACAGGAACGTCTCTGTAAGTGATATCCCCTCGTTTTTCAGGTTCCCACTCATTGGGCCATAGCCGTGAACTGGTGCACGAATTCCGTCATCGTACTCTAGTCCTTGTCAAGGCATTAATTTTGCAAAGAAAGGTCAGCGCTTTGATTGCTTACGTCTTAGAACGTCTCGAGCACTAAACATATGACCTAGATATTGTTTTATGGCCATCCAGTTGAACGGCTATGTACATACCAGTACTCGTTAATATCACTCATACCAGGCACGTCTCTCTAAGTTCCAGCTGTGCAGTCTCTCATATGAGTTCTTAGGCCTTCTTCAAACGCTGCAGGACTGCGGCTCTCCTCCCCTAGCCTCACGTGCACCCACTCTCTCCCAACCGACGTCACTGCGTACATCGGATCGCCGAAGTTTACTGGCTTATCTTGGCCTCCCACTGGACCTCTTTGGCAAGGTGCTTCCTTGTCAGCAAATCTTACTGTGCCTCATGCTAATACGCACGCAGGATGCATTATTCCAGCCTTACCTCCCACTGCAGCAACTAGACCTCATCAAATCACAGACTTGCTCCTTCCTTTGCGGAAGCACGAATGCCATCGTCCGTCAGCAGAAAGAAATCGAGTTACTTGTTGACGTTGAATCATGTTCCATCGAGTTCAGGGACCCCAAGATTGAGCGCGCGGTTGCTCTTACGCCTGCTGATAGGAAGTGGATGGACGAGATCGTTAAAGATGTCAATGATACATGGGACTCCGAGGACACCGGTATGCGGTCAGTGCCTTTCTTCGTATGCCTGCTTGTCGCTAGACACCAATGGTGGCAGAAGGTTCAAGGGCAGCGATGACTACCTGCGAATTAAGGTATGTGTACTAACCTGCATATAGGAAGGAGATGCTCAGGCAGTAGGCGTAGTTCGAGGAGTACATTTCTGCGGCACTCGCCTCCGTTAAATACGGCGATTTCCTCGCGAAAGGAGAGAGCAGTGGAGTTCTCATCACTCCTGGATCAGGTTAATACTTTCGCTCTGTTCTTCCTTGTTGTACTAATCCTCCCTATACTCCTTAGGCGGGGACGCGACTGCGTTGAGTGACTTCAACCCAGTCTGGATCGCCGAGTTCAGACGTACGAATGCGTTTGATGTATGGCAGCGCATCACCGATCCAATGTTATTCGACATTATCGAGCCACGGTACACCTCTCTTCTCCATTCCCATTGCTTCGTTAATTCTGTTTCCCGCTCACAGGCACCCATGTAACGAGAAGCCCAGCGCAATAGCTGATATCACGCTACGCCTCTCCGAGGGCATCCAGGAACTCAAACTTGAGCAGCAACTTGCACCAACGCGCGAAGCGATCTCGCGCACGATCACCACAGGCTCAGCCAACTTCTTCAAAGCTGTCGAAGGCGTAAAAGGCCGGTTTGTAAAGCGATCGCCGTCGTCCACCTCCGTTGGCAGCGCCAGTACCAGCTCAGGCACGATGATCTCGAAATCAGAAGTGCTGGATGGTAGTGGTCTCACTGCCTCTCCGTCTTCGCTGGCTGCTCCTGCTCCTACTGGTATGGAGGCAACGGCGATGCAAGCAAAGGAACGATTGAGCGGGTGGGGTGTCAGCGTCGGCTCGTTCTTTGCGTCGCGCGCGGCGAGATTTTCTACCGTGAGCGCGCCATCGAGCGTCGTCGGGTCACCGGTGCCGCCGCCTCAGGAGGCTCCGTGGATCCATAACTCAAGCGCATCTATGCCAGCGTCACCGACGGGAGATGCCAAGCTTCCTCCGATGATGATACAGACACCGTCTCCAGGTCTTGTGCCAGGCGTGGACCTGGGCGAGAAAACTCCCCGGGGAGATGGATTCCGCCCTGGTGGAGATGCGGAGAGTCGGGGACCTACGCGCGAGCACGAGCAGGCTCAGGTTCGCTCCGATGGTGACAGCGACGAAGAACCGTCGTTTGGCGTGGCTCTGTGAGCTCTGAGGCGCCGTGCGTCTGATCCACCTCTGCTGGTATGCGTGCAGATAGTTTCACTATTCGTCTTTCTTTAACGCCCCTTTTGATACGGACCAATAATTTAAAGAAGTAGACATTATTTATACTGCGCATACGTAGGTTGTCTTGGTAGCGCGTTGAACATGCGTGAACGACAAACACCTTCGCAGTCATTGTTCGAACCCGAGCCGTTGAATCAGAGAGCTTGGCTTTGTTTGATCCCTACTTGACTGGATGTGTCCTCCTAGTGGCGCTACTGAATCACGATTGCATTACGAGAGATGATGCGGGCAATGTACTCCGTGTGATTCAAACTGTGATACTGTACTGATCTGCCGACGTGGTAACCGCAGAGAACTGGGGTTTTCTCAACTCACTTTCGTGACGCACCAAACTCGTACGCACTAGCAGCCCTTCATGGCAGCCGCTCCCTGACCTCTGGTCTCTCTCCCTAGGATCCTAGCGTCCACTCTCCACCCTCCTGACTCCGACGTGGTCCACTGGCACTCGCTTCACTGAAGTTCTGAGCTCTGGTAGACAAAGTGCCACCACGCGGCAGTGACGTCGCGCAACTACTAGTAACATGCGCAAATCGTCGACGTCAGCGACGGGATAGAGCCCGTTTGAACTCGAGGACGTCAGTGACCACGTCTTCAAGCAGGACTTTTGTGGAAAATCGAAGTGGACGCTCTGTCGTGTGGTGGTGGACCGCACCCAAGTACATTTTGGGGAGCGGCCCGGGAAGCCGCCTCATCAACCATCGGTCCGCACGCTCGCGGCACTCTGTAACCCCTGTCGGTACTGGTACAGTAGTAGTATCCAAAAACGCCGACGTGTCTGATTGGTGGAAACAGTTTAACTGAAAGAGCCCTACCGATCGCTTGACACAGCGGCCTTCCTCATCCTCATCTCAGTCTCGTTCTCACTTCTATCAAGGAACACCCCAAATCGAACACGCAAAATAATCTTGCTCGCGATCACCGCACTCCGTGGACTTCTTCAACACCAACAGTAATTAGATGGGCTCGCCGGCCCTTCTGAGAACGTCTGCATAGATTTGCCTGGCGGCCTGGGAGTAACTCGTTATTTTGCGTCTTAATTTTTTCCGACAGTTATCGAAAGGTTGAGGGGTCAATGGTTCGCGTGGGGTCATCGATCTCTACAAAAGAAGTCGTGGCACCGTGACCCCTACGACATGGCGGTGACTCAGATATAAGTGCTGCTAACACTGCGCTCGTCTGCGGGTCTGCCTCGCTCTGCCCACTCAACCCCAATCACTCCTCTAGTTAAATTGCTTTTATTCTCCTACAGGTTAAGTGCCGCTAGCGGAGGTGGCGGAGTACCTGGGTTGCTCCCGGCCCGGGCACGCGTGGGCCCGGAATTTTTACTACAGTGCCTGGGCCTGTTGGCTTGTGCTACGGGTGCCAGTGGAACTTGAAGTAGGCTCCGTCGCCTCAGACACCGCAGAATGATTGTACCCAGTCTCTTGGTGGAGATGCAAACGGCCAACGACTTGCTTACGGTACGATGTTTCGTTGTGCGTTCCAACTTGCTCTGCCGGCCATAGGCCCGTCCGTCTTCTGGACACATCCAGCCATCTGCTCGTTTCGATGGCCTTTGAGAAGACTCGCTATGGCGGCGTCGAAGCGGTGACACCTGTTGTCATGGGTCTGTTTGGATTTGGAGGCTGGAGCCATGCCAGACGCGCAATTGAATCGGTAGTTACTGCCAGTGTATTGCCGATGCCAAGCGCTGTGCCGCAGTCCCGTCGCGGGAGTTGCAACAAATGAGAGTGAGGTCAGTACAGTACACAGAAATTTAGCCCCCTTTTTGCTCGCCTACCTTGGCACTAACGTTAGCCGACGGGCTATAAAGGTTTCGCGGCGACACAAGCATGAACCATCCCCACAATCATTCCATCCTACAATCCAAAATAGATAACTTCGACTGTCTTTCTTCCGTTTTCTCTCTCCTCTCTAACACCCCAACTTCTTCTTCCCTCCTCTCGTTCGACCCCGAAATGCCAGTGGCCACCGTCGCCCACTGTGGCTCTGAACTCTGGATCACGTACCACCAGGTGTCGCGCGCTCAAAAGCAGGTGACGGCCCAGCTGATCGACGTCAGCGATGGGACGCGCCTGTTCGACCTCGAGGATGTCCTCGACCACGTCTTTCAGCAGGGATTTGTCGACCCCAAGTGGCGCTCTGTCGCTTGGTGGGAGGAATGCACCTCCGTGCGGCTCAAGGCGAGCCATACCGTCCAGGAGCTGCTCGCGCGTGGCGTAGGAAGCACCCCCACTTCCGCGCTGCGTCTTGTCATCGGTACGAAGTTATCGTCGTTGCCCTTTCCTTCCTCCCCTCTACCAACCGTCTGTTGACGCTGACACACGGGTCCGATGTGGACTTCTAGCGGACGTTCCGGCGGCTATTTGGGTTCATTACGAATATGTGCATTGTGCGCATCCGTACGCGGCGACGCAGC
The DNA here is from genome assembly GCA_022496195.1 of Lactifluus subvellereus. Lineage (NCBI taxonomy): Eukaryota > Fungi > Basidiomycota > Agaricomycetes > Russulales > Russulaceae > Lactifluus > Lactifluus subvellereus. The sequence continues at coordinate 136,358 of WTXC01000024.1, forward strand.
GTATTCGTCTCGATTCGCCGCAGATGAAGTGTTGTGAGCGCCTGGCGTACGTCACGAACTACATCTTCGCGCAGGGATACCTCCCGTGCAGGGCCCGCTCGCTGGTGTCCTGGAAAGGCGCGTGTGGGAAGCCCATCGAGGAGAGTGCGAAGGTCGAGGACGTGCTCTCTTGGGGTGAAGGCGTTTGCGAGGAGAAACCGCTGCGCCTCGTGATCGGTGAGCACTTTTCGATTCTTTTCAAGGTGAGATTGTAATAGAGGCTTCGTAGACCTGTGATACAGGGTATCAGGAGTTCCTAAATTGGGTAAATTAAAAACCATAGTCGTTCCTTACCATCCATTCCGAGTCCTTTTGCAAGTCATTCCTTATATCCTTTGCGCACCCAGAATAGTAGTCGTCTTTTGATTCTGTTATCTCTATCTTGGAGAAGATCTGGAACTTGAGACGCGGATCTTTAAGCGTTTGTACTGTACAGGGGCATAACATATCCCCAGTTGAAGAGCTGTTGTCATCACATCGACGCGTTCGTCAGCGCGAAATTCCTTTCCGAAAATCCATTGCTATGGTACCCTATGAAAAATGTGATTATAATACAAGTGTGTAGGTCATCAGTGTCTGTTAGTCCAGTACCACGAGGTTGTCGTAACTTGCCCTCCCAAGCGCACGCTTCATGATGGATAACGGCGTCATCTCCTGTTTCCGAGGAACCGGCTTGATCTCCTCGCCTTGTTCGTCCACCATGACTGTATCGTCATCTAGCACCTCCACTTCCGCGTCCTCACCCATGAACACCTTCATCATAGCAGGGCTGAATCCACTCATGAGCGCGACGCCTTTGCGCTCCGCCTCAACCGGCACGGTCTCGAGCTCGCCAGCAAGGTTCCAATACACGACCTCAGGCACGTCGTACCCCGCCTCCGCATAAACGCGCGCTATCGCATCGTGATTCGTCTCCCAAGCGCCAGAGTCCTTACTCGTGCGATCGGCATCGTCGAACTGCATATCCGAGAACACGAAGAGACGCTTGACCATGTCCTCGCGCGGCACGCGGTGCTTCACCGCGAGCGGAAGCAGCAGGCGTACGAACACGGCGTGCAGGTCCGTGTTCATCCCCCACTCGCTCTTGACCATCGCCTTGGCGTTGGCGGCGAGCCCCGCGCCCTCTTGCAACACGACGATCTCGGGATTCGCGGAGAAGGTGATGAAAACGTTCGCGAAGGGGGGCCTGGCGAGCTGCGCGAGCGTCATCGAGAGCGCCACGGCCGGGAGGATGGGGTCCGTTTGCGAACCGGCCCAATGGATGTCGCCCATCGAGCCGGAGACGTCGCAGATAGCAAGGCAGTTATCGAGCGTGCCAGCGCTACGTAGCCGGGCGATCATCGCGTCCCACTGTGCATCGACGACCTGGGCCTCACGCTTGGCAATGCGGGCCTTAATCGCAGCGGCGACAGAAGACACTGCTTTCTCGCCTCCATACTCAAACCCGATCGGTGCGATCGCCTTGGCGAGGAGCTCGTGCGGGAGAAGCGTTCCACCGGAAATCTTGGCCTTGCCCCCAGCTACCCTATCCAAGTAGGCATCAAATCGCTCGCCGTCATGCTTGATGAAATGCTTGCTATTGATATGCATACACTTGGATGAAACATGTTTGTATGAGACCTCATTCCAGCGGCGCGTTGCCATAAGCGGTTCTGGGATGTGGATCGCTGTTCGGAGCGGTGTGAGCACCCAGCGTTGGTAGAACGAACGAAGCACGTGAACATCTTCCTTAGGCACGGCAACCGAGGTGACGATTGAGCGGGAGAGGGACGACATGGCACCACCATAGTGGAGGAGAATCGCAAGTGCAGTGGAGATGTTGGTCACTCTGTCATGCGAGGCAGCGGGTGTAGGAGCCCATTTTCCAACCAAAGACACCTTGTTCAAGACACTTTTCCGCTCCTGGCCGTCTGGAAGTACCTCTGCCTCCCGCATGAGTGCCGCCTGCTCGACAAGCTCGTCCGCCAAGAGGCGTGCTACAGCCACATATAGAGCGCGGAACCGGGGCTCAGAAAGTTTGGCGAGTAGAAGCGCATGGGCATTGGCTGCGTCCCTGATGCGGCGGTCGCGCGCAAGGGCTTTGGCCTTCTGATTCTTGGCTGCAAGAAGCGCCTCAATCACTTCGGGGGTCACAGTGTGGCGCTCGGTAGCCGTCATTTTATTCGGACCGACACATCGACCCGCGATGAAACGACCCCGGGGAGTGTGCAAAAACTCAGCGATAGGAGAGTTAAATTGGTCAAGAGTGGCAAGGGCAAGGATGTTGAGAAGGTCTTTCCAGTAGCCGTGTGGCATCCGAGTTTGGTTCTTCCCGTTGATCACGCAGACCGGAGCAACGAGTTGGGGAAGGTTCGCAATTGCCGTGCGTGGATGATGTTTATAGAGCCAGCCAAAAGCCCTGGGTGGATGGTTAGTTCTCAGCAACAGAGCAACGCACACGATCGAGACAAACTTACTTGTAAAAGAGCTCCTTATCACCCTTCCCATCGTGGATGCTCCGCGTGTTCCAGATGATCCTCAAGGTGAGCGCCGGGTCTTCCTGCCACGCCTTGTCAAGCACAGAGTTGATCTTTGCAATGGACATCCCGGCAGACAAGCTCTGAAATGCATCCAGGGTACTCGAAAGGGTCGAGCTAAACGCTGGCGCCGCGTTTTGGGTGTACTTGTGGTGTACAACAGACTTGAGTGCGTTCATGAAGGTGTTCGTGGGCACTGGTGCGTCAGCATCAGCATTAGTACTAGCGACAGCATCAGAGGTGGGAGGGGGAGGGAGTAAAACATCGAGGAAGTTAGAGTCGAAGAGCTCAGGGATGTGGGGGAGGGTGACGATCTGAGACGTGGCAGCTGCAGCGGGAGTCGACATTCTCTCAATGTAAGCTCTCCTCAGCAGAGAGGAGGTACACCTTCTCTTATATAATAATACAGACGCAATGACTCGTGCAGGGCGGGACCTTGATATCATAGAGCCTGACTCGACTCGGAAAGGTGCTACTTAAATTGCTTAATTTTGCTTTATGCCCAATTTGTGAAATATAAGAGTACGAGAGTAAGCAGAAAATTCTGCTTATTGCACTTATTTTCAAATTTAAGAGGAATAAGCCCCTCCCCTCACAAACTCCCAGGCGGCCCGTGACGCGAAATTGCTGGATGTTCGGTGTCCGGCGCGGCAGCCTCAACCAGATGGCGTCTACCAGCGGCTCTCCTTGGAAGCTATTCTGCCAGGCAGTAAATCACAAAAATCAATGCCTCGGCACCTTTTTTTCTGTGTACCATCGCCACGAGTGCCGATATTGATGACCTCAAGAAAGAAATATTCAAGATCATACCCCATGAAGCTCGGAAAGACGTCGCACAGCTCAGTCCGACTGACTTGAAGCTCTGGAAACTCTCCAAGCCTATCTCTACAACCAGTCATGTTCTATACAAAAGAGCTCTCGCCAGTCTGGCCCTTCCAGATTCGGAGTCGGATAATGAAAAGCTCTGACAACGCACTCGAGGTGGAGCGACTCAACCCATCCTACGAGATATCAGAATGTTGGGATCAAGAGCCTCCGAAAAAGTGTGTACATCTCGTTGTGCAGATTCCGCTTGTGCATGGTACGTCGTAATGTGCTGTTGGTATTGGACCGGATCTGAAACGATCATTTCGTTAGCAGCAGTCCTTGGCAAGAGACCCCGTGCTGTCGATGATCTCGATTCTGTCCTGCATTCCAAACTTGTTAAAACTGCACCTTCTCAGATGGGCAAGCTGGACAATTACAGGTCGTTGCAAAAAAAGATCTTGTACGACCGTCCTGGGCCAGATTCGCTTCCCCCTATTTCCCTCCTGTACGTGGGCTTCGGTTACTTTATGGACGTCTTCCGTCGTCGGGAGGATATACATGACCTGGGTATGAAGCGGCAGGGCCTAGAAATGGCTGTCGATTCTTTCGCCGAAAAGATGGCTAACATTTACGACAATGAGGCCGACAGGAGGGAAGAGGGCCTACGTGCTTTAAACAAAATTTTGTCCCTTCGTGGCGGTGGCGTTAACAAGCCTATGGCGGCCTCCATTGGTACTTGCCGTTCGGGTGGTCACTATGACGGACCACACGAAGCAGCTTCGTGCGTCATTGTGTTCAAAAATGAGCTCGTTGACATCAGCGCAATGCCTATGGTCGAGCTCACTACCTACGCCGCCCATTCGCACAAGCAAGCAATGGAACGTTCCAGAGAGGTGTTTAGCGGTTGGAGGGTGCCATGCCTCGGCCTCACTGTTGTTGGTAAGCTGAATATTTCTGGGTCTTCAGATGAGTCTGACATGATATTCATCATACCAGGCCCGTATGTCACCTTCTACGCCATTGTTTTCCTTCACCAGTGGCGCGTTGTTAGCCTCACTCCTACGTTGTCGTGCATCGCATCTGCATGCGAAGGTGGTGACCGAATGGCTCTCTATGCTGCCTTCTCTGGCGCATTGGTCCTATTAGGTCACATAGATGAAGCTGCGGCACGCTTCATCAGCACATCGCCACCGCCCACGATCGAACATGCAGACCGTATATTTCAGAGTTGCCCAAGTATGGCACTTCCAACGAGAACATCCAATTCCGGATTCTTAGGCTCCATTTCGACACACAGGACTACCGCCTCCTGTACATTGCCGAAACTTCGGACAAGAAGCAAATCATCGTGAAGTTTACACTCCGGTATTCGATTGAATTGCATGCGTTTTGTGCCAGACGTGGACAGGCACCAGGCATTCTCGGCTTCGGGAAACTCCCAGGAGGTTGGTCAGTCGTTGCCATGGACTACATTTCGCCATCTGTACACCCCTCCCGATCATCCAACCTTACCCGTCTCTGTGATAAGTGGGTAGATGACTTGCAGAAGCTCATGCAATCCTTCCACGACCAGGGCTTGGTTCACGGAGACCTACGCGAGCCAAACATGCTTTGCGATGGAGAAAAGGTGATGTTGATCGACTTTGATTGGGGTGGCAAAGTCGGGGAGGTATATTATTCATCTGCGCGGCTCTGTCCCGAGTTGACGGATGGACGACGTGGCACTGATCCGAAGATCACGAAAGATGATGATAGGCGGGTCTTGCAGAATACGCTCAAAGAACTTAGAAAGAAAAAGTAGCCTATATGACACCTCGTGTTTTCCGGCTTTTATTTATGTCACCTTGTGGCTGTTTAAGTGAAAGAAGACGTAGCAAGGGAACAGCTGTGATATTTGAAACCTCAGACTGAACAGGGCTAGGCCTGGAACTACTGTACTGTACAGCCCCAGTGAGCTGCTGTGTAGGACGCGTAAAGTTAGATTGTCATTCCTTCTTGTCAGCGCGGGTTTCCACCGCCTCGCTGGCTTCTGTGATCGATCTTATCACGCCGGCGGCCGCGCCACAGTAGCATAGCAGCTCGAGTATGAAAATACGTAAAAATTGCCACCTACGCGTTCAAATAATAAAGCTCACCAATTGAAATGCCGTAACCGCTACGCTCGTCGCAATAATCTGCGGTGGCTGTTGTGCTGATACAATACCTGGCCAGTGATACCTTCCCTTCTTGGCGCCTCGCCCATCTGCCACCGCTCATGCAACTCCTTGTTCATAGCAAGCTAAGATTTCTCTAGGTGTTGAACGCTGCCACCGTCCCTGATGAGTGAGAACGCCGTCCCGCTCCTCTCCTTTGAGCCGGGTGGCCTGCCCCCGATTCGAGAGCCCAACAATGACTACGATTCGGACGACGAGGGCCCGGCGGGCAATCCACGTCGTCGGTGGTACCACTACGTGCCATTATGCAGTGAGTGCCTCTCCTTCCCCGTCGAATTCACGCCAAAAGCCTATGAACTTTACAAACTTTCTTTCCTCTGGCGCGCACTGCAAGTCGCGGTCCTGCTCCTCCTCGCGCCACATCCGTCGATCATGCACGTCCTCCTCAACTATCACTACCTGACCCTCCACGCGCCTCGCTACTTCGTCGCGCACCTGCTCGCCATCTACGCCCTCTCCTTCCTCGCATTCAGCTCGCTCATCGCCTGCGTCGCGCGTGACCCAGGACCGGTCCCCGAAGCCGTGTCGTCGGAGGCCACGGAGCAGCAGCAGCAGCAGCCACCGCACGACGACGACGGCGGCGAGATGAGCCTCGGGGACGCGCTGCTCAGCGAGCCACCGGAGGATTACACGCGGCCGGGCAAGTGGTGCCGCATCTGCTGGAAGCCCAAGCCCGAGCGCGCGCACCATTGTTCCCAGTGCGGCCGGTGCGTGCTCAAAATGGGTGCGTGTGTGTCATCATTCATCACCGTGCTGCTGTACTGTTACGACTAACAACTTGCACCGCACCGCACTGCACTGCACGCACGCACGCACGCAAAAAAAAAGATCACCATTGTCCATGGTTGGGCGCGAAATGTATTGTGCGTGTGCACGCCGCACCGCCGCGGCCACGGCGGTGGCGCGTTCCATTCTGGAATCACATCATTTTTTCTTCTGACGTTTTCCTTGTGTGGCGCGACTGCTCTGTTGCAGGGCTTCCGGACTTACCCCTCCTTCTTGCACTTCCTCGCATCCGTCACGCTCTTGGCGGTCTACGTGGCCGCGATATGTATCCGGGGGCTCATCTTTGCGTTCAGCCATCCTCTTGAGATCGTACGTGCTCATATTTTCTTTTTCCGGCGCGCGTGTGTGCCGTCTGGACGACGACCACCGACCACTGAACCACTTCGAAATGGGGGGGGGGCGGTGAGCAGAACGAAACCACGCCCGTGCACATGCTTTTACTCTCCTTTTCCGGGTGCGCCTTTGCGCTCATCATGGGCTCCTTCCTCGGCTACCACATCTACCTCGTCCTGTACGTCTCGGTCTCGTCTTTCCCCCCCCCCTCCCCCCCTTCCCAAAAATTAACTAAAAACCAATACAATCCTTCCGCCCCGTTTTGTTGTTTCAGCACGAATCAAACGACGCTCGAACACATCTCGCCCTTCCACCTCCTCCTCCACCTCCCACCTCTCCCGCCCTGCGGCCGCCTCTCAAGCCCGCCCCTAGAACACCAGCTCGCGACCGCCCAGCGCCGCGCGGTGCGCGCGGCCCACGCGCAAATGCGGCCCTACGACGTCGGCTGGCGGCGCAACGCGGCGCAGGTGTTTGGTGTGGCGTGCACGACGACGACGAAGAGACGCCATCGTTGGCGCGCGTGGGGGGTGAGGTTGCTCTGGGGCGGTAGCTGGTACGTTCTCGTTCGTTCGCTCCCCTCCTTTTTGATATGAATGATGACGATCTGATTCTCTCTCTGCGCTTTTTTCGGGTGGCGTGGGTTTGGGTCACACGCCAGCAGTTGTGGTACAGGCACGCAGTTCCCGCGCAATCCTCGCGGGGAGGATGTGCTCGCGGAGCTCGCAGCAGAGTTGGTCAGGTTAGAGTTAGAGGGGAGCGCTCGGACTGGTGATTGAAAAGAAAAAACCCCCAAAAAAAGGACGTTTACATACATACAGTATTATACCCTCCTTGCTAAGTTATCTGTACTTTCCTTCTCGTCGGCGTCCGCGCCAATCAAATCGCTATGTATCGGAAGCCAAAAAAAAAAAAACTTGAAAGCCAACAAAGCGAGAGGATATATAGCGAGCTACAGTACAGTACAGTACAAGAAAAAAACGTGTATACGTGTCGCGTTTTAGCGCTCTGAGTACTCGGTCGTATCTTTGAGTCGCCACCGCCTCAGTGAACCCCACCACCATATTGAAGACGAGGGTGGCAGCGGCTTTGGTGGAGGCTTAGGTGGTGCCTCCGCCCCCTCCTCATCCTCCCACTCAATCTCATCTTCCGCCTCCGTTCCCGCTTCTTCTGCCTCGGTCTCAGCTTCCCCAATACTAGCTCGCCTCCGCCGCTCTTCGTGCACCGGCCGTTCGCCGCCGCCCATGTCCAACGTACCCCTAGGGGAAGCCTCCCCCTCGCGCAGTCCAAACGGATCAGGACGCCACCCCGAAGTCGCAGAGGACACGTCGGTGGGCGATCCGTCGATCCCAAAGACCTTGCGGAGGTGCTCGGCGCGCTCGAGGGCGCGGGTGCGCGCAGCGTTGACATGCGTGTTGCGGACGTAGCGCAATGTGCTCCGCACGAGGGCCAACGGCCAGAACCAGCGGGCTTCACCCTTATTGTCGGTGTTGCTGCCGTGCTCTTGTCCTCCCGTGGTAGTGGACACGTCTCCGGACTGGGTGGACCCGTGGAGGGAATCCGAGTCTGATCCCCTTCCCCTCGCGATCGCCGTCGTGTCGGAGGGCGGCGCGGTCTGTATGGCAGTGGAGGAGGCGGAGGAGGTACCGCGGCCGCCACCAATAACGGTGTTCCACGCACCCCGGAGACGTCTTTTCGGCTCTTTCTTACGCGCGTCGCGCGCCGCCCGGCGTTCCCGACGTTTTTCGGCGCGGCTGAGCCACTCGTCGACTTCGGTGATGCCCATACCTGCGCCGACCCACCACCACCAGCCGAGGAAGCTCTGCCAGAGGACGGTAGTACCAATAAGACCGGGAATCCACTCGAACTGGTCGCGCGAGGGTATGTATGCGATCGTGAGAGCGGTAGAGGCGATCGCGAGGAGGATAGCACCGACGCCAAAGGCCGCCGTGCCGCCGTCGGTGCGCCAGGCTTGCTTGCGATTCACGACGAAGCCCCAGAAGGTGAGGGAGAGCGTGAAGAGAATAGAGAGGGTCGCATTGCAGACGTTGCGAACTGCACTCGCTGCGAGGACGAACTGTAGATGAGGGTGAAGCGGGGCAAACTGGGTGAGAGCGGCGACGATAGCGAGCGGGCCCAGGAGGATAAAAATGAGTTGGGCCTCGAGGCGGGAGGGGTACATGAGGGAAAGAAATTGGATGTGGGTCATCTGGTAGAGTTTGAATTTGCATAGGGAGTGAGAGCAAAGGACAGATGGCGTACCTGAGTGAGGGCCGAGACCAATGCGTTCATGAGGAGCCACGCAGTTAGCCCAGCCGTTGACCAGCTGGCGCGTATGCGGGGGTCGTTGAGAGGGGGGAAATCAATGGCGACATACTCGAGCATGAACGGCCAATGTTGGCTCTGTTGCCTGGTTTCGTTGATAATGATAGAGAGAGAGGCGATCTCCCAAGTGAGTACGGCGATGGCGGCAGATATTTGAAGGATGAAGTTTACCCGTGCAAGACGGACATGGTAGGGAGCAGTAAAGATGAGCTGGACTAGAAGGACAGAGTCGAGAGTGAGGGTGATGCCTGTGAAGAGGATTTGTATTGGAAGAGAGCGGGCGAAGATAGGGCGGTAGTCAAGATAAGGGTTGGAAGGTAAACCGCTGTAGACGGACGAGTCAGTGGGAGGAAAAAGGCCTGGGAGAGGGTCAGGCAGACTCATGGTGATGATGGGTTGTCGTCGAGTTGGGTATCATCCTCCTCCCCTCCGAGTAGAGTCGAGTCCTGTCTCCTTGGTCTTGGCAAGTCTTGGCCCTCTTGGCAGGCTTCTAACTATCCTAGTAATCCCCCCTCGTAACCCTGACTCCCTTTCAGTTATCCACGAGGACGAGTGAAATAAGTACCCCTCAGCTCAGCTCGACCTCAACACTGAGAAACGCGTACTGTACTATACCGTGACGGTCCTTGTCGTCGACATTAAAAATTCACACGCCAAGCCTTTCGCGCCCAAGGTTATAAATAGAAACACCCTGTGGCGCACTCCTCTTCGGGTTTTACATACTGTAACCTAATACAGCGGACAAGAGACGTAGAAAGGACCTAGAAATAATGAACCGCAAACCAAACAAGTAAGGGCCGTCAGTAAGTGGGGTATGATGCACAGAAAAAGAGAAAGTACAGTAACCAAGCGGCGCAAGTTGGTAGGAAGGAAAGTATGAGGAAAAGATTGGCGTAAGTGGGCGAGCACGAGGCAACATAGGAGGTGATACCAGCAGAAACCACGAGCAGATCGTGAACCTTCATCTCGTCCCTCCGGGTTTTGGGACTGAGACCAGAGCGTTTGCACCGATGTTCTCAAAACAATTCGCACCGCATCCGCTGAACCAGACTGACGGGATCAGAAGCCTCCGGTTGACATTCCCAGATCAAAGTCACCCATGCTCCATCCGGTTGACGTTCCCAGATCAAAGCCACCCATGTTCATTCCGGTTGACGTTCCCAGATCAAAGCCACCCATGCTCCCTCCGGTTGACGTTCCCAGACCAACGTGAGCCCTGAGCATGGGTACTAAGAGGGAGCTCGCAACCTTGATAGCTCCGCCCAGTAGCTGAACCTTGAGGCCATTGTTCTGCGAGGTTGCCGCCGCCTGCGGCTGTTGCTGTGGCACCGTATTGTACACGTTGGTGACACCGTACGTGGAATGTGGCGGGCTGGCGGACGCGGGTGGTGGAGGGCTGGCGAACACGGGTGGCGGCGGGCTAGCGAACGTGGGTGGCGTCGCGCCGGTGAACACAGGCGCAGGGTACGGGTCCGACACGAAAGGTTTGTAACCGGAGCTGGAGCCAGATGGACTGACTGGGCTAAACGACCCGGGTTGTCTAGGCTGTGTAGAGCGAGGCGAAAGTGAAGGTGAAGAGGGCGGTAACGGTCTGGGGTTGTAGGTGGCGGTAGTCTTTGGCCCATTTGAAAGTGAAGGTAAAGAGGGCGGTAACGGTCTGGGGTTGTAGGTGGCGGCAATCTTTGGCCCATTTGAAAGTGAAGGTAAAGAGGGCGGTAACGGTCTGGGGTTGTAGGTGGTGGCAATCTTTGGCCCATTTGAAAGTGAAGGTGAAGAGGGCGGTAACGGTCCGGGATTGTAGGTGGTGGCAATCTTGGGCCCATTATTGCGCGCAGCTAGCGTGGTGTAACTGTCGACAGAGGCGTGCCAATCTGGAGGGAGTGTGTAGTCCGTAGCGCCATCTGCGAATTCGATGAAAAACCAGTCCGCTGCGATGAGGGAGAGAGCAACGGTCTGGGAAAGAGGCAATAGATCAACAAATAAAAAATTTCTCAATCCCGTTCAGTAAAAGCCGTGATGCTTACCACGATTCTACGACCCTTCTTTTCTGCATCCCACAATAGTTGGCTCAGTGGTTCGGGTACCCCGTTCCACCATACGACTCCGGTATTCAGTATCACAACATACGAGCCGTTCATACCTACAGCCACCTGGCGGACACCTTTAGATGCCTCTCTTTCCAGAAGTCCATCGAGCTTCGGTGGGACGTTATGCCACGCGCATTGAGTGAGTGAGCCGTCTACCTTGTGAAATACGGTCACATAGCCCGTTGTGTCTGGCACGAAGGAGAAGAACTGGATCGCATAGTTCGCCAAGTCCATACCACCCTTTTGGGCGAGCTGCACGAAGAGTTCCACATTAGAAATAGACCTCACTTGGTCGTGTAGCGTTTTGCACGCTGCGACATCGTTTCAGTCAAGGGTGAACAAACACGATCGAAATGCGAGCGCATATTCGTGGGACTGGACGTACCATGCCGCCGGTCGGTGCGGAGGAACCAGTCGCCGTCAAGTCCGATCGACACCTCCTCTACCTCCTCGCCTTTTTGTTTTGCATCGTTTATCTCACCGTCCAAGTCATGAGGGAGACCCCTCCTAGATCTTGCTTTACCACACGATGCACAAAAACAAGTGATCTGACTCACCCCATCCCCATCGAGGTTCTCTTTGACGCGACATAATAGCCACCGCTATTCCCGCTGTTCACCAGGGCAAAGACGACCATTTTCAAGCGGATTTACGGGGGGCGGGACGGTGCGCTGGGCGGAGGCGCGGGGCCGTTTGGTGACAGATGGGTGAAAGATTGCATTTTCTTGGGGTTATGACAAGGTACTTATAGCCCCCACGTCTGAGGTCGCCGCGACGCCACAGGAAAAAGCAGAATAAAAGGCATTCTCACGGACCCGCACGAATAATGTTTCCCAGTTGTTGGCACTGGCCGCCAACTGCAAGAGCGCTGTTCACTGTATCTGTGAAGGTTTACCTCCCATTATTGCACCGTTAGATCCCCTTGATTCTTCCTTAAATAAGCTATAAGGAAGGTCACTGATTCTTCTTATATCCCTTGAATAATCCCGTTATATGGACGCAAAGGAAGGAATAAGGTTCTGAACGTCACTTACAGATTGATAGACCAGAATCCATCATCTCGACTCAACTCGGGTATTTGTGGCGTTGGTACAAACAACCTATGCCCAATACGGTAAACACGTGATTCACACCCCATTGGCACATTGCGCCGTCATCCCCATCTCACTCTCCAAATGCAAAAGAGTCTGCCTCACTCTCGCAGCGGCTCATGACACTCATGAAACCATATGGGTGTTATGCTGTCAGCGTCTACACTGTAATATCCATTGCAGACTTTACCATCCTCATCGCGGGAGTCAACCTACTCGGCGTGGACTACGTCTCTGTCGCTGCGTCTGCGAAAGCGTGGGTGCTCAGCCTGGTCTATTTACACCCCCCGGAGCCAAGGCGTGAGGAGATTGAAGAGGTGTCGCAAAGTATGGCTGCAGGTGTGCAGAAAGGGTTGTATGCCATGCTTCTACTCACGTGGACTGTGCACAAGACCCTATTCGTACCGGTGCGGATCGGATTAACCGCTGCATTCACGCCTAGAATCGTCAACTGGCTGCGTGCCAGAGGGTGGTCCGGTGGGGAAGGGACGCGTAGGGCCATGCAGGAGATGAGAGAGCGGTTGAGGGACCGGATTAAGTATGTTGTGTACCAGTTGGCCCCCGCATTGGACCAACGATGTTGGTAGTTTCGCTTATCCCACCTCTCTAACACAGATATGTTTATGATACATCGGCATCTGTTAATTCGACCCCTTAGACTGCTCGTACAGAGACTTGGAATATATTGTAGTGCAGATGACAATCAGATTGCCATTCGGAAGTGGAGTCAACAGATCCTGTCTCCAACGAAAGACGTTTCACTTGATTTACAGTGCGGCGGTGGACAGCCGACTTCAGAGTTCATGTAGCCAGGTTTAAGAGGTTTCATGTGCGCGTGTGCCGAGTGAGCTCGGCGGGAGCAGACGAGGCAACTATGGCGACAACTAAAGCAATTGAAGTAGGAGCACGCAAAACCTTTCAAAAACACTGATGCTCCTCTTCGGGCTTTACATACATGGAGACGGGTATACTACACGCGGCATTGTAACCTGATACAACGGACAAGAGACGTACAGTGGAAAAACAAGTGCATCGGTTTTTTGAGAAACGCACGATCCCCGCGTAGAAGTATGTAGCTGTAAGAGGGCCTAGAAATAATGAACCGCAGACCAAACAAGTAAGGACCGTCAGTAAGTAGGGTATGATGCAGAGAAAAAAGAGAAAGTACAGTAAGCGAGCGGCGCAAGTTGGTAGGAAGGAATGTAGTATTAGGAAAACGTGAGTGGGCAGGAGGCAACATAGGAGGCGATACCGGCAGCAGCCATGAGCGGATCATGAACCTTCATCGTCCCTCCGGTTTTGGGACTGAGATCAGAGCGTTTGCACCAATGTTCCCAAAACAATTCGCATCGCATCCGCTGAACCAGACCGACGGGATCAGAAGCCTCTGGTTCACGTTCCCAGACCAACGCCACCGGTGAGCATGGGTACTAAGAGGGCGCCCGCGACCTTGAGAGCTCCGCCCAGTAGCTGAACCTTGAGGTCATCGTTCTGCGAGGTTGCCGCCGCCTGCGGCTGTTGTTGTGACGCCATATTGTACACGTTGGTGATATTGTACGTGGGATGTGGCGGGCTGGCGAACGCGGGTGGTAGATGCCCGGCAAACGCGGGCGGTGGAGGGCCGGCGAACGCGGGTGGTGGAGGGCCGGCGAACGCGGGTGGTGGAGGGCCGGCGAACGCGAGTGGCGGCGGGCTAGCGAACATGGGTGGCGGCGCGCCGGGAAACACAGGCGCAGGGCACGGGTTCGATGCGAAAGGAATGTAACCGGAGCTGGGGCCATATGGACTGATTGGGCTAAACGATCCGGGTTGTCCAGGCCATGGAGAGTGAGGCGAAGGCGAAGGCGAAGGGGACGGTATCGGTCTGGGGTTGTAGCTGGTGGTAATCTTGGGCCCCTTATTGCGCGCAGCTAGCGCGGCGTAACCGTTAACAGAGTCGTGCCAATCTGGAGGGAGTATGAATTTCGTAGCCCCATCAGCGAATTCGATGAAAAACCAGCTCGCTGAGATGAGGGAGAGAGCGACGGTCTGGAAAAGTGGCAGGAGATCAACAAATAAAGATTTCCCAGTCCCGTCCAGTAAAAGCCGTGATTCTTACCACGATTCTACGACCCCTCTTCTCTGCATCCTCCAGTAGTCGGTTCAGTAGTTCGGGGACCCCGTTCCACCATACGACTCCGGTATTCAGTATCACAACATACGAGCCGTTCATACCTACAGTCACCTGGCGGACACCTTTAGGTGCCTGATTTTCCAGGAGTCTATCGAGCTCCGGTGGGACGTTATGCCACGCGCATTGAGTCAGCGAGCCGTCCACCTTGTGAAATACGGTGACATAGCCCGTTGGGTCTGGCACGAAGGAGAAGAACTGGATCGCATAGTTCGCCAAGTCCATGCCGCCCTTTTGGGCGAGCTGCACGAAGAGCTCCACATTAGAAATAGACCCCACTTGGTCGTGTAGCGTTTTGCACGCTGCGACATCGTTGTCAAGGGTGGACAAACTCGATCGAAATGCGAGCGCATATTCGTGGGACTGGACGTACCATGCCGCCGGTCGGTGCGGAGGAACCAGTCGCCGTCAAGTCCGATCGACACCTCCTCTACCTCCTCGCCTCTTTGTCGTGCATCCTCTATCTCCCCTGCCAAGTCACGGGGGACACCCCTCCTATATCATCTTGCCTTAACACACGATGGACAAAAACAAGTGATCTGACTCACCACCCCATCGAGGTTCTGGTTGACGCGATATAATAGCCACCGCCCTTCCCGCTGTTCACCAGGGCAAAGACGACCATTTTCAAGCGGATTTACAGAGCTACGGGGGGCGGGACGGTGGGCTTGGCGGAGGAGTGGGGCCGTTTGATGACGGGTGGGTGAAAGATTGCATTTTCTTGGCGTTATGTGCCAGGTACTAATAGTCCGCGTCTGAGGTCGCCGCGACGCCACAGGAAAAAGGGAATAAAGGGCATTCTCACGGACCCGCACGGAAAATTGTTTCCCAGTTGCTTGGCACGGCGTCAACTGCAAGAGCGCTGTATTCCCGATCACTGTATCGTCAAGGTGTCTTTACCCCCGTTAGATCACTTTACGGCTCTTGATTCTTTCTTAAATAAGCTATAAGGAGGGTCGGTGATTCTTCTTTCTGTATATCCCTTGAATAATCCCGTTATATGGACGCAAAGAAAGGAATAAGGTTTCGACCGTCAGTTAAGTATAAGATAGTCATTTGACGTTTTGCTGATCGTGATGGTAACGTGAAGTGTAAGGCGACCCTAGTAGATCAGAGTAGAAACAAGGACTCCACACAGTCACATAGTAGAGTAAAGCGGATGTGATAGTGGACGGTCTCACACACTGCACGGTCCGGTTGTTATCAAACACACCTAATCCTGTGACACGTCTTGCTGTTGGGAAACCCTCGATGCTTAGCGACAGATTTGCCATCAAGAAGATGTCAAAGCCACCTTAATTATAGTGAGGAAACCCGAAGAGCTAACTGTTAAGAGGCGTGAGACATTCTGATGCCCTGGGTGCATCTTGGCTCGTCAATGCTTAGTTCTGGTTACTGATTCTGGTACAATCGCGCCTCATGCCCGTGTCCAGACCCATCACGAGCGTTACCACGGCTACAAACACTGCCCCATACCTGTGCTATGCCATGAGGGAGCCGCTGTCATCACCGTTGCATTAGGTAGCATGCCCACCACCGACCTCATGACGTGCCCTACTTTCGCATCGTATTTGATCCCTTGCCAGTGCACGCCTCGCGGACATATCGCGCGGCCCTAAATATGCTTCCCCGTAGGTCTATGCTTCTTCTTTTCCTCCCTGACGAATCGACAAAACAATGTACTCCCTGCCCTGTCGTGCCTTTTTTTTTTTTTTTGATTCCTCTTGTAGACGATTGCTCGGTAATGATTTTGTACTGTCCATATCATGAGCTTATATACATGTACAGGGTATATACCTATTTATCTTATCAATGCACCCAGAGCTTCCCCGGAGTAGATCTGCATGCACTGGCAACGGAGTGCCTCCTGTGTGCATCTGGTATGCTCCTTATTGCATTCTGCTCTGCTAGTCTGCTCTACTTGCACACATTCCGCTTAGTACTGGATTGCCCCTTGCCCAACACCTCTTGAAGCACCTCTCTGCTCCCGTGGTTCGGTGTTGTCAGAAAAAAAAAAAGTCCCGGGCATTTCAATCCTGTCACAAGGATGAGTACCCATACGACGGCCGTTGACTCGGAACGACGGGTCTTGACAGGTCAGGCCCATCACGCAACCGTACCATATAGACTGCTTCAATCCACGAACGGGACGGGACACCTGTAAGTATACGGGTACGGTGCGCGGCCCTAGAGAGCAGAATAAGAGTTCAGGTCATTTTCATGTGAACTAAGAGGTTCCATGTGCGCGTGTGCCGAGTGAGCTCGACTACTCATTCCAACAGAGGAGAAGGGGGAACAGACGAGGCAACTATGGTGACAACTAAAGCAATTGAGGTAGGAGCATGGGACGACTTTCAAGAACACTGAGGACCTCTGCTCCTGATACAGCGAACAAGAGGCGTACAGTGGCAACCTGTAAGTAGAAAAACAAGTGCATCAGTCTTCTGAGAAGGCACGATGCCCGCGTAGAAGTATTATACATAGCTGAAAGAGGGCCTAGAAGTAATGAACTGCAAACCAAACAAGGTCCGTCCGTAAGTGGGGTATGATACACAGAAAAAGAGAAAGGTACAGTAAGCGAGCCACGCAGGTTGGTAAGAATAAAGATATTATGGGGTGAGTGGGTGGGCACAGACGTAAACATGTAGGAGGTGATACCGAGTATGCCGTGGCATCTCCGGGGGCAGCGGCCACGAGCGGATCGTGAACATTCATCATCCCTCCGAGATTTCGGACTGGGATTAGAGCGGTTGCACCAATGTTCTTAAAACAATTCGCACCGCATCTGCTGAACCAGACCGACGGGATCAGCAGATTCCGAATCCTATTGGTGGAAGACCAGCGCTACTCATGAGCAGGGGTACTAAGACGGAGGCCGCGATCTTGAGAACTCCGCCTATTAGCTCAACCTTGGTGTTATTGTTCCGCGGGGTCGCCGTCGTCTGTGGCTGTGGCTGTGGCGCCGCATTGTACACGTTGGCGAAATAGTACGTGGGAGGCGGTGGGCAGGTGAACGCAGGCGCAGGGTTCGATGCGAAAGGAGTGTAACCGGAGCTGAGGCCAAACGATCCGGGTTGTCCAGGCTGTGGAGAGAAAGGCAATGGGGACGGTAACGGTCTAGAGTTGTAGGTGGTGACAATCTTGGGCCCATTATTACGCGCAGCTAGCGCGGTGTAGCCGTTGACAGAGTCATGCCAATCTGGGGGGAGTGTGTATTTCGTAGCGCCATCAGCGAATTCGATGAAAAACCAGCTCGCTGAGATGAGGGAGAGAGCGACGGTCTGGGAAAGAGGCAAGAGATCAACAAGTAAAAAACCTCCCAGTCCCATCCAGCAAAGTCGTGATGCTTACCACAATTCTACGACCCCTCTTCTCTGCATCCTCCAATAATCGGCGCAGTGGTTCGGGGACCCCGCTCCACCATACGACTCCGGTATTCAGTATCACAACATATGAGCCGTTCACACCTACGGCCACCTGGCGGACGCCTTTAGATGCCTCTCTTTCCAGAAGTCCATCGAGCTTCGGCGGGACGTTATGCCACGCGCATTGAGTGAGTGAGCCGTCCACCTTGTGAAATACGGTGACATAGCCCGTTGTGTCTGGCACGAAGGAGAAGAACTGGATCGCATAGTTTGCCAAGTCCATACCGCCCTGTTGGATGAGCTGCGCGAAGAGTTCCACGTTAGAAATAGACCCCACTCGGTCGTGTTGCTTTTTGTAGGCTGTCGCATCGTTTCAGTCAAGGGTGGACAAACTTGATCGAAATGCGAGCGCATATTCGTGGGACTGGACGTACCATGCCGCCGGTCGGTGTGGAGGAACCAGTCACCGTCAACTCCAATCGATACCTCCCCTACCTCCTCGTCCTTTTGTCGTGCATCCTGTATCTCATGTGCCAAGTCATGAGGGAGACCCCTCCTAGATATTGCATTACAACTCGATGGACAAAAACAAGTGATCTGACTCACCACCCCATCGAGGTTCTGTTTGACGCGATATAATAGCCACCGCTCTTCTCGCTGTTCACCAGGGCAAAGACGACCATTTTCAAGTGGATTTACGGAGCTACGGGGGGCGGGACGGTGGGCTTGGCGGAGGTGCGAGGCCGTTTGGTGACGGGTGGGTGAAAGATTGCATTTTCTTGGCGTTATGTACCACGTATTAATACTACGTCTGAGGTCCCCGAAACGCCACAGGAAAAAGTAGAGTGAAGGGATAGACTGAATAGTGGACTTACGGTATGAGAGTGTTGGGGTCTCGCATAGTACTGCACCGCCCGGCCCGAGGACCCCGATGCTCAGCCACAAGTTCGCCACCATCAAGAAAATGCCAGTGTCAATGCATAGTTCTGACCTAGTACTATTGCTCCTCACGCTCGTGTCTCGACCCATCACGAGCGCTACCACGGCTACAAACACTGCCCCATACCTGCGCTACTCCACGGAGGACCCACTATCATCGTCGTTGCATTAGGTAGCATGCACACCGCCGAACTTGTGGCGCGCCGTACTTTCGCATCGCATTTAGTCCCCCACTGGCATACAGGGACGAAGGATGTGACCCGTCGTCTGCCTTTTTTTTTCTTTGGTCCTTCTTGGAGCACCTCTCTGCTTCCGTGACTCGGTGTTGTCAGAAAAAAAGTTCCGGGCATTTCAATCCCGTGGGCTTGGAATGGGTTTGCATGGTCTTGAAATTATTTCGATAATGGCACTCGTGTACTACGGTCACTCCTCATGTAAGGCATCCAAAAGGCACACTCTCTGATATGGCATACATTTTTGTGACTCCCAACCTCATTTACAAGTAAATCCAGGGCTTAGGGCATAGCCCACTTGCAGTGGGACATAAAGGGCATAAGCCAACTTTGGGCCATGCACATTGCAGATGCTGTACGGCAGGAAGCCAACAACACCACAATCTGGAATCCACCTTTACTCTTCACAAGACTGCCTGTCGAGGATCCAATTGCCTGTGCTGGGCGGCAGGTAGTTGATATTCTGGATGCACAGGAAAAGCATGAATGCAGCGAAATCACAGGCTGTGACGTACAGATGGCAGCGACAGCGAGGAGCGAAGATCAAAGGGATAGCATTAAGCACTGCAATGGCCATCGACAAATTTTGTATGTCATTACAATGGCGGTGGGAAGCTCGGCCTTATCACGTACTTACAATGCCTGAAAATATATCTCCGACAGATTATTTTTTTTTTTTTTTTCGAATCCATTATTGTGCGCCTTGGGGTACAGAACCCTATGTAGCACTATACATTTACGTGGATCTAATGTAAACTGCTCCTTTTCACTGATTTCTGCTGCCTGATCTCCGACAGATCTCCCAGAACGACACGCGTTTTCCCAGACCCGGCCCGCCGACTACGAGGTTCCCTAGTCTTTCCGAGTCTGCGCACACGTTTAACAGGGAGCATACAGGGAGCATACTGAAAAGGAGCTCGACAGTGGACCGGCCCCACACCACCGTTGAGGGGCACGTCGCGCTTGGGGACCCGCCATGCCAAACGCTTGTGCTGACTGCCTTGTGTCAGTGAGCCACTTGCGGATGCGTGAGTGGCTGGGCCGTGTTCGCGTTGTTGTGTTACTTTGGTGTCTCCCCCGTTTTATCACTTGGAGAACCCCGCACGGTGTCACGAAAGGCTGTCTGTGCTACTGTTTGCCCGTAGATTCAAAGGCATGGCCCTCAAGGCGATGGTGGGCGTAGTGACCGGGTAATTGAGCCCGGTGAGTCAGCGCCACACCCCTACGGAGATCCATCGTCTGAGCGGCTGGATGGAAAACTATCCCATCGTCTTCCTTTAGTAAGGAATACCTGTCCAAAGTAAGTGGACGCTCCGCACTATGTATGTGCTATTAGAACAGTCCTTGGACGCCAGCATCCTTAGAACCCAGACTAGCTCATTCATTCGATGGGGATTTGTAGTCCCGTTCGAGTAATTGTATTGTCCTGGATAGATTTTGACCAGATGGGCATGGAGGACCTCTGCCAGCGAAATCGGGCCGGTGAAAAACGATAACACTCATCACGCACAGAGATAGAGAAGTATCTGAGTTATCGCAGAAGACTAACGCTATGATTCTGAATACGGACACGAAAAAACTCGGTTCCTAAAATTATCCTACAGAAATCATTTCACGGAAAGCCACGCTATTTATCAATAGCATGCCTATAATGTCACCCCGTAGTAGCTTCAATTCCTACAGACTTGTTGGGGGTTCTCACAAGTCTATATGCCTTTGTCAGCATCCGCATGTCGGGTGGGTCCAAAGGAACTCACCAATAACAAGGCGCAGGGGCTTGCCATCGCAAACACCCTCGCCCCAAGAAAGCACCTCTTCGACTTTGGTGCACTCATCGATAACCTTCCCACATGCACTCTTCCAGCACACCAGAGGACGCGCCTTGCTCGGAAGATAGCCTTTGGCGAAGATGTGGTTCGTGATGTGAGCCAGGCGCTCACATTTAAAGTTCGGCAAATCAAGGCGAATACGCTGGGTAGCGGTATACTGATGCCCGGCATGCATGTATTCATAGTGCACCCAAATGGCGAGTGGAATATCCGCTGCACCCATATTCGCATCAGTTAACCATATCGCCAAGCGAAAAAAAGGAACGTAGCATACCGATGACGAGGTGCAACGCAGTTTCAGGAGTGTTGCCAGCACCGCGGGCAAGAAGGTCCTGGACGGTGCTGCATGCCTTGAGACGCACAGCAGTGCAGTCCTCCCACCAGACAACAGAGCGCCACTTGGCGTCCACGAATCCCTGCTGGAAGACGTGATCGAGGACGTCCTCGAGGTCGAACAGGTTTGCCCCGTCGCCGATGTCGATGAGTTGGGCAGTCACCTGCTTGTGGGAGCGCGACGCCTGGTGGTAGGTGATCCAAAGCTCCGGAGCGCAGTTAGCTGAAGCAACCGGAGTGCAGTGGGCTGGAGCGACCGGGGCACAATGTGCTAGAGTGGTCGGAATGCAGCGGACCGAAGCGGTAGAAGTGCAATGAGCTGGAGCGGCCATATCTTCGTCAAAAGAGAGGAGAGTTGACGATGGGGTGTTAGTAAGTGAGGAGAGACTGAGGAGAGATATCTCGGAAGAATCTATGGTGAGAATCCGCAATACGATGCGATGTGGAAGCAGCTAGCTAGTTGGTGCATCTTTTATAGTCAAGTGGCAGTTTGGATATGTTGTTATCGAGGTCGATTAGAAAATCCAGAACTCTCTTTGCAACTTCCAAGACTCTGAATGATCGGCTCGTATGTAATAAGTACAGGTGTAATGGCATTGTGCAATCATTATTGGCCTGACCTAGCCCAAAACAAGATAAGCAGAAATGGGGGAACCAGCGAGTTGGAACCAAAATTCCACGGCTACCAATGCCGGCCGTATTGGGCATAGTTCGAAGAACCTCTAGGACGACCTGAGAACTTGAAAGACCTTCTTGGTACCCACTCCTATGACCGGGGAGGAGAAAAAAAACGTAAATCGACGTCATGAACTGGAGAAGCGGGAGAACGACGAAAACTCGAAAAGACCATAGAGACTACAAGCAACACATAGGACCATCGCACTTCCAGTTGCAGGCCCTTCGGTTTCAGGACGGTGGTGGTGCGGCCGTAAGCACAAAGTCCGGAAACCTTTTAGCCCCGAAGCAATTTCCTCTTCTTGATCTACCTCCGCGCCATTGACAATGCAAGTTAGCATGTGACCGCGAATTACGTCTGCCCCACTTGGACGTTGAGCGCTGAGGTGGAAGTGAGACGCCCGGCCTGCGGTGTGTCAACGTGCGCAAATGTCAGCAAAGCAACGAATTGAATTTCTCCATTTCTCTCCATTTGAATCCGGGTGGTTGCATACATGCCATGAGACCAGGAACATGCATCGAATGACATGATTCCAGACTCATCTGATGTTTCTCTCTTTGAAATTGAGAGCAAAGCGCCTCTGGGAAAATATGGGTAGAGCCAAGTTAGTACAGTAGGTGCGACTTGAATGTGAGCTGAACACCGCGGTGCGGTCTCTGCTCCGACGTCGGACACGAATCGAGTGCAACGGTGAAACGGTCACGGTCACTGGCATGGAAGATTATCGTACTACAGTACGGTGGTCATTTAGTTGCTATTCCGGGCCTTTCACTGGCTTTCAGGTGCTTTGTGGATTACGAGGTCATCAGCCGCCGTCATTTCTTCCAATTCGGTAGCACTACTAGCCCGCTGGATCTGGATGCGACGTTGAGCAATAGTGGTGGGTCGAGACTCTGAAGCCCGCTTAGATCTTCGATTATGTGGTAGTTTACACAAGTTTGGTTCAGCTATGCACCGTTCAATTGTCTACAGAATAGGGCATTGTGTCCACCACGCATATGTACTAGTAGGTCCGAGTCCACCCAAAAGCGCCCCGAATTTCGAAACAACGTAAAGCGTTGCCGTCAGCTATCGTCATCGAATTCTGATACTGTGTTCCGCGCAACTTGAATTTCCTCTCAGGCTCGCCCTGCTTCCCTGCGACACCCGCACTACTGAATTCAAAGCAGCTTGTGGTGTATAGTGCCAGCAGATTGTTCCGGATGAGTTGAACTGCTGTGGTTTAGTACAGTACAGTAGTTCAACGTATAGGGGGCTTCCGAGCTTCAGCCTGGTATCATGCACGACCGTGACAGCGGCCTGCCTGCCAGTGAGGGCTCGCCACTTGCTAGTTACTTCTACATCTCATCACGACTTATTACCACAGCCTCTCCAGAAATAAGAGTCTCTTACTCCCTTTCACTCATCCTGTGGGAACGACGGATATGTCAACTAATGGCATGACAGCTTAGCAGACGGGTTTATTTACGTGACCTATCGGCCCTCACCGCTGAGCCGTATCTTATCCTTCTTACTTCGTTGGTTATCCTATTTGAACCCAGTCCTTTTGACGGACAGGTTCATGCTCTGCTCGGTGTGGCTCTCCTCGTATCCTTAACGGAGCTGCCGGTGTGTGGACTCCTTATATCTCCGCGAATCGTATCAACCAAGATTCGACACGACATTACTAGTTCCCAGTCTCCCGGGAGGCCTTGTTCACGCGGAATACCTACGCACCCTACTCCCACGCATCGTGAATCACATCCCTCCTTAGCAGGATCCTCAAAGCCCAGCAGGCCCGCCCCCGTTAGCATGCACCGCCGCCAATGTGCACGACGACGCGTAGTCGCGCCCGCACGTCGTCAACAAGGCCAACATGTCGTAGTGGCCTGCTATCGTGAGACATTTCTCTGCGCTTTGCGTTGGGTCGCCGGGGAGAACGGGCGAAGAACGTTCCGAGCGCGAAGGGTTCCGGTATGATAGTATACAGATTCCGAGCACTGGTAACTTACGTCGCGCATAGGGACCCGCACTTCGGGAGTCCCCCGCCGCGTGCTCGGGTCGCTCATCCGAGTCTCGTCGACGTGAGAGCGGCGTAGCCACGTTCTGTGCGTTATTTGTGTTACGTTGCACCGTGTGGTGTCTTTAAAAGCTGTCTTTGCTACCATATGCCCGTAGATTCAAAGATCTCAAGAGGGTAGATGGCTCAACAACTGGATACACAAATCTGGTGGGTCAGCGGGCCGAGCCGAGTCGCTGCTGATGGGGTTGACAGTAATCGATTGAATAGGAATTTTCGAGAGCAACATAATCATAAGGTGTTTATAATCGAATTATAAACTGTTTATAATGGGGCTTAACGATCTTTATGCTAATCAAAATTGCATGATAAGCCTTCCATAATTCGGGTCTATATCTGTCCCTGTCCTATTGTACAGGACACGTGCACAAACCATGCCCAAGCGGATGCCCCCTACCATGTGTGACCAAAAATAAAGCAGCCTTTGAATACTGACATACCCTGAGCACGTGTCCCATTCGTTCTATCATGCTGAGAGATAGGATGAAGACTTATAGTCTGGCTCACTGATAAATATCGTCATGGTGTGCACGTACACCATTTATACTCATCACGCAGTGGAGAACGGTCTGAGCTTTACTTATAGGTGACCAACGCTGCAACCTTGATTACAAGGCACGACCAAAAAAAATCTCAGCAGACCACATTTTATTGAACAATGTATGGAAATTTGAAAGAAAGCCACGCGATGTCCTCAGAGCACATTTCCTACGCACACTTCTTGCGGAGGTTCTTACAAGTCTATATGACTGTCAGCATCCGCAATCCGAGTAGATGGCTCAGAGAAACTCACCAATAACGAGGCGCAGGGGCTTGCCATCGCAAACGCCCTCGCCCCAAGAAATCACCTCTTCGACTCTGGTGCACTCATCGATAACCTTCCCACATGCACTCTTCCAGCACACCAGAGGACGTGCCTTGCTCGGAAGATAGCCTTTGGCGAAGATGTGGTTCGTGATGTGAGCCAGGCGCTCACACTTGAAGTGCGGCAAATCAAGGCGAATACGCTGGGTAGCAGTATGCTGGTGCCCGGCATGCACGTATTCGTAGTGAACCCAGATGGCAAGTGGGATATCCGCTACACCCATAGTTGTATCAGTTCACCGTACTGCCAAGTGAGATAAAGTAAACGCAGCATACCGATGACGAGGTGCAACGCAGTTTCAGGAGTGCTGCCAGCACCACGGGCAAGAAGGTCCTGGACGGTGCTGCATGCCTTGAGACGCACAGAAGTGCAGTCCTCCCACCAGACGACAGAGCGCCACTTGGCGTCCACGAATCCCTGTTGGAAGACGTGATCGAGGACGTCCTCGAGGTCGAACAGGTTTGCCCCGTCGCCGATGTCGATGAGTTGGGCAGTCACCTGCTTGTTGGAGCGCGACGCCTGGTGGTAGGTGATCCAAAGCTCCGGAGCGCAGCTAGCAGGAGCGAGCGGAGTGCAGTGAACTGGAGAGACCGGAGCGCAGTGAACTGGAGCAACCGGGGTGCAGTAAGCTTGAGCGGTCATATCTATGTCGAGAGAAAGGAGAGTGGAAGTTGGAGTGGTAGGAAGGGAGGAAAGACTAGAGAAGGAGATCTCTGAAGACGGTATGGTGAGAGGTCACAACCGCGATGCGAGGTGATGTAGAAACAGCTTGGAGGTTGGTACGCCTTTTATAGTCAAGTGGCGGCTGGGACATGTCATTCTCGAGGTGGATTAGAAAACCCGGGACCCTTTGCAGAGACATGAATCGATCGGCCAGTAGGTAATAGGGGCCGACACCATTTTTCGCAATGCCGTTGTGCATTCAGTAGCTTAGCCCGAAACAAGGCAGGCGGAAATCGGGCGGAACAGAGCATTGTGCAGTAATTCCACGGCTGCCAGGGACGGCGGTGTCCAGCATCGTAACTTAAACCCTAGTTCGAAACGCCACCATATGGCATCGGTGAAACCACAGTACAGTAAACGCAATTAGAAGCCTTCCCTTCCATTCACTCCAGGTTTTACAGATGGACCTAGGTTATATGTGCGTCAGGGCAAGTAAAGCTCCCCTTTTGTCTTAATTGTAAAGGCTACGGACCTGGGAGAGAGGGAGAAGCACGTCAATCGTCCGCACAAGCGAGAGAATGGCCGCCGCGCGGAGACTCGAGAATAGTTGTAAAGTAATACTGTATCACCACGCAACCCAAAGCAGCATCGTGACCCAGTTTGAGTTACGGGCCCTCGGGCTTCAAACTTCAAACATCCAGTTCCTCGCTGTTCGCGTCTTACGACCGCTCGCCTTATGGGCCACGCGTATTACCACAATGGCAGTGCCGCCGAAAAGCAAATACCGAAGGTCCCCCGCCGCAATTTCCCCACACTGGCAGATGATCATCTGCCGTCGCGTAATCATTTGATCAAGTCAGCACGTGATCGCGAATTGCGGCTATAGTGAGACACGTGTGTCAATTGCGCGTCTCATCGTTAGTATTGTTTTTATTTCCGTATTTCATACAGGCAGGGAAAATGCATCGAATGACATGTTCTCACATATCCAACATTCTTTGTCATTGCGTTTGTCGAAGGGCCGATATTTGTGTGTTCCTCTGGCAAAATATAGTACCCTGAGAGACGAGTCCGGTCGCGGTGGACCTCCGAGCACCTTGTCGCGTACGTCTTGTTCCGACGTCGGACATGAATCGAGGAATCGAGTCGACTGAGAAACCGCGGCGATGGTCATGAAACACCGTCATACAGTAGCGTTAATTCAGTCGCTGTCGCCATCCCAGGCACTTCAGGGGCTACAGGATCCCCGGACTCCATCGTGTCTTCCAAGTCGCTTCTGCTAGCCCTACTGTCATAGCTACCGAGGTCTAGATGCGGCGTTAACTACTCACATGGCCCGCTAGCACCGATGATCGGGATACGAATTCCAGTTATTCGGACCTTCCATCAGAGCTTTGATATGAGGGTCTGTCCATCTGCCACCACATTAGCATGAGAATTACGTTCACGGAGGTCCTTTTCAGCTATGGACCCTTGTCTACAGAATGGGATAGGACATTATGCATACGACACATATGTTCTAGTAGGTCCACGCAAAAGCGTTCCGATCTACAGTTCAACGCTATGAGCTGCTGGTCGACATTGGGAATGATCATAATAAGTTACTCTGTTCTGCGCAAGGTCCGCTCTCCCGGCTCTTCTGCGACGCCAGCAGGTCACTGCAGAGTTCCAACCTATGGGGACTTCCCAGCTTCAACCTGTCACCTGTGCACGACAAGGCTTGCCAGTTGACCATAAAAGATCCGCCAACTTGCTAGCGGAATCCACATCGCACCGCGACCTCTCACCATAGCTTCTTCGGAGATATCTTTCTCCACTCTATCCTCGCTTCCTAGCACTCCAACTTCAACTCTCCTTTCTTTTGACACAGACATGGTCGTCCCAGATAACTGCACTTCCGAGCTTTGGATCACTTATCGTCAGGCATCGCGCTCGCACAAGCAGGCGACTGCCCAACTCATCGATGTCGGCGATAGCACTCACCTGATCGATCTCGAGGACGTCCTCGACCGCGTCTTTGAGCAAGGATTCGTGGACTCGAAGTGGCGCTCTGTCATCTGGTGGGAGGACTGTACCTCTATGCGTCTCAAGGCAAGCACCACCGTCCAGGACCTGCTTGTGCGCGGTGTTGGAAGCACCCCCGAAACCGCGCTGCGCCTCATCATCGGTGCGTGTGTTTGCTTTGCTCTTCATTAGTCGAGCATCTGGACTGGTGTGATTATGGTCTCAGTGGACATCCCCGTGGCTATCTGGGTGCACTATGAATACGTACACTGCGGTCATCAGTATACCGCGACCCAGCGCTTCCGCCTTGAGATGCCGGATTTCAAGTGTGAGCGTCTGGCGCACATCACGAACTACATCTTCGCGAAGGGTTATCTCCCGAGCAAGACGCGCTCTCTAGTTTCCTGGAAGGCTGCGTCCGGGAAGGTCATAGAAGAGAGCGCCAAGGTTGAAGATGTGCTTTCTTGGGGTGAGGGTGTTTGTGAGGAAAAGCCCTTGTGCCTGGTGATTGGTGAGTCTTCTTGCACCCGACCAAAAAGTGACATATCTTTACAAAGACATAGATTTGTGAATTAGTCGAACTCCTGCGATTGGAAAGTGCAGACGGACGCACCTATGACGCGACTGTGTAGGTGTGTCGTCTGACAGCGAAACGATAACTTCCCTCTTGGAAATCAGTAGTATTGTAGTCCTGTAAAACCTGAAAGGTTTTGGTCCCAATGACAGCATCCTACAACTTTGTGACACGATGATAAGGGAAAGCCACTTAATGCTAGTTGACTACCTTCAGCGTGCAAGGAGGGAAACGTAGGTGGGCGATGCACGTTCCCTTAGTCGCATCCAGCCACAAATTGAACGCGTCTGCCACCGTGACATGACATCTATCACGTGATCTGACCATGGGTGTTTGCGATGCGGAGTGTTAATGTGCCGGTTATTGCCTTGCCGAGACGACCCTCCTTGTCGCTGGCCAAGTCGTTGTTGAAAGAATAACAAAAACTTTGATCACAATGCCGCGTGCTGAAGGTACGCCCCATTTCCCAACCTCAGTAAGCTCACGCTGATAGATTCACAGTCGGAACGCCGAAATGGGTTGCGAACAAAATGAAGTCAAAGGGCCTGCAGCGCCTGCGGTGGTACTGCCAGGTGTGTCAGAAGCAATGCCGCGACGAAAACGGCTTCAAGATGCACGTTTCCTCCGAGTCCCACTTGCGACAGATGATTGTCGTAGGCGAGAATGCAGGGCGACACATCGCCGATTTCTCGGCGCAGTTCCAAAGCGAATTTGTTACACTTCTCTCTCGCCGGTGCGTCAGTTCATACTTCTCCGATACCTTGTTCGTTTTAACAGGTTCTTTCTTTTCAAAAGATTTGGAACAAAGCGTGTCAAGGCTAACAACGTATACCAGGAGTATATTCAAGACAAGAACCACCTACATATGAACGCGACGCGCTGGGTGACTCTCACTGAATTCATCAAACACCTTGGCCGCACTGGTGTCGCGCACGTCGACGAGACAGATAAGGGATGGTTTATCGCATGGATTGATCGTAGCCCGAAGGCTCTCGAGAAGCAGGAAGCGTCGCTCAAGAAGGAGCGCGCGACGATGAACGACGAGCAGCGCGAGCGGCTGCTCATCGCAGAGCAGATCGAGCGGGCAGAGCGGGAGGCCGAAGACAAGGGAGAAGGGACGTCTGCGGCGGGTGCGACGGGTGAGGAAAAGAAGCGGGAGGAGGGGTTGCTACGCGAGGAAGGTGACAAGAAGGTTGTGCTGTCGCTGTCTGCGAAGCCTGCCGTGGCCACGTCCTCGACGACTTCGTCTGAGGCCTTCAAACTCAATCCGCTCAAGCCAATTGTCAACCCTCTCAAGGCGAACCCGCTCAAGCGTCCAAATCCTCTGAAGCAGGTATCTGCGAGTTCCAGCGCAGGGGATAAACTCGGCGGAAAGCGGAAGGAGACACCTCTCTCGGCTGCGGAGAAGCTCATCCTGGAGGAACAAGAGCGGAAGCGTCGCCGGCTGGAGCGAGAGGGCAGGACAGTTTAGACAGACTGGGATTTTTGTACGTGTTGAGTTGTAAACGCCAGGCTGTATTTTACCTTTCTGACTTCGTTGGTGGAATCTGATATCCTAATTAAACTCAGAGCAAGCCCTTTTGACGTGTGTGCCCCTGTCCTGCCCAGAATCACCCTCAATCACCCTCAGCATCTCTACGTCTGGGAGTACTAACAGTGTGCCGAAGTCAGATATGAGGAAGGCTCGCCCTCGGAATGAATCGTGCCATTGGATTGCGCATGTATGAGGAACGACAATTGGAATGACCCTCAATTGTTATAGGTGCATCCCCAGACTAGCGCACTTTCGCGTGGCTCCTTCAAACCTGCAAAGCCAGGCGCAATTGAATTGTTAATTCGCCATGTGCAAATGGCCTCTTGATCACGTAGCTCAAGATCTACTATGAGGCGCATGGTCGGCACCAAGAGTAGCGATGGACTCTAATTGAGAATGATGGCCCATCCAAGTCACCCTTCGCATTTCTTTCCATGACCGCCGCTCTCCAATGTCCTCTGAATATCCACCCTTTATCCCATCAAAAGTATCCCACCCCTCTCTACCCTCGACAGCGATTTCCAACTTCAAGAAATCGTCTTGCAGACGATCCGCTTGAATACACATGATGTATCACTCGTAACCTCAACTCCAGATTCACGAAGTAAAACGGAAGGCGTCTCCGATGGTAGCAATGACAAGACGAGTTTGCCATCGACGAGGCATGTTGGATTTATGAACAGTTACGTTAAGCCTGAATTTCGTGTCTCGACGAATCCACCGTAGCCCACTCCAGGTCCCCAAGGCGCCTCGCGCAGGATCTCTCTCATCCATTGACCAAGATGTTGCAGCACGAATGTACAAGTGAGACATGCCCCGTGATGAAGGCTGGTGAATGGCTTTACCTGTGTCGCTCAAGGAAATGCTGCACTATCGACTTACACTCTGCACACCGCGGACAGCACAAACATCGCTGTTGAACTCCTCACTACCATTCCCATCACGTCATATCAGCACCTTCTATTTTGGCCTGCTTTGACTTGTTTCCCAGCCCTGCAGGTTCCATGTCCTTCGAACCTCTCATTGACACTTTGGCCCGCTCGCCACGTCGGGCGTACTATGGATGGATCACGTTTACGTACACCATCGCGAAGTTTTGGAAATCCACAAACGCCCACGTCCTCCGATCCCCCTCAGATAACATACCGCCTTCTCCTGACTGTACACCGAGAATGGCTTCAAGTTCCCTATCCTGTCCGCCTGAGATATTTCGGGACCTAGAAGCGAGCAAGATCCCCTATGCGTGCTCGACACTGCGCTCCACCTGCTCACTCCTCCCTCGAGTCCTGCCCCGTGCATGCTCTCTCGAGTCTAGGTAGAGCGTCCTGGTTCGCCACTGCTACCTCCCTTGCCACCGCATTCGACAAGGGCCTATCACTCGCCAGCCTCCACCCACTAGCACAAACCAACCCCGTCACTCAGCCCCCCGGGTTCGCCCAGGCAATAATTAACCTCGTCGAATCTCTCGCTCGTGCCATCGCTCGCACCAGCACTCAAGAAGGGACGTTCAAGAGAAACCTGGAACAGTGGCAAATCCCGTACACAGCCGCTCCCCGTAACGCACTCAAACTGTACATTAACATCGAGGTCACTGCATGGCGCGACTAGCGCACCGAGGAACTCAAAGCCAAAGCAGCCATAGAAAGCGACATCGACGTATCCGTCTGGACCTCCCGTCATCGCGCCAGGACCAGATCCAGGAACATTCGCAACCGGGCCCTCTCCTCCTTCCCCAACCCCACAACGCCCAGGATCCGCGTTCAGCAAGCGCCGCTCATCCAAACGGCCCTGACTCCAAAACCTAGATGGAAGTTCTCGATAGCTCAGACCCACGACCGTCACACCCGCTGACCTCTGCGTGACGATATTGTTGGCACGGCCGATGGTCAGGCCGCTGATTCCACTGCGCATTAACAGTGGCATCAGCGGCCTGACCGTCGGCCGTGCCAGCAACATGTTGTCATACTGTAGCGCGTGAGTTCCCGCGCCACGTGAGTTCGATGAAACAAGGGTTAGATAACAAGGGATGAAGTCACAGCCGCTGAGGTGAGTGCGAACCGGCCGCGTCGACAAGGTTGTTATCTGATGGTTTAAGGAGACAAGATCGACTTCTCAAAGCGAAGACTTCGAGACGTATGACGGCGCGGCGGCTCGGTTCAACGTCCAGAGACTAGGCAAGGCGAAAGTCGAGTTGTGGAGACTGGGGAGAAGTTCACACAGCACGCGTGAAGAAGAGGAATGGGGGAATGGCTCCAAAGCGAGAGCTGACCTCACTAGGAGGCCTTTTGGGGGTTTATATAGAGCGCGAGTGTCTACACGAGTCTGAACAAGTTAGTCTATCGGTCATCAGAAAGCAGTAAGGATCAGGGATGTGAAACGATGGTGACAGCAGGAGACCCTGCACACACGGCGAGGTAAGTCATCTGTAACGAAGGGGAAAGGAGATGCCGAGAAGCAGAACGAGCGGGTACTGTCATACACAAGTTTAGGACGCATGCAGAACAAGAGGAAAGTCAGTAATGAGGCAGGGAGAGCGGGTAGGCAAGGTAGAGTAGATTGAGACTTGAAAATAAAGCAATAGAAATGAGAACCTAGGTGCAAAGGGGATCGTCGGGGAAGGTATTTGGTATTGGCGGCACAGGGACGAGTCCGGATGGGGCTTCATGCAGGGGGCGATAGGCGCGTGGACGAGTTGGGGAGGAAGCAGTGCAAGCAGATTAGATAGGCTCAGTTTAGGTGTGGCAGGTGCCCAGAAGTGCTCGTTTCGAGTGCAGCGGGCGCTCCCACCTTACAATACACCCGAAACTACTATGGGGGTGACAGCGCCGACACCTCCAAAGAATGGGCCACCCCCTCGTGCGACTCCAAGTCGGGCGCCTTCTCGGCCAAGGGCGACTCCGGTTCCATCATCACCGGCAGCCTCGGATGTATCGGCGGCTTCCTCACTGGCAGTGCTGGTACTATGGCTTCCTCGGACGTCACCTATGCCCCGCCCACCACGCGCGACGCGCATAGCTACCCAACCTGCCCAACCATCCGACGGGATGACGACTGACACGCCTACTGACCCCTTTGTTGGCAGACTCGCCTCTCTGCTGGACCAACGTCTCAACCCCAACCTCCTCTGCCTCGACGCCCTCGAACAGAACCACAGCAGCACAGTCGGGCAGCCCCGATCCCACCCAGGCCCACCCCGATTTCCGCAGCCTCAGCTCACAACCACACCTGTCACCCACCCACCACAAACACCACCATGCAGGCGCCCCCTTCCGCAGAACGACCCTTCAACAAGTTTCACGCAATGGTAAAAGTCCTCTTACGCCGCAGCAGCGGCCACTCTCGTGCCGCCACCTAGTAAGGCCTCGCCCTCCGCCACCGCGCCTCTCGCCCCAACTCGAAACACGCAACCCTCCCCCTCTATGCCTTATCCTTAACAACATCCCCACCTCCAATGGGGACAGTAAGATCTACTCGGAGACCGAGCTCGAGGCAGCCCTCCGCCTCAACCCCGTTCTAGCTACAACCCAATTTGTGGTACCTCCAAGGTGGCTCCTCCGCCCAGAAGCTATCAAAAACAAGTATCCCGCGCTAACCTTCTCACACGACCCAGACAGCTCACTCACCAAGAATCTGTTCAGCGCGGCCCGATGAACTCAGACTTGTGCAGTGAGCACCGACATGCCTCCGTGAATGGACAGTAGTTTTCTTATCGCGTTCCTTCCAACTGCACGGCTGGATAGTATGCCCCTCAGCGTGCTTCCCTTCAGCTCCTTCGAAAGCAAACGTCGTCAGTGTAAGGAGGGCACGCCCCGGCCCGTTGCGCTCGGAATGGGCACTTTGGGGCGCCTGGGGCACCGATCGGAGCCAATCTTATCTAGCTGCCTGCATTCGGCCTCTCGACAAGTCGTCAACGCGCCAATCTCTTTCCCTCTCGGAGCCCGGTCTGGATCTTCCCCAGCTTGGCCGACATCGGACACACCTAGTTTTACGTTAAATTGCTCAGTTTGAAGTCTCGATCTACCTTACACGGTCTATCCGCCCTCCGCCTCGTCACTACTACAGTTTCTGATGTTCCCTTATTCTGATTTTGTTCCAACTTCTTGGCACATGACAGACACCGCTCGTTAGCTCTCCGTACCCCCCTCCTTGATATGTTGTCGACTAGTGACCATTCAGATTTTGATCTCGCCGCTCCTTAAGTTGCGTTCGGACGTCCTCGGCTTTCACTACTTCGTTTCATTCTGAAAACGCTTACGACTCTTCGTTGACAGACAGATTAGATGTTAGCACAAAAACCTGATAGATTAGAGACGCACGCAGAGATATAAAATGCCTCCCAGACTCGGAAGGCCTCCCAGAAGGCCAGCTCAGACGAGAGCATTCCCCTCTTCCAGCCTTTCGTGTGAGACTCCTTTCTCATGGACCCGGCCTCTCGACGACAAACCGTGTCACCGTGCCGTCGTGCATCTTGAAGCCTTCAAGTCGAGAATCAGTTTTCGTCTCTGCTCCCTGGTCTGCCTTTGGTACCTTGCTCGTCGACTCGCCTTGGTTACCCTTACCCAGCCTGTCGTCTTCCTCGTCTTTCCCTCCTTCTCTTTCATTTATCGAACTCACCGGCGCGTCGTCATCCGCGCTACATCAGACGGACGCAAGATTTTTCCTACAGGCGAGTTCAAGTATCCTTCCGTTCTGAAGTAGCCCTGGACCTTGGCAGGATGTGGATTTCGTGCGGGAGGCGGACTTCTGGACATTATCCTATGAATCCGACTGCGTCAAGAAGGGAGGTGCGAGAGGTGAGTGAGGACGGGGAAGCACCCTCAAGTTGGTATATATCATCAACTCGTCGACCTCCTCATCTGGCCGCTGGTACAGTTGACCATTTCACACTGCATAGTGTCTGGACCGGTTTTCTATCTCATACTGCATAGCCATTTTGGCCGGTCTGGCCCTATGCAGTATGAAATAGTCGACTGTAGATGTGTTTTCGCATGGCGCAGTCTGCCCACGCACTGGCCGCGTGAGCATACCCATCCTGGTGTTCTCAACCCCCTCTTCGTTCACGTATTCTCTGCCATCAGCCTCATCCAACGGCGCTTCCTCCCCCTCATTAACATAGTCTGAAGGCACGACCTCAGTCCTATGGTGTGAGCGGGCACTGTACTTGCACCGTCTCACGTCGCCGCCGCCAGTGGGCATTGATGTAGGGGATGTAGGGTGTAGGACACGTCCAGCGGCCTCCCTGCGTCCAGCTCACAACACTCTTCTTCCACCTCTTCTTTTATGGGGACCTCGATTACTGCCTGAACGCAGCGGACCAGTGGGACCACACAAGGGGGTGGTAGCACTTTCGTGGGCGGGTGTGGTTGGTCACATTGATGCTTGGTGTGTGCAGTTGATGATGATGTGGTATAGCATGTGGATGGAGAATTCGAGAAAAGAAAGGTGAGAGAGAAGGGATATGCTAGGACAGTTGCCGGGCCAGGGGATATCGCAGACGAGGGAAGAGCAGGTGAGGTTCAGAGTCGAGATAGAAATTCCCAGCACGAAGACTTTTGAACACGTGATGGTTCAATGTCAAAGGATCGTATGAGGGAAGGTGAAACGATACAATGATCAACGACGCTCTATCCGCCTGCCATGAGTGCAAGCGTAAGCACAGAACGAAGGGAGACACATGACAGCGGACGCGCCTCTGACTTCCACGTCTGCAACCCAGACTCTTGTTTGGTCTTTGCTGGCATTGAGGTCTCTAAACGCATCGTCACGCTCGCGCCGCAGGGCACGCAGACCATCATCAGCTTGACTTAATTTTACACGCGTTCCTTGTTTGTACGCACGGAGCTGAAATGAGTGAACGGGAGAATAATGAGGAAGGTATTCCAGCGCACTGCCAGTCACTTGAGAGAACTATTTGAATGCCTCCGTCATGGCAATGGAAGGACCTGACATGAGCCCGTCGCTGTTGTTGCTTCTTGTTGACGCCACGGGCAGCGTTCCAAAGCGGTAACTGGCAAAGTGGTAGAGTCAAGCAGCATGATCGCGATCTCGTGACTTGGATAACAAAGTCGCGTCGCCACGGGCAACACCGTGACGAGTCTGAGGCTGCACCGAGTCCACGAGTCTACAATGGCCCTCAACATCAATCATGGGGCGCAGGGATCCTCAAAATCCCAAATTTTGATCCAACGGGCTGATTCATTAAACAATGTTAACTCACAAGTTAATCAATGGCAGACCCAGGCATCCACATTCCCCTTCCGACATCCGCATCGCGCTGTGATTGCCCATAATATTGCATCTTGCCACATGTCCCGCTACGAGGCGACTCGACAGAAGGGAGACCTCGACCAGGCTATCGTGGGATATACCGAGGCGCTTTTGCGTGGAATGAACCATCCTCTCATGAACATTTCGACTTTCGAGCACCTGACGCGTGCATTAGTCACTCGTTTCAACGACTTCGGAGCGAGGGAAGACCTTGATCACATCATCTCATATTTTCGCCACCTCTCCAACCTCCCGTTAGAGGTCGCCGATATTAAGCGCCTCAATGTCCTCCGTGGCCTTGCCGAAGCCCTTTGCAGGAGATTCGAAGTTGGACGGCGACCGGAGGACATTGAGGCTGCGATCTCGTTGCTTCGACATGTCATTGCCATGACCCCTCCAGGCACAGATGATTATCGCCTCATCGCAAGCAATCTAGCAACTGTTTGGAGAAGAAAATATGACCAAACTGGCGAGTCGGAAGATCTCACCGAGGCTATCAGCCACCACCGTGCGGTGCTCACATCCTGTCCACTGGACCATCCATCGCGTCCTTTGTACCTCAGCAACCTTGCAATTTTGTTGAGGTCACGCTTTGAATGGAGCGGTGACCTGAACGATGCTCACTGGCAGGACGCCGTGACGCTACTTCAAGAGTCGTTTGACCTCCTGGACAAGGAACACCCCGAGCGAATGTGGGTTCTCATGAACCTTGCTAACGTCTATAATATCCGCTTCGGGCAAACAGGTGACTCGGAAGATCTTGAGAAAGCAACTAGTCAGTATCGTGAGGTCCTCCTTTTGTGTCCTCCAGACCATGAGAGCAAGGGCGATCTCCTGAGGAACCTTGCTTCTTTGCTCATCTCTCGCTTCGAAAACTTTGGTCGCATGGATTGTTTGGAGGAGGCAATTTCGCTTCATCGTGTCGCTCTTCGCCTCTGTCCCCGGGGTCACCCACGTCGACAAGAATCCTTGCCTGGACTCGCCAACGCCATGCATTTGCGCTACCTTCGGACACGTAGAGTTGAAGATTTGGAGGAAACGATTGACCTAGAACGTGAAGCTTTAGCTCTCACACCTCCAGAGCACCCAATGCGTCCGCACATGCTATATAGCCTCTCGAGCGGTCTTCGAACACAATATGAATGGACCGGTGACATGGGTTACATCGAAGAGGGAATTGGACATCTTTATGAAGCTTCGAAATCAGTCAAATCTGGACATCTCGATTCACGACGCATTCTTCACCTTCTTGCGGGGAACCTGGTTTACCGCTTTAGGCACCGTGGCGCAGATAAAGATATGGCTGACGCAATCAAACACTACCGAACTTCCATTTCCTTAATCCCCGAAGGAAATCCAGATGTCTCCGCCATGCTCTCTAACTTTGCCGATGGCTTGGCATTTAAATTTTCCCGGACTGGCGGTGTGGAACATCTCGAGGAGTCCATTGCTTTGTATCGATCTGCCGTCGAATACCCATTCGCTAGTGCGCGTGATAGACTGAATGCAGCTAAAAACTGGACAACCACCGCGCGCGCTACACGACACTCCTCAGCTCTGAATGCATACCGCAAGGCCCTCTCCTTACTGCAGCGTGCGATAGACTTAGGTCCCACAATACAAACTCGGCACGAATATATCAGTGATCGAAGCATTAACCCCCTTCAGAGTCTTCCGATGGACGCCGCATCATACGCTATCGAGTCCCGTGCCTATGAGGAAGCCATTGGGATGCTCGAACAAGGGAGAGCGCTGCTGTGGTCCGGTATGCGGAGCCTTCGCACCCCGCTCGACCACCTCCACGAAATCGACAAATCTCTAGCAGATGAATTCACAGAAATCAGTCAAGCATTGGAGGCAATAATCACTACAACCCATGTTCGTGATTTCGTGCAGACTCCAGCTGGTACGGATGACGATGACGTCACGATTGGGAGAAAGGACACGTTCGCTCGTGACTTGGCGGAGAAACGCAGGCTCTCAGGGGAACTGGAAAAGGTTGTCTTGCGGATCCAGGCATTACCAGGACTCGAGAACTTCTGGAGACCTGTCCCCTTTCGTCACCTCCAAACCGCAACTATAGGAGGTCCAGTGGTCATCATTAATCTATCCGAATACTGTTCCGATATTCTCATCGTCCACTCCAACCACCCAGTTGTTCATATCCCTACTCCGACGAACTTCTTTGATAGGGTCACAAAGCTCGCCCATCAGCTGTCAGAAACGCGTAAGAGTTACCGCTTGGAGTCAAAAAAATATGATCGTGTATTGCGACAGACCCTGGAGGAACTGTCCGAGTTAGTGGGTCAGCCTGTCGTCAACAGGTTGATGGAGCTTGGAATTCCAGAACAGTCCCGAATCTGGTTGTGTCCAACTTCTGTGTTGGCCTCCCTTCCGGTTCACGCTGCTGGGCCAATATCTTTGCACACAAACACAAATGTCAAACAATACCTTTGTGACATTTACGTGTGTTCATACACACCGAGCCTCTCAGCGTTGATAGCGTCGAGATCCCGCAATTCATCGGAATCTGCGAGTGGGCCCCCATCGTTACTCATCGTCGGACAGCCAGACGAAACCCTTCCTGGAGTGGACTCAGAAACACGCAGTATCGAATGTTTGATTGGCAGCGGTTCTGTGACAAGGATCGCAGGCGAAGCAGCGACACCTGAAAATGTGATCGCTCGCCTTCCGATGCATCCCTGGGTGCATTTTGCGTCCCATGGCGTGCTGCAACAGGGTCGGCCGTTCGAGTCATCCTTTCTTCTCCAGCACAACACCCACCTCACACTCCTTCACATTGCCAAGTCTCACATTCCCACTGCAGAACTTGCTTTCCTAGCGGCCTGCCATACTGCGGAACTAGCAGAGGATGGTACGCCGGATGAGGTGCTCCATCTGACTGCTGCGATGCAGTTTAGTGGATTTAGGAGCGTGATTGGGACGATGTGGGCGATGGCTGATGAAGATGGGAAGGACCTTTCAGAGCACTTCTATAGCAAGATGTTTGCTCCGGGCGTGCGAAGTGCCAGCTATGAGAAGTCAGCAAGGGCGCTCCGACACGCGACTCAGAAACTGCGGACGAAAAAGGGTGTTTCGCTCGAGCGATGGGTAAACTTTGTCCACTATGGAGCTTGATCAAAGAGCGGGAATGCTGGGTAGCATTAAGGTGAGTCGCTCGAATTCGCTTGACTGAGCCAGTATGACTGATGCCGTAGTAGTGATCGACATTGTGAACACCCACATACTAATGAAGTTCTGTTATTGTACTCGATTCTCTGACTCTGATGTTGCTCGGTTTGCGCTGACCATCTAGTAGCATTACATGTATACTTACTCTGTCCATGCTACTTTGCTTCGATATCCTCCTTGGTTATGGCCGCTCTCTATGTTACTGGTATTACACGTTCCGAGTCTGTACTCACTGGGTCCACCCTACTTTTCTTTGGTATCCTCCTACGTGTTGGGTATGGCCTGTCTGTATGTGACCCCGTATTACGCGAACGTATTGCCATGCTCTCTCGAAAGTTCCTTCCACGCCCACCTCAAATGGTGCCTGGCACCCTATCAACGATCAGCTCATCTCGCTCTACTTGCCTCACTTTCACACCAGTTCCGAGCACCTCACATCATGTCAAGAACACATTTTAAATGCCATCCACCATGCGTTCTGGCTGGAAAATCTTAGTTCGCCGTGCTAGATATTTCAAGCTCACGGCTTGTATCTTTTACAGCTTGCCAGTGATTCTTTGTCTATACTACTTCTACGTCTACATCGCTTTTTCCTACAAACAAGTCGGACCATGAAGAGTTCATAATGCCACTTCGAGCTGAAAACGTGACTGGTAGTAGGCCGCATCTCATCAACATGAGACCCAAACTACCGGTGCCGTGACGGTAAAACCCTGACTTAGGACGTTTGTGGCACCATGGCGATCGATGTCCTGCTCAGGCCCTGTTTCCAGCAGGGGATCAAAGGAACGCAAAAGTGCAGTTTTCGCTTGTGCTGCATTGTCAATATACCTTGTCATTTCGTATGCTCCATCAGCCTAGCAGTCGCTGATAGTATGGCTCAAGATTGTCGTCGATAACAGGGAATGTCTCAGGCGACAACCCTGCGCACTAAATGTCATATGTAGTGAGCTCATCATCCCTGCCTAAATCCCGGGGAGGGAGCCTCACGGACACACCAAAATCATGTCGGCTCAGCAGTATCCTTTCCCTCAAGCGATTGTTGCATAAATTCGTGAATGCGCACATATCTTCTCCCCTTGGCCAGAAGTTCACACGCTTGCATGACGAGCAAAGCCGCAATCAGTTCACCAGGCCGGCCATGATCGGTGCAGTTAGGTCCATATATCCGGATAGGTGTCGCATAGAACTTTCCCGGGCATCAGCTACTCTGAACCAACTCTGTACTAAAAGGCACCTCAAACTTACAGAACGTCAAATGACCTTACCGTGACTGACTTTAGTGCCCTTAAATAGGGAGGGTCGTTTACTGATCCCTCTTATTTCCCTTATGTGATCTCCGCAAGAAGATAAAGGAAGGAATCAGGAAGAACAAAACGGTCAAGGGCTCTAAGAGGCGGTAAGGACACTTTGACGTTTTGCTGATGCGCCCCCATTGGTCACGATAGCGCAGACCTGCATGTACCACTCGAATTCCTTGCGCGTAATAGACGGCGCGCACCTGGATCGGCGAAGTGAAACACCAGGGGGAAGCAGACAGAAGCAGGTAAGCATCCGGTCAAGGCGGTTTATCGGGCAGGCAAGTACATCCACCTCAAGACTATCGGAGCCACCAAGTAACTTCTACCGAGCAAAGTACACAACTCGAATAGGACTTCTCTCCTTTTCCAAATCATTAAAAGAGCTAAACATTACTCCAAGTCAGCCTTGAGCCGTCCACTGAGATACAAACGGTGGAAAGGCTTACAACGGGCAGCCATATTGACAAATCCGATGATCCTGTATGACTCAGTCAAATGTAACTACAGTCGACTTTCTCATAACCCATACCCCATAAATCCATGATAACGCCGCCATAGCCCCCCTCACCCATGCCTTGGACCACTCATAGAGGGGGTATGGGTTGAAACTCCTTGCTCACCAAGTTGGTGGATGGAGAGTGCTACAGGATATAAGGGAATATGTGTCAAACCAGGTATGGGTTAGGAGAGAGTCGACTGTATATCTTTCTCCGCAAGCGACACGAGCCAATCAAACAGTCTCCGTGATGTCGGCAAATTACGGGAGTGACTTGTGATCCAGCTGGAGGGTCCGATTGGATCTCGGGAAGAACAGATGAAACTTTCTTGCCGTCGAAGGGATTTGGAAGTCCCTAAGATCATGAGACTCATCAAACGCGAGCACAACGAGCGGCCTCTTCTCTGCGCACAGGGCTTTGTGCTCATCTAGAAAGTGCATAAGTGCATCCTCTGCCGAGAGCATTCCCCAATAGTTACCATCTGGTCGTCCCTTGACTAGCTAAGGATAGACGTAGAGATTCACCTCTTTGACACGTGCGACGACGTTTTTAACGGACCATTTACGGTAAGCATTCGCCTCCTTGAAATTTTGACATTGCGTCATGCGATCACGAAAGCTGGCCGCCAGCCGCTCCTGAGTCCCGCCGTTGTTGAACGATAGCAGTACAGATACCTTCTCATAAAGGGGTTCGCGCTCTGGATGTCCTTCAGCCGCTCCAATGTAACACTGAGTAGCGAATCAATGAAACCATGGAGGTGCTTCGTTGGGAGGTGGGAAACCTATTGGAATGTTGATAAGAATGTTGAAATATGGTGGAGAAATGGAAAGCAATACCATTAGTCCTTGATTTTCCTAGACACACCGCACACGTACGGTGATAGCCTTCTTCGCAAGTTCATCCTCCATGCGAGACTTCCCGGTCCCGGCGAGTTTACCATGCTACATTGTCGTGAATATACACATTG
Organism: Lactifluus subvellereus; assembly: GCA_022496195.1. Classification (NCBI taxonomy): domain Eukaryota; kingdom Fungi; phylum Basidiomycota; class Agaricomycetes; order Russulales; family Russulaceae; genus Lactifluus; species Lactifluus subvellereus. The sequence continues at coordinate 178,020 of WTXC01000024.1, forward strand.
CCGACCGAGATATCCCGAGATGGTGGTGAGGAGCATGTCGGTGGCCTGCCCACCAAAATATTTTGTTTTATGAGTGTAGAGTCGCTAAGAGGACATTCAACGACAGGTGGAGTGTTTCTGGGCCGGGGTTCATCAGGAATCGACGACATGCCGTTGTCTGGCAGTGGGACTGTTTCTGGTGGTGGAGATCTTAGACTTTCTGGATACCAAAAAAAGGAAAGGTGACTCACGGAGACGGCGAGTGACGTAGAACGATCCATTTATTCCAACCCATGGATTCTCCTCGAAGAGAGTTTGGGGTGGTGTTAGCGTTTCGGCACTGTCCAACTCATGATAGTCCTTCACAAGTCCCAGGGCGATACACGCGGCCAGATTCTGGTGAAAAGTCGTTTATCTGAGTATCCGCACACTCTTTAGTCGGGGATTGGCCAGTCCTCCGTCGTCCCGTGATCCCGAGTCTGATGTAATCGGTATTAATTTTGCGAAATAATCTACAGACTAATTGAAACTACCATGAAACGCTCTCCGGTCATAGTTCTTGATAATGGTGCATCGAGCATTAAAGTTGGAGTCACCACTTCACCAAAGGATGTGAGGTAGGTACGGTCCTATCCCCTCTGTCGCCAACACCCGTATTGCGTCTGAAACTCTTCCTGGCACGGGCAGAATAGTATCCAATGCGATCGTAAGATCCAAGGTGGACAAAATAACGTACTTTGGGCACGAGTTTGACGCATGTAAAGACTTCTCGTCGTTACATTTCAGGTTGCCTTTCGAGCGGGTGCGCACTGTTGTTCTTTCCCCTAGCATGAGGTCTCATCTCCCATAAAGGGCTATCTAGTCGACTGGGACGCGCAGAAGGCTATTTGGGATGGCATATTCTCAGATCAGGTCCTCAACGTGAGTTTACACGCCTCCCATTATCTATTACAGCCTGCTCACCTCCGAGTAGATTGATAAGACGGAAACGTCACTTCTTATAACAGAGCCATACTTCAACCTCCCGAACATTCAAGAAGTTTACGATCAGTTTGTCTTTGAGGAATACGAGTTTCAGTCATACTATTGCTCCACGCGTACGTCTTTCCCACCTGTTTGCGAGCGTTCCCATTCATCCACATTTCGCGTTATGCAGCTGCAGCTCTAATTCCATATGGTCAGTTATTCTCAGCGCCGGGATTGCCGAAACCAGAATGCGTGCTTGTAGTAGACGCCGGCTTCAGCTTTACCCACATTGTGCCAATCATGGGGGGTGTTGTTCTTTGGTCCGCCGTGAAAAGGTTTGTCTGTCGCGCAGTTGTATCTGTATAAGTTACGAGTTGACGCCAGAATAGATGTTGGTGGGAAGCTATTGACGAATCATCTTAAAGAGCTCGTCTCATTCCGTCAATGGAACATGATGGAGGAAACCTATATTATGAATGACGTCAAGGAGAAGTGCTGCTATGTCTCGACGCAATTTGCTGCAGATCTCGAAGCATGCAGGTTCGCGCTGCCCATCAGGCCTAGTCGTGTCTACTCGACTTACCTTCCACGGCCTTCAGAACTGATAAGAGCCGAAATGTGATCATCCAGGAATACGTGCTTCCTGATTTCTCAAGAAATCGACACGGATACATACGCCAGCGTGACAACCCACCTATTGATGGCGAGCAGATCCTTTATATGGGCAACGAGCGCTTCTCGGTTCCCGAAGTACTATTCTGCCCAGAGCATATAGGTATCTGCCCACCCCCTCGCGAAGGACGGTGCCTGTAACAAATGACGTCTTACATCCTTAGGGTTACACCAGGCTGGATTAGGCGAGGCCATTGTCCAGTCCATCAGTTTACTTCCCGAGGATTTGCAAGGCATGTTCTGGGGAAACATTGGTCTGATCGGTGGAAGTACGAAGTTTCCTGGTTTTGCCGCACGTCTGTGAGTCTCCCTACCGACCATGTGGATCTCCGTATGATCGCTCACGACTACAACAGAATGGCAGAGTTGCGTCCATGTGCCCCAGCAGACTGTGAAATAAAGATCTACGAATCCAAAAAGTGTGTGCGTCTCTCTCGTATCTGGGTTGCAGGTATTAAACCATCGCCTCAGTGCAATAACCGAAGCCTACTTCAGCGCGATGGCACTGGCAACAACATCCGCTCTCACAAACTTTTCGGTGACTCGCGCGGAGTACCTGGAAGGCGGAAGCAGCTACTGTAGGAGGAGGTTTGGGATGGACTATGAGCGAGGTGGAAATGACGAGGATGGAAGAACACCTCCCCCATCAGGCGCGCCTACGAAGCTGCGCACGCGGACGGTCTCGGCTGTGAAGCGAAGATAGGCTCGTCAGAGCGTTGCTTGGATTGGGATTAGGGTATTGCGGATGTATTAGAACCCGAAAGTAAAAGTGACATTATTATGGGGATCCTTTATATTTGTGGCTCAATTATTTTTTCAAACAATTGAAGGACGCGCGTGGACGCGTCGCGGTTGGCTGATTTAATTTGTCCATCCTATAAATCCCGAAAAGTTTGAACCTCATTCATCTTCCCCCTTTCCTTGATACCCGTTCCATCATACCCTGCACGACTTAAAAATTGTAAAGTGAGCTCCCATCACTGACATTCACGCGCCGCTCAGCCTCAGCGATATATAGAATAAGCAGAGATGGATCTTCAATCTTTGACACATCTTTTCGCAACGACCTACGATTCAAACCCCAACACTCGCAAGGCAGGTGAACTGGCCGTACGCAAGGTGCGCACTCTCCGCGTGGCAAACGTTCATTTGTCAAGTGGCTTTGTGTTTTGTGTCGTCATAATTAATCTCCTCGTCTCGTTGCAGCTTGCCGGCCAGGAAGGCGTCATCCCTGCCCTTCTCCAGATAATTGCTTCAGATAGTGTCGAAATGTACGTCAGTCCATCGCATATTTGTGATTCACCGTTCATTCCCGGCTACCCGTCGTGCGTGCCTTGTTTTCCTTTCATTACGCAGCGCTACCCGCCAGGCCGTTTCCGTCTGGATCAAAAACCGCGTCGCATCGTCTTATGGCGCCGAGCCTGCGCGCGTAGGGCCTGACTACAAGTCGATCTCGCTTGCTGACCGCACGGCTCTGAAGAACAACATCCTTCCGTTGCTTGCCGCGTCACCGTCGCGCGTGATCACGGTCCAGCTCGCGAGCACGCTCAAGACCCTCATCTCGCATGACTTTCCGGACAAGTGGCAGGAGCTGCTCGGCAGCGCCAAGGCCCTTCTCGTCAGCAGCAACATTCGCGAGGTCGGTGCGGGTACCGTTGTCGTGCTCGAGATGATCCGCGCTTTCCGGTGCGGCCCCTATCTCTCTCCTCCCCAACCCTAACGCGGTTTCGTTTCCCCGGGTTAGCTGACTTTTCGCTCGCTGGGCTAGGTTCCGCCAGAAGGGCGAGATTCTGACGGGCATCATCGAGGAGACGTTTGCGACACTCGTCACCCTCGCCACGAACCTCCTCAACTCCCCGCCTCCCGGCGCCGAGCAGGAGATCCCCGCGATTCTGCACCTCATTCTAAAGACCTACAAACACTCGATCGTACTGAACTTATCCAGGTATCAGCAGGACGCGGAGAGCCTGGTGCCTTGGGGTCGGCTCCTCTTCCAGGTCGTGAACCTCCGCATTCCGGACGACGCGGTTCCGGCTGACGAAGAGGAGCGGGAGCGCAGCGAGTGGTGGAAGGCAAAGAAATGGGCTTGCGGGGTCCTGGGCAGGCTTTTCCACAGGTATATTATCTATTTTATCGTCTCTGGTGGTAGAAAGAAACCTGTTTCCCGCTCAGATTTGGCAATCCGTCCCAGCTGCCTAGCCCGTTGCAGGAAGAATATGGGGCGTTTTCCCAGCACTTTGTGACACAATTTGCGCCCGAGATCTTCAAGGTATATCTTCATCAAATCGAATTATATGTGTCGGGACAGGCATGGCTCTCCAAGAAATGTCAATATCAGATTCTCCAATTCTTCACAGAGTGGTTCGTGCTATCCTTCTTCCATTCCTTGTCATCCGATGCTATAAAGATGTAGTGTGAAGCCACAGAGCACATGGGTCCTGCTCAAGCCACACTTTGAGCGGCTCGTTTCCGGCTTTGTCTTCCCAAATTTGTCTTTCACACCTGCCAGACAAGAACTGTGGCGATCGGACCCTGTCGACTACACTCGCACATCCATCGGTACTTCCCTGTTACTTTTGTGCATTCTCAGCCGATCCTCGACTAACACCATTCCTTCTCAATAGATGAATATGAGAATTATTCCTCCCCAGTGGCCGCGGCGACGACCTTCCTCTGCCAGCTCGTCAGCAGTCGCACCAAGGCGACATTTCTTCCCATTCTCGGCTTTGTCAATAGCGTCTTTGACGCGCACCCAGCCGCGCCGCAGCGTTTCGGTGCGCTCAACATGCTTGCCGCACTGGCTCCGTTTGCGATGCGCCATCCCGATGTGAAACGCAAGATGGAGGATTTCACCTTGCAGCATGTGTTGCCAGAGTTCACTGCACCAGAGGGATATATGCGTGCCGTGGTGTGTATTTTTTTAGTAGTAGTGTGCGACGCTGCAGCTCAATGGATACGTAGGCAAACGAAGTTGTAGCCGCGGAAGTGCGTAATCGCATAACTTGGACCAGTGACGAGGTACACCGCTGTCTCCCCGCCCGTCGGGAGTCTGATGAATTGATTCACCGCAGAGTCTCAGCAAAGTCTTCCGTGCGGTAGCCGTCGGGCTGGACGACGGGGAGCTGCCGGTGCGCGTGCATGCCGCGCTCACGCTGACGGAGATGGTCTCCTCGCACGAGACTGTCAAGGCTGCAGTTTCTCCCCAAGTTGGCAAAGTTATCCAAGGTTTGCCCCAGATTCGCTAGACATGCTTGAGTGTGAGCTTACCATCGTCTAGATTTGCTGAAACTTTCCGACGAGACGGACCTTGACATCCTCAATAGCAGTATGGAGACTATGGTCGAGCACTTCCAGGACGAACTCCTCCCCGTCGCGGCACAGCTTACTGCACGTCTCGTGGGTATCCTTCCCTTCTCGTCCCGTGTCAGTTCATCTCTAAGAGGAAATAGTGCGAGTCGTATATGCGCCTTGTGCGGGAAGCGATTGCAAACGAGGAGGGCGCACCAAAGGGTGATGACTTGGAGGCACTTATGGATGCCGAAAACGAGGATGACAAGACGTACGCTGCGATGGGTGTTGCGAAGACCCTCAGCACAGTGCGTTATTTCTCGAATACTCGGAGTAGTATATATAGTGACCCTTTGCAGATTGTGTCGTCAATCGACTCTTCGCCAGAGATCCTCGCGCAAGTGCAGGAGGTCATCATCCCCATTATCAGGTTCACCCTAGAGAACAAGGCTCTCGGTATGTGATCAAAGCATGGGGCACTCAACGTAGCTTACGAATTGATGATTCCCGAAGACTTATTCGATAATGTGTATGAACTCGTGGATAGCCTCACCTTCAAGTCGCGCAGCATTTCACCAAACATGTGGCCCGTGTTCGAGTTGACGTACGAGCTGTTCCGGACGGATGCGTTAGACTTTTTAGATGGCAATGATCCCCCCCTTATGTCCGCAACAATGAAAGCTGACTTAGAATTCCTTAGAAATGCTCCCATCGCTCGATAACTTTGTCTCGTACGGCACTGACGTCTTCCGGGCTCGTTCCGACTACCGACAAAAGGCGCTCGACATTTACACCACGGCGCTCTCCAGCGACCACCTCGGCGAAAACGATCGCGTAAATGGTTGCAAGCTCGCCGAGTCGCTTCTGCTCAACCTCCGCGGGCACATCGACGATGTGAGCCCTTACTTACCCTATCCTCCATATCCTCCTCTGACTTTGGCCCATACACACAGTGCCTCGAGCTCATTGTGGCAACCGCCTTCAAACACCTTGACCAGACGGAAACGAAGGCGTTCGAGCTGGCGAATCTCGAAGTGCTCATCAATGCGGCGCTGTACAACCCGAGTGCCGCCCTTGCCCTAATGGACGCGCAGCGTCCCCGCGGCGCGCGAGCATTCTTCGACCGCTGGTTCCAAGCCGTCAACGCAGTGCATGGGCTGCCACGCGTGCACGACAAGACACTGTCGATCGTCGCTTTCTCGGCGTTGCTTGAGATGGAACCTGCTGCCGTGCCCGCGGACCTGCGTGATGGGTGGCCGGGCATCGTCGGTGGGGCGATCCAAGTGTTCAAAGGCCTGCCGAAGGCTGTCGCGGGTACGTGATCGCATCCCCGTATGTGCAAGAACAGTAGAGCGGGTTTGCTGACCGCCACCTCAGCGCGCAAAGCGCTGCAGGACTCGCTACATGAAGATGACGATGAAGATGATGAAGACGAGCAACGGTACTTAAACCTGAATGAGGAAGAGGGCGATGTGTGGGACGAGGACTCTGCATATATCGAGATGCTCGCGAAGGAGGTGCGTGTGCTTGCCCGCCCCCGGGGTCCCCTCCTCTCTCCGCGCATCGGCGGTGGCTCACTGAATAACTGGCTGATACAGGGTCAACGTCTACGTGAGGCCGCCGAGCGGAAAGAGCACGATGTGGACGTCGGCGGGACGTCGGACGTGTCGGACGAAGAGGAGATCGAGGAGGAACTCGGGTTCATCTCGCCTCTGGATGCCGTGAACCCCTACGTAACGTTCAAGCAAGCTCTCACTGGTACGTTTGCGGTCCCCCCCCAATTAAGCCTCAGCTTGAACATGACTGACGTAAACGACGGATAGCGCTTGAAGTGAAGGATCGCGTGATGTACCAAGCGACGACGACCGCACTCAACGTCGAGCAACAGACGCTCCTCATGGAGATCATGCGAATCGCGGAGGACCCTGCCGCCGCTGCTGTCGCAACTGGGAGAGTAGCACCGTCAGCCGGTGCGGGGGCAGCGCCAGTTCCTGGGAACAACTGAAGTTCATTTTTGTCTTGTTTTTGTTTGTATGAATTGCGCGATTAGATCACCGTTTTTGTTTTCCTTTTTTCTTTTTTTCGATTCTCTCGGCTTTTAGTTTGCCTTTTGTGGGCGAGCGATGAAGCGGTCGTCGGCTGTGTTGGAGGAAGGAAGGATCACTTGTTGTCAAGGAGTATATACGCGCGGGTAATGTACAATGTCCTCGGACCATCTCCCTACTAGAGAAGTCACGGAACCGAAACGGAGGGTGCGCATTAAGCCAACTTGAAGTCGGAATTCCCATTTGGAAACTATTACGCGCGTCATCATTCCAATTATCGATCAACCGGTCAAGCGAGGGGCGGGGAATAGATAGATTACATCCAGCCATCGATTCCGCATGGTAGGTAGGGGAGAAAAAACAGGACAAGACAGCAAAAAAAAGAAAAAAAGGGTGTTGACATAGTAAGAACGGGGGGATCAGGGTAACGATGACAAATGAGGCGAGTGGGGATATCTATATGCGTGTGCAGTAGTTATGCTCTATGTAGTGTTCCAACCGCAAGTCGAGATCTATATGTAGAGTAAAAAAAAAAAGGGAAATCATCATTTTATTAATTGCAGTTGCAGCATGTGAGCGTGGAGCCGTGATGTCATGGTGCCCTTGTGGCTGCTTCGATCTCGCTGAATCCGGGCAAGGCCACCCCACCAATTCCGGGTGACTTGCCGCCGCCCCTCTCATCGCTTCGCGCCGACGGGCTTGGGACGCGCAACGGCGCAAGCTTGATGGGCGGCGATCCCGCTCGTGACGTAGGCATGCTCGGACCCGCACTGCCGCCACCGATGTGCACATACGCGGGAGGGAGCGGTTGCGTCGCGTGTATCGGGGTCATGCCAAACGCGGCGCGCACCGAGTGAGCGAGATACGGGTGCGAATGGCTGTGGTACGATTGGGAATGGTGGCTGGGATGCGGATGCGTCGGCGATGGCGCGCGCGAGTGTGGGTGGCTGCTAGGCGAGCTTCCGTTGCTACTCGGACCACTGGAGAGAGCGGGCGTCGTCAAACCATGCGAATAGGAGTGCGTGTGTGAGCTTGGGTGAACCCCAAGCACAGCGAGACCGCGCTGGTGGGAAAAGGTGTGTTGGAACGCGGGAGCGCTGATGAGGGAACATGAGCTTGACCTCGTCTGAGACGAGACTGGATAATAGTATTACGCACCTGTAAGGCTCGTAATCACCGGAACTCCTCCGCTTGCGACTGAGGCTGTACGAGATTGGTGGGCTATCCGGTGCACCGCCTCTTCGTCGATGAAAGTCATCCCCAGGTGAGCCCGGCCGCGTAGCAGGGGGAGGCAACAGTATAGGTGACGGCGCCCGTGATGGCTGTGTTGAGTGAATGTTCAGCGTCGATAGTCCGCCAAGGAACGGACTTGTCGAAGGCGTCATATATGCGCCAGGGCGAGCAGTGAGAGATGGCTGTGCGGTGTTAGGTAGATCCTCATCCGTGCTCCGCGGCGAGGGTGAGTCATCAAGGGGCGCTGTTCCTCGTGACTGTACAAACACGTATGGGGGTCCATGCGAGTGGGAGGGAGATTGTGTTGTCCTGGCGTCATTGGCACGCCGGTGTTGCTCGCTGTCTAAAGGATAGCCTGTTCCATGCGAGTGCGGTAACGTGTCGTGCGTCCAGTCGCCGCTTGCACAGCGACGCGAGCGTAGTGTGCTGTCATCATCGACCTCGACCTCGGCGTCAAAATATTCGCGCCCAACGGAACCACTGGAGAGGTAAGGCGTAGCGACGGGAGACGTGGCGGCGCTCTTGGAAATGCGGCCGAAGCTCTGAAGAATTTCGGCATGACGAGCTGCGTGCTCAACGCGTCGGAGCATCTCGTTGTGCTTGGCTTCGTATTCCGCGCGGCGGCGGGCCTCTTCACGCTCGAGAGCATAGAGCGCATCGGTGGCTATGCTTGACAGGGTGGAGAATGCAGACGGGAAGGTGTCATGTAACAACGGAGTAGATGGATTGGGACGTTTTGAAGTATGTATGGGGCGAGCATAGGAGTCCTAGGAGGTGACACCAAAGAGGTTAGAAGGCCACATACGGGACGCAAGCGGTGTCAACCGTAGACGTACCTCGTCATCGCTGTTTGCTCGGCTCCGAGCCTTCTTCTTGACGACACCCCGGGCGAGAGTAGTATCCTCGTCATCCCAGGGATCTGTTGGAGAAACGGACGGTTTGCTCTTTTGACGAGATGCGCCAGAGCTTGATGGGCGGTGGTCATTGCTATGTATGCGTGCATGACGAGTGAGTTCGTCTGAGCGAGAAAAGCGCTTTTCGCAAGTTGGGAATGTGCAACAGAACGGTTTTTCTCCTGTGTGCGTGCGAATGTGACGAGTCTGGGAGGGGAAAAACATGTAAGCAATCAGAGGAGTGAGAGGGAGGACAGCGATGAGGATGCCTCGAGGGCATCGGATAAAGAAGGGGTACGAACCTGATGTTCAAGTCTGCTGAATGCGCGTCCGCAGAGGGGATAGGGACACTTGTACGGACGAGGGATGGTTCTTTCTTGTTGAGGCATTGGCGGTATCATACCGTCCATCGAAGTCATCGAGGGATGATGAGAGGGATATCGTAGCTGGGGGTGGGTATTTGGCAAGAGGCGTGAATAAGGTTATAAGCTACCGGTAAGGATAGTCGTCGGAAGATTGCGAGGGTGAACCGGGAGGAGAGGGGGAGGGAAAAGGGAAAAGGGAAAAAGGGGGGAGGTGGTGGAGAAGTCAAGATCAAGGATCTAGACGAGGTCGATGTGTGTGAGGTTCTAGGGAGGGGGATAACAAAGTCTAATTGAGAAAGAAGTATTCGGGAAGCGAGGTGGGAAGCTTGATAATAAGTGATCCCTCGAATCTCGCGCTCAGGCGGGGAGATTAGTGGGGAGGGAAGAAATGAAGAGGGGGGAGGCGAGAGGAGGCGAGGGAGCCTGTGGAGGGGGCTAGAACTGAATAACACAATGGGTCGAGTCGATGATGAGCACAGCGTCCAGGCGTCAATGAGTCGAGGCAACCGCGCGCATTCTGGGGTGCCGAGTCGAGTCGACCCGAAGCGAGCTGCCTAACTCTACGATCTCCTCATTATTTCTCTCCAAAAATGCACCCACGCACGATCAATCCCCTCAGCCACGGAGGACCCTGCCCTGCCCCTGCCCTGCCCTGTCTTGTCTCCCCACAATACGTTGAGTTTCGGGTTATTCCATTCGTTACCATCTGTCACACTCCTCCCATATGATCTTTTCTTTTTTTTTTTTTTTCAAAAACATTGACTTATCATCCTAATCGGACATCTTGTCATTAAAAATTTCCACGGTACGTCTAACGGACACTTCACACGCGTTCGCATCAGCCCACATTCATTCCCGGCACGGCATCATTTTCTCCTCCCCTCCCGCCACATACCGATCTACCGTCATTTAATCATCTCACGCATGCAGCACGCAGCACATACCCACCGTTCTCGTCATTCCGATCCCTAATTCCAATTCGGCTACTTCCCCACACCCCCGCGTCCCCCTCCCGCGGGTATTCCCGTTCTTCCATCACGCAATATCACAGTCCCTTACATCCCGTTTAGGCCCCGTCCTCGGTCCTTGTTCTCTCTTATCGTAAATTGTCATTGTCACGCCTCTCAAACTTGCACTATGGCTCTTGTTGCATGCCACCCCCCTTGCTGCGGATACATCTAACCCCTGTCCCCACTTGATGACATTCGCGCCCCGCTAGTCTAGCCCCGTTATCTTGCGCCGAGTCAACCGGGCAAAAAGCGGAGAATCGACGTGGCAACAGCGCGCGCACGGAGTACTTTTTCTGCCCTCCCAGATCAGAACTGGGACGCGAGCGATCCGAAGCGTAGCGGGCATCGGGGTCATCAAACGGGTACTTGTATGGCCGGATTTGGAACCCCTTCGAGACATCTCCGTTACCAGTTCCTGTGGCTGCTGGTTAATTGTATGAGCTTTGTGTCCGGGCAACGGCGTCGCCGGCGGTCACGGCATAATGCGAATCATCGACGCTTGCATCACAACGTACATCCATCTGAGCTCGTCTCGTAAAAGTCACCCGTGGGGACGCGCCCACGAAGTACGGACATGACATCGTCTTATAAGTTACATACAACACCTTACGCCCTCCCCGTATGTGAATGCACAAATTCACCTCTATCTTGTGTACCCTTCCGGTGGTGCGTCAGCCAATCAGCGCTTCGTCACGCACATGCGGATACAGACGTACATTTGTTTTACGTGTCGTTGTGGCGCAATCGACTGGTTGTCGTCATTTTTGGTGCCTGATACTGCGTCAACGCCGCGTTCATGTACATGTGCGTACAGATCAACGCATAGATTGATTGGCGACGCCGCGCCTCGCCCCATCCAAGCCGAGCTCGCCCCAGCCCTTGACCAGCCTTCACTCAAAACCGACCTGACCCAGGCAAACTCTTGGATCCTTGAAGGCCATCTTTTCTGTTCTTCCCTCACTTTGTTTTTCGGAGGCAATGCGGGAGAACTTTCCCCTGGTTCCCGCGGTACCAAAAATATGACGCAATACTATCCACCACACTCGCCAATCATCATGGACTCACCACTCAACCGCCAATCACATCTGTCTTACAAACCCTGCCGTTAGGATCTCCGACAGAACTGTATATGGTAGCGTAGATGTTGTACTGTGAGCTGCACGACGCTAAATATTATGATTCATGGAGGGTAGCACCTCAGGCGCACTACTAGTGGGGGTTATATACCAGATTGTTCTCCCCAACTTGATTTCGACGATTCACTGAAACAGCCCAACGAAGGCCTTTGGGTCAAATTTACGTCTCCGCTTGAATATCAATGGCAAAAGCGTGACAGAGCACGTTCTTCAAGGCTCAAGATGGGATTTCTCCAATAAATAGATTTCTGGCTCAAAGCATTGGAATTGCCTATTATTAGATCATTCCGCTATAGTACATTGGTGTGGGATGTGAAATTGAGGAGGAGACGCCCAAAGTTTTTTTGGCTTCCCTTTGGTGTTTCCAGGACCCGGAGAACGGTGAATGTGGAAGTGAAGCAGATAGGTGGTTGAGGCTAGCACAACGGGTGCAGTTACTGTACTGGCCCCTTAACAATAAACAATACGTACACGGCCCCGGCTGCCCAAGATATAAAAAAAACTTCCTACATCAGGCGACCATCAACCATTCCGGAAGCGCTGCACGCCTCAGCGAGCCGCCCAGCGATTTACAGGCTTGTTCGGGGTTCATCACCGACCGCCCGAGAGTAGGCACGACGGCCGCGTCGTTACTCAGCCTCACGACGCGACGCCTGTGAATGATCCAACCAACCTTCGCGCGCGCCGGAACGGAACGGGATTACCCGCCGCGAAGCACACACGTACGGCGAAAGGACGAAGACTGGAACACGAACTTTGCGCCTCCGGGCCCCACACTGGCAGCTGCAGAGTCTCGCAAGATCCCTTCTGAGTGATGGTTGTGGCGTCCGCTAGTAATATGATAGATGCTTCCCGGCCTTCGGTGGGTCGTCGGCGTTCGTTGTTGAAGGACCACCAAACCGGGCACCGATGCGAGTACAGTATTGCAATGTTAGACAGACAGTGGGAATGTAGTCAGAGTGGACCATGTGCCACTGGTGGCGGTGCACCTGCGTTGACATGATCCGCGGTGAAGGGAACTCACCCCCACGCACTTTCCGATAGGAAACCATAAATCATGAATGAACGGGAGAAACTAAGTTGCTCTCTTGTCCGTTCCGTTCTAATTACGAGACTACGCAAAATCTCGTCACGTTACGGTCTACGAGGGCCATGCGCAGAGCGTCATATACCCACGTTATTTGACAACTGAAGACAGGTACGAAAGTTGACCCCAAACCTGGTGCACGTTTACGTTCTGGAATTGGCCAAAGGACCCTGAGAAGTTACGGACTGTTCCGCTTGGCGCGGGATTTCCCGCGGCGGGTGGTGCTGTACTCGTATGGAGCCCCAGCGACGATCGCGACTGGGCGTACAGGCGAGTTACACGCGCACAGCAAAAACGAGGCGCAATGTCATAAAAAGTAGAATGGAATAGAAGGGGAACGACTGGGCGTCGCGACGTTTGGGGGCTGCTCCGAGCGCTCCGGGCCCGGAGACATTTAAAGAAATATATGTAATTGACAAACAGGTCCGCACATGTGGGTGGTTGTTGTAAGATTGTGATTACTGTAAGCCCTTGTTCACAGTCGGTTGGTAGTGAGTTGGGATCTCTCAGACGGATGGTAACCACAAAGGAAAATGGGCCATGTGCGTGCGTCTCATGAACGTGGGGTTCTATTTTTTTTTTCCCCATATTCTTCCAGGGACCGTGGCACCCTGGTTTTGTTGTGTGCAGCTCACCCCATTTCCCTCGCTTTGTCTAGACAGATAGAGGATAGCCGACCTTGAAACCGACTCGTACTAGTCACCTCACTTGTCCCAGAGCAGGTCTTGCGCTGCTGCAGCGCCGAGCGAGCGCTTCTGGGCTTCTGATGGAGTGCCAGTGGAGTGGGAGTTTCATGTACTAGTTATTGACACTGCCCTTTCAATTTGTGGCTTCGCGAATCGAATGGTTATCTGAACAGCGGCAAGCTCAGTGGCACACGCTGTCACGGACTCACGGTATGACGCAACCAAGACACACCGAGACATCCGCACTCGCGCCCCATCGTGCGTGGTCATTGAAGGAGGGGGGGGTTCAAGTTCGCGCCCTCTCCACTCCGTGCCACAGTTTCATGGGATATGTTGCGCTCGTCCTCATACTCCGTGCAGACGAAACGGGTCGAAGTCGGCGAGCGGTCTGCTCGTTTGCGATCGGCCAGCCAACTGAACATACTGGGACCGCACAAGGACGAGAATCCGTCGTGGCGCCACGACTACAATACAGTCCACTTCCTCGTTTCGAACTCGAGTACGGCAGTCGCTTGTTTTTTTTTTTTTTTCTCGCTGCCACGAACTCGATTCTGCTAAATAAAGCTCAAACACTGAACGCACTGACAACTTCTTCCATTACAATCGCCTAGCAGGCTTAATAGGAAGCATCCTGGTTTCACGTGCTTACAGCTGTATTACGCTTCAAGGTTCGGGCGGGCTGGCCGAGCGAGCTGGCTGCTGTCATCATTCGTCGTCTTTCGATGCGGTTCCGTGGGTTAACCCTTCTCATGTCCGATACAGGTGCCGACACGTACTGGCGCATCAGAACAAGCAATGCTGAGTTGAAGGACATCCAAAGAACTGCCAAGGCGTCGGCCAGCGGACCGAAGCGTCCTTCTATGACTTATGCCTGGCCTGTTTTACGCAACGAGATGTCAGAATCGAGTCTGCTTCTCATCGCGGGGTGAAGCCAAAAAATAAAAGCATTTACAGTTTCACTGGTCGACTCTCGTAGTTCTTGGATATCCCATGTGGTGCATGCGATCGAGGCAAAATTCCATTCACGGTGGTCGACGTGGTGCGTCCCCTCCTTTGCGCCCGTCGTTCTTCACTGTCCTATCATCGGCCGACGGGATTCTCATCGCGAGTGCTCTGATCGTCTCCGGGGCATATACGCACAAGCGAGTCAATTATTTGGTGGTCCCTTTTTTCGCCTGGGACGTCGAGCTATTTCTGCGCGTGGTGTGATGGCCACATAAATCTACTTCTGTGCATGCATATTGTATTTTCGGGCGTCTGCCTACGCCAGATGAAGGGGGGAGGAGGTTCCACCGGTGCGACTCACGAGAGGAATCTGGGAAATGCAGCTCGTCGTTCACGTTGGCCTCGCGCCGTGTAGACAACACGGCACTGGGAACCGTGGAACCGTATGTAAATGTCGTACCGAGACAAGGGATACAAATACGCATGTCGGATCATGATGGACATCGACATTGAGGTGGCACGTCTCGTAAATGATCGGGGTAAAGCATGGTCGGTCGGTCTCTCCTTCATGGAATGGACTAAGTTCAGGAGTTTGCTGGAAATAGCACAGCCGTCTGCTTTTTCCGGGTGCCCTGTGGCGCAAGAAGCAAGAGGTATGCTCGTCGCAATCATGAGGTGGCACATTACCGGCTAAGTTCACGAACGCAGCTCCCCCAGAACGGAGAGAGCACATGTCTGTATTAGTACCCTAGAGACAAATCGCGATCGCCTCTACCGGGGCTCTCCGCACTCCTAGGGTTGTGGATGTAGCATTGTCCTGCGATCGTTGACCCACGGAACCAGAGCCGAGAAATGAGAGCCGTGCGCCACTATGCCCTGAGAATCAGTGATAAATAGACAATACAAACACCCCTCTTTCTCAAGAAAATGAATTACACTGCAAACCCCGATCGCTAAGACGAGCCATACATGACCTACCAACAACGATAGACAGAATCGTCTACCGAAAGGCAGGCGAACAATCCGCACTTCGCGGCCTTGGATTACACCGATGTAGGGCCGTTACAAATTATCCAATGTGCCTATGATCCGAAGCCGACGAAGGACTTACGGGGTATACGGACCAACGAAGTGATACCCGACGAGACGTGCTGTTCGATTCTGCGCTATTTTCGTCTGATTGATCTCCGTAAACATGGGAGCTCTTCTGACTCACCCGCAGCTACGGACTTGGGCTACACCTCAGTGAGGTCACACCTCACAAAAGGCGGCAGTTTTCAAGACTGCCCGTAACCCACAGCTGGCAGTCTGGGCCTAGGGTAAGCCATGGAAAGGTATACGGGTATTAGTTATTTTACCGGCCATGCTCCTTGCCAGTGTTCACACGGATGTGCGTGCCGAGTAGAAGGGGTTCTTCATCTACATCAGGGGATCTATAGGATGGGTTGACCAAGCCACCTTTAGATTGTCGCGCAGGAGCGTCGGGCGCGAACAAGGAACAGCTAAATGCCCCCGGGCATTCAACGCGTGGCGGCGGAGAAGGGAAGGGGAAAGATTGCACAATAGTAGGAGATGGACGTTGCTGACGACAGTCGTGTTCTTGACCTCTGAATTTGCAAAGCACGAGAATTTTCGGACACTCTGGACTTCTCTGGCTGACGTACATAGCAAGCGGCCGTGCTGCGGGCTTGTCAGTGGGATAAATGGAAGACTCTGTACGTGAGTTGCTTTGCTTCGAAAGCAGAGAGGCCCCACACAGGAAGCATGCCGTGTATTCTGGCCCTGACATGTGGTGCACCCAGATAGGACAATCCAGTGACGGTAAGGAAATGGTGGGACTCGTCCTCGTCAAGCTGTTTTTTCGACATAGGTTCTCATGTCAGTTGGGTTTCCTACATTGATCATCCGAGCACCAAGTTTCACGGGTAGAAGTAGGAGAGACTCAGACCGCACTACGTAGCTCGATTCGGGTTGGTGGATCAGCAGTTACTTTCCGAGCGGAGTACTAAAGAGTCGTTATCATAAAGAACATGGAGGATTAATTAGACACCGCTGCGGTCAGTGTCTGGAGGCTGTACATGTGTGAGACTGCGCTGCTGATATTAGGTAGGCCTTGTTTAATCCTATATATGTGCTATTGAAGCCGACCATGCCAAGCTGGTTGTGAACCTAGAACGATGTTCGCAGCCTGGGTGCAAACTCCCCGTCCAGTTACGTCACCGGCAGAACTGAGGTGTCGTCGTTCTTCGAGGGTTCGATGGCCACCCAGAATGTCTAGAACCCTTCTAGGCTTCGTCGATGAAGAGAGTTTTACGATGGAGAATGGTGATCGCGACGCAAGGGCCGGCTGAACGCGGATGGGCAAGCGGGTGAAGTCAGGGAGTAGCTTTAGATGTAATAAGGGAAAATGGAGACGCCGCGATGGCTAGTTCCAGGCATGCGAAGAAGCAACTAGAGGTGGCATGGGCGAAGGGGAAACTCCAGGAAGGGTAGGGTGTCGTCAATGACTTCCGGAAAGGTCCTGGATAAAGCGGCGGTGTCGATTATGCAAAGCACCAGAACTACCTCACCTATGCCTATGGAGACGTGAGAGTCGTACTATCATAATAAGGACTTCATTGCCGACTGGCCTTGTACAGTACAGTACAGTACAGAGGAGACAACTCCCGAGAGCCCTCGGCACAGTTTGTAGTCCGCTGTTCCGATGACGTAGGCCCAGGTGTGCCGAACCCAAAGGCATTTACCCATCAGTCTCCTTCTATTCCTCTTCTGGTCACTATGGCATTTCTTGCAGACATTGTGGACGGCACAGACAAAGTTGAAAATTGTCTCGCGGAGGACAATGCGTATCAAGGCCGTCAAGAAAGCTACGGTTCCGAATCATCAAGAGCTCATCCAACTTCCCCGAGACCGCCATCTCTCAACCCTGTCTTCGAACATCAACTTGGTGCCGACTCTCATCACTCCCACTATGGTCCCTCTTCTCAGGCTCTGACCCCGGCCGCCCGTACTGGCCCACCTCGTTCCTTGTCTTTTTCATACAGTCACACTGTGCCATCTTCGTTCTCATCCCGCAGCTACATTAATCATGATAATGGTGACATTCTGGAGAAGCCCAGACGGTCTCGCGCTCTAACGGATAGCAGCACGCGTGACGATTCGTATACACATGACTCGGACCTGACACCACGCGAAGCGCAGTTCCGCGGCCCACTCGACTCCATCCCCGCAGAGCAGAAAGATCGCGAGCGGGAGGCTGCAGATCGGCGTGGGAAGCGGAGAGACACAAGTCGTTGGGATGACTTCAAGTCGCGCTGGCGTCCTGATGCACTCACCAGTTCGCCCAGCGGCGAAGAAAATGTTGATATGGGGAAGGACAAAGAAAGGGACGATGGGGACATGAGCGGTGTGCCGTTGTCTCGGAAAGTCAGCCCAGCTATCGCTTCAGGTTCAGGTTCCGGCGCCAGGCTCGCCCGCTCGATGTCTATGTCCACTCCGGACAAAGGCAAGGAACGCGAGCGCCAGGATGCCCAGACCACGGGGAGCAAGTCTCCCGCTACAGGCTGGAGTCGCCTTCGGTTCCTCCTCCCGCACATAGCATCATCAGCTGCAAAAGAACCAGCTTCTTCCGCCCTCACACCTGGTCGTGTGAATATAACTGACGAGCTCATCGTGGGCGGACTATCAGTCCTCATGCTTCGCCTTTGGCTCGAACGTGACGAGCGTGGCCGCAGGCGGATACCCGTGCTTCTACACCGATTGCGCATTCGCATTAGCGATAGCCTCCACCCGCTTCATGGAGGTCAGTCAGTATTCCGGATCGAGTGCGAATACGCGAACCGTGCCATGCGTTGGGTCATTTATCGTCAGCAGCGCGACTTTGTGTCTCTGCATACGCACTATGCACTCTCTAACGCGTTTAACCGCAACATCGAAAAACTTCCGGAATTTCCTCGAACGAGTAAGGTTGCTTAGGCCTTAATATGCCCGTACTCAGTGCCATCCCAGGTCTTCCTTACTTCAAATTCCTCAAGAAGGAGAGTCGAGAGAGAGGTGGCGATGTCGGTCGAGCCAATTTCGCTTGCCTGCAACGCATGTCCCTTGAGAACTACCTCATCAACCTTATTCGCGCGGTGGTAGGTACCTTCCCATTTCCATTTACTCACTTCCCTCACGCCATTCGTAGATGTTTCTCCCCACTTCGAATCGCCTCGCCAGTTTCCTGGAGATATCTGCGCTCTCTATCCACCTTGCACAGTCTGGTGGCACACAGTATAAGGCAGGCTACCTCCAGATCGCCGCCTCTGGGAACAAGGGTACCGGCTTCGGGAGAAAATCGGCTAGTCGCGCGCAGAAGAGAAAACAGAGGTGGTGCATAGTCCGAGAATCGTACCTTGTCGCTGTTGAGGAGCCGGGTGAGCTCGCTGTGTGGGACGTGTTCCTGCTAGATGCCGATTTTAAAATTGAGCGACCAACGCGCTATTATCGTCAGGGGCTCAGCCTGTTGCACGGTGAGTTGGCAGGGGACAGTCACGCATCGAAGTCAGATCCGACGGGCTCGACCGTGCGGAGTTCTGGGGACAGCCCTCAGGCAGATCGCAAGTCACTCCTCGGCTCGATCCGCTCGCGTGTATCCCACATACTGCATCCTCACCACGACGCGCCACATGTGGGCCCTTGCAACGAGCCCTATGGCGAACATGAGAGTCACATTCAATCAGACACAGAAGCAGACTCGTTGGATCCCGACTCGCGCCCGCCTTCATCAATGTTCGATCCATCGACAAATACGAATCCATTGAACGAGGATGTAACCCAAACACCGAGTCATCAAGGGGACGGGGCTCAGGGGAAAAAGAAGCGGCAAGCCTCGGGCGAGGTATCTAAGCACACGTTTTACATCGAGAACTCGCAGATGCGGCTGAAGTTATATGCGCGAAGCGAGGTGCGTGTGTTGTTTGTGCCTGCGCGAACCGCAATGGCATCCAGCGAACGAGGCGCTGAAAGCGCCGGATTGGGTTATAGCGCCAGATGCTGCAGTGGATTACCGCGCTCGAGAAAGTCGCGGCGACGTCACCTTTCATTGGTAGCAACCGGTTCGACAGCTTTGCGCCAATCCGGATGAATGTCTCTGCTCAGTGGCTTGTGGATGGCGTAAGTTCTTTGTCCCTGAAGGTGCGTGGGTGTTGACGTAAGTTGGTGGTTCCTGTCAGCGAGACTACTTCTGGAATTTATCGCGTGCGATTCTACTCGCGAAAGACACGATCTACATCCATGATTGGTGGCTGTCACCTGGTTGGTGTTAACTACCAAAGTCGCGTTGTCATTGTGGTGGGGCTGAATGGGAGCAGAGCTCTGCTTGCGCAGACCCAATATGCCAAAGTATCGCCTCGACAGGCTCCTGGAGAAGAAAGCTAAAGAAGGCGTGAAGATTTTTATCATTGTCTAGTGCGTTAATTATTTCAATTATGTGTGGGGTATCGCCCTAAGGCTGCGCAGCCAAGAGGTGTCGAGCCGGACAACGCCCACCGACAGCAAGTACGAGCAGGTTATTATCCTACAGCGGTTTGGCGATGCTGATTCGGCGCAGCTACACCAAACAGCGATTGGCCACATTGCATCCAAATATCTTGATCCAGCGGTCACCGTCGCACTTTCAGACTGGCACATTCTACTGGGCACATGTAAGTTGTGTTGTTGCATATTCGGTTGAGAAAGGGGGTCTTATGAGGTGCCGTAGCACGAGAAGTTATGCGTTATTGATTCAACAATCGCGTTTATGGGGGGTCTCGACCTCTGCTTTGGGAGGCATGTTCCTCCTGGGGTATTTGCTCTTGTGACTGACCTGGTCTGTTGGGTAGGTGGGATACCCCACAACATTCCCTCGTTGATGACCCTGAGGAAGGCGAAGAGCCGATTTGGCCAGGTGATGCCAAACCCACTATCAGCTCTGCGCACCAGAGCGCTGACACCATAGCAGGGAAGGACTACAGTAATGCCCGGATCACCGATTTCCATACCCTCACAAAGCCTGAAGAGGATATGCACGACCGGTCAAAAACCCCACGTATGCCATGGTAACACTATTTTGTGAGGTCTACTGGCTGGAACACCAGGTTTAACTTGATGCACACAGGCATGACGTCGGGCTCCAGATTGTCGGCCAGCCAGCACGAGATCTTGGTCGTCATTTCGTACAGAGGTGAGTTTTGCTAGTCACATACGTCCGACTATGTCCAAGCGCTTGCAGGTGGAACTACCTCCTGAGGATCAAAGTATATGCTTCGTCGAGTGCCAGCAATAGTCAGGCTAATTGCGTTACCTAGAATCATTCTCGCGTGATGCCGTTCCTCGTTCCGCCATCAGAATTCAGGCCCGGGGAGCTCGTCCAGCTGGGTTTGACGGGTACCTGTGAAGTACAGATTTGCCGATCCGCAGGTCCGTGGTCTCTTGGCATGCCGGACAGGGTGGAACACTCCATCCAGAACGCCTACCTTAAAGGCATGTACGCGGCTCTCTGCATCAATTTCGATGCGCCTGACTCCCATGCAGCCATCCAGCTCTCCGAACATTTTGTTTACATCGAAAATCAGTTCTTCATTACGTCGTATGCTGTGTTTCTCGCCCTACTCATGCGAGTGACTTGACCTTGGTGTATACTAGGACGTGTGTTGACGACGTAGCTATTGAGAACAAGATTGGCGACGCGATTGTCCACCGCATCATTCGCGCGCATCGCGAGGGCACAAAGTGGAGGTGTTGCGTCGTCATCCCACTTCTTCCTGGCTTCCCGTTCCCCGTCGATCATACCGATGCCAGCTCGGCAAGTTCAGGTCACTGAATGTGATCTACGCGTGCGCGCTAAGCTGAATCTCAGGTCCGAATCATCCTGGAGTGCCAGAATCGCACGATCGGCCGCGGCCCAAATTCTATATTCTCGCGTCTGTGCAGAGAGGGTATCGATGTATGTCGCTTGCTAAAATTCTGTATAGAACAGCTGACAAACTTGTATCACATTTCTAGCCTAACGAGTATTTCTGTGTGTTTTCGCTCCGCAACTGGGCAAAGCTGCGCGGTGATGTCTTGACCACAGAACTGGTTGGTACATATGACTACCTCCATCGGTGTCGTTACTGAAACCACTCCAGGTGTATATCCACGGGAAGGTCTGCATTGTAGATGACCGGCTCGCTATCATTGGCAGCGCCAACATCAACGAACGATCACAACGTGGTGACCGCGATTCGGAGCTGGCCGCCGTGATTCGTGACACCGAACTGATAGATGGGTATGGAACGTTCCCTATAGTGGGGTGGTTACATGCCTTTGACACTTACTTTAAGAAAAATGGCCGGAAAGCCATTCAAAGTTGGTCGATTTGCCCACACTCTCCGTGTTCGTTTAATGCGTGAGCACACTGGAATCGACGTTGATGCCCTCGAGGACGAGGACTTGCAAGTACACGATGTCACAGAAGGGGGACATGAGGCAAAAGCATGGGACCCTGACGCTGAGCAGAGACACGGGCAAGAATCCGTCACCGACAAGGTCCATCATGCGGAGAGAATAAAGAGCATGATGCAGGTTGTAGAAGAGACAATGCGGCAAGGTGATATCTGACATTCATGTGCACGGATCGTTGTCTGAGGGGTAACCAACAGCCATTCATGGTCCCGAGGACGTCGGTGCCAAAACGGCTGTCCAAGGGCTCAGCAAGGTCGGGCTCCAGAAGGAGGTACCGGACGCCCGAGCAGCGGACACCACCCTCGAGGAGGAGGGGAACACCTACACTCGTGATGGCGGGAAAGCATCTGATTTCGCCGGCGCTCTGGTCCCCACTCTCGAAGAAAAGGTTGTGGCAGAACATCGACCGGCCGCTGAACACACGCACGGCATACCCATTGAGGAGAACCCGAAGAAAGAAGAGCAGGAGAAGGTTGGAAGTGTCCCGGCCGAGGCGAAAGTTGGCGATGGACAACTGTTCGACTCGCCGGTGGATGCGTCTTCGGCGCCCGAAACAGACAGCCAACCCCCTCATGCGCGAATGGGGAAGAATGACGCGAATGCGGAGGAACAGAAGGCGCCACGAGCGCGCGCAGTGCTACGGAAGCATCTGAATGCCAAGTCCGGCCAGTCACCGTGGACAGTTCCGACTCCTATGCCCAAGTATGACGCTGACTGCTTTGAAGACCCCATTTGCGATGAGTTTTGGGATGACATCTGGGTAACCTGTGCGACGCATAATGTAGGTGTTTGTGGCTTTTTGAGTCGAGGCATGTCTAACCGTAGCTATCATTCTAGACCGAGATCTTCCGTCGCGTTTTCCATGCTGTACCAGACGACCTTGTTACTACTTGGAAGCAGTACAAGGACTTCATTGCACATCATGAGCGTCTGCTCAGGCCAGTACGCCAGTTATTTTTCCTGTCTTTTCATAATTCAGAACCAGTCATCAGCTCAAAGACAATCTTACACCCGAGCCTCTTGCGCGAGTGCCTTCTACAGGAAGAACGGAGCGCCCAACAAGTGAGCAGGGTCTGCAACAGGAGCCAAGGGTGGAGGAAGCATCGAACAAGCTCCCCTCGGCCAAACTCACCGAGGAAACCGAGACTGTCCTGACAAATGGGCACACCGAAAGCATGTCGACGTCCACCGAGAAAGTGAACGGCTCGACCTTCAATGAGAAAGGAAAGAAAACCAGAGGCGAGCCACCCTTCACAAAACAGGAAAGGGAAGAGATGGAGGCGCTGCTGGGCGACTTATGTGGTCATTTAGGTCAGTTATCGTAGTGGATCCAGGTATCCCGCAGGCGCTCGCTGATATATACCAGTCATTTATCCAACCCGATTCTTGGAAGGGGAAGATGTCGCGAACAATTTTTTGTTCAACGCTGACAGGCTGTTGCCACTGCCTATTTACGACTAGACATGACCCATCAACAATTATTCACATGTTTATTTATTCAGCACGCACATTCGTTTCATGGTTGTTCTCTCTGGTAGCCGCAATTTGTAACGACGCCTAAATTGCATTTCCCGTTTCCGACCGTCATTTTTAGGCAAGAAACCTACGGCCTCGCCTGGCCCCGAACCCCCCTTGCGCGTCCTCTAACAGATTAGCTGACTAATCTCGCTTTGCGTGTCGTTATGGAGCATGGGTGCCGTTCCTGGACCGTGGTCACTGGACGCTTGAGATTATCTACAATACTGCGCAGCTCGTTTACATGTTCCTGTATGGAGAGTGTATGTTGCGGTGCTTTCGTCTAAACGTATGCGCCCGCACAGAGGGCATGTCTGTAATTTGAATGTAGTTGGAGATAGAATAGATATATGCGAGGTGATCGTGATACATTCCCGATCTTGTCGTGTCCGCACGTGAAAATAATTTGATAAATTTACATTATCACATGTCCTTGTATTAAGACATGGCATGGGTCAGAACAGGGCCCTCAAAGGCGCTAATATTGACACCCTGATAGGCGGGGCACTCAGTTGCTGTTACTCAGACTTGTCTACAATACCATAAGACCGATTCTATTCCGAGATGAGAATAGCTAGGGCCCGGGATTGTCCATCTCGGGGCAACGGTGCATGAGCCTGAGGCCTCCATGAGCGAGGTAGGCCGCGCGTCGCCTATGTTTCTGAGTTACGAAGCGCGCTCCGCGTCCAAGCAAAAGCCCTTACACCCTCCCTACTATTAGTACCACCCCGGTCACTCAGATCTCAGAAATAGAACACTACGCCAACGCTCTCTCCTAGCACCATGTCATCCACAACAATTTTCTTTCAGTTGATCACCAAAGGTTTGGCTGACTACGCTGCCTCTCCTTGAGGTCTATCCCGGTTTGTTAGCAGACCGGGAAAGATCTCAAGGAGAATCCTTTCGTCAACAAGCTTCAGGGCTGCGACTCCGCCAACGCCATCCTTGACCTACTTCAAGAAAGGAGTTCAAAGAATATCGGGACGGGAATCGTAAAATTGATTGACCGGCTTCGCCCAGTTGTGCAGGTCCTCAATACGTTTTCTGGAATCCTTGGCGAGGCCACTGCTCTGGTGAGCCCTACCGGGTCATTTCGTCTTTTTTCATTCTATATTATGCGCTCACCCCCAGGCACCGTTTCCACCTGCGAAAGCAATCTTTGTCGGTGTTGATATTCTCCTCACGGTATTCACCTCGTTTACTTTTTTGGCTGGATCCTTGAGACATCTGGTCCAATCAGGTAGCTTGTGGTGTCGGTTCAAGTTATGACGCCCTTGTCGACATTTTCGGGTGTGTCAGAAATTTTCTCAAACACCTCCAAATTTATACCGAGATCCCGTTAACACCTACGATGACTGAGATCGTTGTAAAAATAATGGTAGAAGTGCTCTCTGTGCCTGCCCTTGCCACGAAACACATCGAGCAAGGCCGATTCAGTAAGCTGGTCCCTACCCAAATAGTTGCTATCCGGCAGAAATTTTCGCAAAGAAGTTGTTGGGAGAGAGAAAAATCAAAGCTGTGCTACGGAGTTCAAGCCGACTCATCGACGAAGAAGCTCGCATGACGCTAGCCCAGACACTCAATGTGGTCCATGGTCTAGTCAACAATGTGAAGGTGGTCATGAATGGTACGTGACGCTTGCCTGACTGCTTGCGAGACGTTTACTGACCTGTCGTGTCTGGTTAGACAGCAAAGCATCAACAAACGACATACGACAGGCTCTGGGTATGTTGTCCTGCTTGCGCAATCTGGGGTTACTGAAGCTGGCTACGTATGCTGGTGACGATGCAAGAAGCAACCAGTGACATAAACAAGACGAAACGTCAGTCATTCCCTACTTTTGCTAGTGGGTGGTAGACGCCGAAGCTGAACGCACCTCATAGGAGAGCAGCTACAGAAGGAGGTCCGCACTTGGCTTTATTCTCCGGATCCGTCGACAAATCACAACATTGCGTGGAGAAATCACCACAACTGCTGCGTGGTTTGCACATGGTTGTATCTTCGAGGAATGGAAAGCGACGAGTTCCCTATAATAATAATTAGGGCTGCGCGTCCGTATACTATACGGGAATCTCACGGGTACGGCATGCCCTATACCGTCCGTTTCTGTATGAACCGAAAGGTCTGACAGTACGGTATTACGGACATCAATACGGCCGTCTTACGGTGCACGGCATACATATGTAGGTTGTGACGCGCACTGCCCGGCGTACAGCAAAGGCCACGAAACAGTGGAGCACTTCCTACTAAAATGCCCAGGTTACGCACACGAAAGATGGGCTCTGAAACGGCAGCTCAAATTAACTCTCGCATCATTGCTGGTCAACGAAAAAGCAGCTGCGCCGTTAGCAAACTACATTGACACCACGCAACGCTTCACGTATCAAGGCAAGTCAAACAAGAACTCAAAGAGCAATCTACGCGAGATAATCCCGGCAGATACGCACGAACAAGTTAATAACCGTCCATTCAAATCTAACCCCTAAAACACCCTCCTGTAACGTAGACCGCGCGCGCGCAAGACTGGCGCCCCCGCAAAATCAAGCATAGGGAAGGAAGCCACGAGGAAGGAACGAAAAACGCAAGCCACCGACCAACGGCCCACCTGTGCCCTCACCACTCATGCACAAACGCCTCCCCCAGGGCCCCGGCGCGAACAGCTCCACACATGACTCTACCCAACGCTCTACGATAGCCCAGGCATGGGAGAGAAGGGTATTGACAGAACAGAGCAGAGGAAAAGCACACCGTATAGGTAGATCGGGTTTCTGTACCCCAAGGCGCACGTTAATCGATTCCCAAAAAAAAAAAAAGGTTGTGAAGCGAGCACAACAGGGCTTGCACACGAGTCCGAAAGAAGAACGTCTCAGAGAAATAAATGGGAGCTGGAGGAGTATGGTGTCAAGAAAGACGGCGATATAGGGAGCGTACTAGACATTGAGTGCACGGTTACGGATTGAAACTGACGAGAGGGGGTCCGAGGGCTTTCGTGACATCGAGCGACACCGTCTGAGTTTTCGTCATGCGGCTCTTGGACGAGGGAGATTTCGGATTGAAGCTAGCCGCGGAACGAAAGGACGCCTCAGAATTGGTGTCAGGGGCGCTCCGAAGCGTCATTCCGAGCGCAGCGGCATGCCTCACCTTACAGGTTGTGTGAACGAAAATACAAGGGAAGACATACTATAAAACCTTGATTGTATCTGGGTGGAGACTTGCACGTCGCAATGAAATCGTGTCTCGTCCTCCTGAGAATACCCTCTCGACCGCAACCGCTGACCCTCGGAAAAAATTGTGCCATGTTCTTATGAGCGTGAATGAAACCCATACCAGGAATAGATAGGAAATCACGAGCCAGCCAGAAAGATTGGGAGACTGAGTGACGGCCCATCTACCAGTGAATGGGGTTGCAAGTCACGTACGTTTTCCACAGATACATAATAGGAACCCTATTGTGGATCCATGGAAAACGTATGTGACTTGTTACTTCCCTTCTTCCACCTATTGATGGCTTCCCGGGGCCCAATAATGTAGCGGGGGAAGAGTATCCTGTGGTAGGTGTCACTCCAGTTCTGTTTTTAGTCTCGTTGAAATTGCCAACCAGCCCTTATCATCGAAGAAGCCGAAGGCCTGTCCGGCGCCGGATCAGCCCATATGTCTCCTTCGATCCTCGCGATAGCGCGAAGCAGGACGTCCGTGGTTTGCTACTTCACTCCTTGGCCAGTTCTCCGCCAAGTCCGATCGTTGCCACGATATCCTTTCGCAGCTTTACTCAGGGCACAATACTGGATCCCGGCAGCCTGGTGATCATGCGCTTAAGTGAACGTGCTGCGACTTCTGAAACAACCCGTGACGTACATTATGGTGGACGCCCTGGACGAATGTCCAACCACCTTAGGCATGGTGTCCCCCCGCGAACGGGTACCCGAACCCGTGGAGGAGCTTGCCGATTTACAGCTATGGATGACTAGTCGTCCTGAAGCTGATACTGTAGCTGGGCTAGAGCATTTGGCATCCCACCCTGTGTCCCTTCACGACCAGAACGGACAGAAGATATCAACGACTACGTCAGGACCATTGTCCAGTCGGACCGGAGGATGCGGAAGTGAGAGTGGAAGAAAAAAAACTTGTCATTCATACGCTTGTTAGGTGATGGAATGTAAGTTGTGAGTTGTGAGCATCGCCATAAATTTTTTTCGATGGGTTTTTATCAGCTGAATTCCGGCAAGTCCCGGGATGATCGAAACTTTGTTATTACAGTACCAGTTCTACAATGTCTTGGGGTCCAGGTGCTGGCAGAAGTTCTTGCAATTCGCTTTAATGTCGGAAACCGTCCCCGTTATCATGCAGACTGGCGTGTGGAAGACTCCTAAGAAGCGGCTCTATCCGCATGTTCCAGTCTTATCACTACTGTCAACGTCGACGGGTCCCAAGTCGTGCAGTTCTCCCATTTCTCCGTGAAGATGTTCTTGACATCAAATCGCCTTGCCAACGTAGAAGAGAATCTTGCCCGCTATCACATTCTTCCCAGCTCTGCACATACGATTCTCGCACAGGCTCGCCTCAGCGAAGCAGAATGAAGGACTTTCCACTCTCCATCTACGCTGCCCGTCACTGGGTCAACCACGCCCAGTTCGAGAATGTGTCGTCAGGCATTCAAGAACTCATGAGGTGCCTGTTTGACCCAGACAGGCCCCACTTCGCAACATGGGTCTGGATATATAACGTAGATCAACTTTGGGACTGGGTGAAACACATATCCAGCAAGCGCCCAGAGCCGCCGGAAGCGGCCGCATTATATTATGCCGCACTGTGCGGTTTCCATGGCCTTGTGGAACCTGGTTATCAGCGGTCCGCGGGATGTCAATGCGAGGAGGGGGGCACCGCCAAACCCGTTGCATGCTGCCCTCGCCCTCGCCAAGGGATATTTCGACATCGCATTGTGCTGCTTGAGTCCGGTGCGGATGTGAATATCCTGGACACGAGCCCATTGCACAGAGCATCACGACGTGGACGTCGCGACATTGTGGAGTCCTTATTGGAACACCACATTGGTGTCCATTCGCAGAAGGGAAAGGGCGAGATCCCATTAGTTGGAGCGCCGCGGATGAAGAACCCGAGGCCACACGAGTATCGCTACGGTATGGCGTAGCTATGGACTCTTGTGACCGTGATGGCCATACTGCCGTGCTGTCAGCTTCGCGATACGGCCGTCTGGACATCTTGCAGCTACTTCTCCGGAATAGCGCGGCTATAGACCCCCGTATTAACAAGGTATGACGCCTTGACGATAATTTCGATGTACGGCCATCTGGATATTGTGGAGCTGTTGCTCTCCAGAATGGCGCAGCTGTGGACTCCCGTGACAACGAGCTGGGCTCGATCACATTTTGCGTCATCCTATGGACATCTCGATATTGTACAACAGTTACTAGACCGCGGTGCAGCTGTCGACGTGATCACCCTGAGGGGAGAAACTGCCTTGCATCGGGCATCTGGTAGCGGGGAACTCAAAGTTGCACGCTTGTTGATCGAGCGTGGTGCGGATGCGAACTCCCGCACGAGCCATGATTCGACCCCATGCCACATAGCGTCACGGGGGACATCTCGTTTGTTGCTCGAGCATGGCACCGATGTCGGCGCAAGATGGGCGTCACCAGACTCCATTGGGTCCAGGCGGTGCGAGTGGGGCTCTAGTGGTGCCATGTTGCTGTATGGCCTGATTAATAGTACAGCTCTATAATTAGGGCCCTAACTTAGAAGTCACATCAAGATTCCCACTTATATAGGTGTTATTTGATCAGATCAGATCTTGCAAGTTGTTTGTGCAACTGTCTAATCATGCATCACGTGAGTGTTCGGTTGATTAGTAATTGATTAGTAATTATTAACTTACAGTAAGACGGAAAAAGAAATTTGTATATTTTTGGTGTTATATTCCAACAAGTGATATTGGGAAACCCAAAATATCCTACAAGTTGATGTTCAGGCTGTAGGTAGGGTTGCTCACTTGCTTTGCAAGCAAGCAACCCATGCCGAAGGCATGGTATCCTCCGGTGGACAAAACCGGTTGATCATATGTCTGTTGGCGTCGATTCATTCCTGTTCTGGTCTGGTCTATGTAGTATAGATAGGAGTGATGATGCACAGACACATGATTACAGATGGCTGTGTTCATAGTATAGATAGGAGATGATGCATATAATGAGGGAATACAGCGCTCTTGAGGCGCCAGTGCCGACAACTGGGAAACAATTATTCTAACCTATTCCTGTGGCGTCGCAGCGACCTCAGGCGTGCCAGTGCTATCAGTACCTGGTACATAACGCCAAGAAAATGCAGCCTTTCACCCATCTGTCACCAAACGGCCTCACGCCTCCACCCACCGGCCCCCCCCCCCATAGCTCTATAAATCCGCTTGAAAATGGCCAACTTTTCTCTGGTGAACAGCGGGAATGACTCTGTCAACGACTACATCGCGCTAGCTGCGCGCAATAATGGGCCCTACATTGTCACCACCTACAACTCCAGACCGCTACCGTCCCCTTTGCCCTACTCTCCACAGTCCGGACCGCTTAGCCCGGTCAGTTCATATAGCCCCCCCGGTTACATTCCTTTCGCATCGAACCCGTACCCTGCGTCTGCGTTCACCAGCGCGCCGCAGCCCACGTTTTCCAGCCCGCTGCCACCTGTGTTCGCCAGCCCGCCACCACCCGTGTTCATCAACCCGCCACTATCCGTGTTCGCCAGCCCACCACCACCCGTGTTCGCCAGCCCGCCACAGCCCGTGTTTGTCAGTCCGCTACCACCTGCGTTCGCCAGCCTGCCGTACGGTATCACCTACGTGTACAATACGGTGCCACAGCCACAGCTGCAGAGCAATGACACCGAACTGTGCAGAGTTCTCAGGATCGCGGCCTCCGTCTTAGTACCCCTGCTCATGGGTAGCGTTGGTCTTCCATCAATAGGATTTGGAGCCTGCTGATCCCGTCAGTCTGGTTCAGCGGATGCGGTGCGAATTATTTCAAGAACATTGGTGCAACCGTTCTAATCTCAGTCTGAAATCTCGGAGGGACGATGAATGTTCACGATCCGCTCGTGGCTGCTGCCCCCGGGGATGCCACGGCACACTTGGTATCACCTCCTATGTTGCCTCGTGCCCACCCACTCACGCCATAATATTTTACTTCTTACCGACTTGCGCGGCTCGCTTACTGTATCTCTCTTTCTCGACGGACCTTACTTGTTTGGTTTGCGGTTCATTACTTCTAGGCCCTCTTTCAGCTATGTACAATACTTCTACGCGGGCATCGTGCCTTCACTCAGAAGGCTGATGCACTTGTTTTTCTACTTACAGGTTGCCACTGTACTGTACACCTCTTGTTCGCTTGTCGGAAAAATCGAAATTTGCATATCTGTGCTGATATGAGGATATCACCATGTGACATATAAGTGCATCAGCTTTTTCGCCGTCAAGTGACGAGGAGTGGCTGGAC
Source organism: Lactifluus subvellereus (assembly GCA_022496195.1). Classification (NCBI taxonomy): domain Eukaryota; kingdom Fungi; phylum Basidiomycota; class Agaricomycetes; order Russulales; family Russulaceae; genus Lactifluus; species Lactifluus subvellereus. The sequence goes on from WTXC01000024.1 coordinate 208,797, forward strand.
AACGCAGGAAATCTGGTGGATGAAGAATGATCTAAATCCAACAGTCGAGATCACCAATGCATTCGATGTGACGGACAAGGATATCTTCGAGGCTGTGATGGATGCGAAGAGGTTGCGGGAGGGGGCTGCTGCCAGTGGAGATGATTTTGATGTGCCTGCACCAGGCCCAGTCACGACACGTTGGGAAGCACTTCAGGTGGTTTTAACGTTGAGGAAATATGTTGGGACCTTCAATGAATCATTTGCCCGCAAGCTGGAGGTGAATCAGGTGATGTTGGGGTTGTTTGGACAGCAGACTCGTGCAGTTGAGATGCGGGGTATGACTCGGAAGGACTCAAAAGTGACTGATTATTTTCCATGTAAATAGCCTCGTAGTACGGTTCTCTCAAGTAACCCATACTCCCTAATAGCCGATACCTCTGGGCCCTTCCCGAGAGGTATGCGTTAGGAGGGAGTCTACTGTACCTTACCTGGTACATAACGCCAAGAAAATGCAATCTTTCACCCACCCGTCACCAAACGGCCTCACCCCTCCGCCAAGCCTACCGTCCCGCCCCCCCCCCCCCCCCCGTGGCGTCAAGGAACAGAAAAGTCAATGTTTCACGCTTGTTGATTGAGCAAGCATTCCAACGTTGCGGAGTTGGTGATCCAGCGTGGTGCAGATGTTGACAAACAGAACGCGAACAAAGAAACTCCGTTTTACCTGGCATCTGGTTATGGGCAACCCGAAATTGGGCGTGAAATGGCCACCTTGACATCGTTAAACACGCGGAGCACCAACGGGAGACACCACCAGACCTTGGAAATGGGAAGCTCAAGATTGCAAGGTTCCTAGCCGATCACATGGGAACGTGGATTCTTGGGCGGGCATGGGCGTGACTACGCTGGGCCCGACATTACAAGACACGCAATCCAATGTTGTGGAGTCGTCGCCCGGCTGTGGGGAAAACGCAAATGCCCTTGCCACTGAGAGGACTCCTTTACATACAGCATCGGAAGAGGGGGATCTTGATGCCATACGGTCATTACTCTGTCGTGGTGCGGATGTCAAACGAACTGAATGCACTTCAAGTGACTCCCTTGACAGTGGCGTCGAGTGTGGGAAGCGTTGGAGTTGCGGAGTTGTTAATCCAGCATGGCCCGGGCGCGGATGTTAACCCCCGGAACAGGTTAGAATGGGATCCCATTGCACGAAGCATTGCAGTGCGGACATCTCGACGTCGTGTGGCTGTTACTTGACCAAGGCGCTGATATGGACGCACAGCCGCTCACCCTCTGAACTCCATTGCATTTCACATCATTCCACCGTTACCTCGAGATTGTCGAGTTACTAATCGAACGGGGTGCAAATATTCATCTGCAGAATGACGAAGGCTGCACTCCATCTCAGATAGCATTAATAAGTGGAGAGCGGGAGATTATCCGATTATTGTCGGAGTATGGCGCACATTGAGGGACGGTGTAGAGTATCATCGAATATGGTATTGCTATGCAGGTTCAAATACACATTTTCCTTGGCCTTCCGATGTACTATACAGTAGTTCGGTGGAAGCGATTGACTAGCACAGTGATGCCATCTTCATTCTTTCTAGTAATGAATTTAACGTTCATCTTTACACAAAGAAGGTTTGGCATGCTGCACTGGTCCGAGTCGACAGCGTGGAGCCATCGCCAAATGAGGGTGTTCGAAAATTGTGCGGCGCTGATCAAGCGAAATTGCGTAAGTGTACGGAGCGCGAGTACAAAAGCACAGGATGATGGACGAATTTTTATGTGCATAATGCCCGAAAAGCTGGCATATGTGGGGGAACAAGACCGTTTCTATCGATAGTGATAGAGCTTGGGCCCGGCCCGGTGGAATTGGGAGGGACAGAGGTCACATGATGAGGAAGTCACGACTTGAGTCGATGACTTCTTGGGGGCCCCGGGTGCGACCTCTCCACCGGCTCAAGTCCGAGTCACGGTATCCTTGTTCGACTTCAAGTTAGCATTCCCTGTTGGCGGCAGTAGTGGTGGAAAACCCCCAACCGCTCACTACCTTTCAAAATGTACGCCCCAATGCCATGAACACGATGTCCTTCCATCAAGCCCCAAGGAGTGGGAACGGGTTGACACGTGACATTCCCTGGCTCGTCTCAGCAATTCTACACCCGGGCCAAAGCTCTAACTGGTCTCCAAGGTTCTGAGAACATCAGGTGTGATTATAACAGGTCTTCCAGAGTTGCAACTGTTCGTACAGATCACACACACAAATACATCAATCACGATACGGGATCCGTCAAAGTCCTTGTCGTCGTGTGCGAGTTTCTGGAGCTTCCGCAGCTCGGCTACACAACACGGTAAGCTAAAAGTAAGATGGAACAAGAAGACAAAAAGGTTACTTTTATCGTTCAAGCAAACCAGGGTGTACCAGAAGGTTCTAGGTCACCAAATGCGGCCCATTCCGGACAGTATTTCGATCGATCTTTGGCGTTTGTGGTATGTGGTCGCGACTGTGCGCAGGCCGGGCGTGAGAGTGGCGTCGTCGACTTGGTGATTGGCGGTCGACTTGGCGCCGTTGCACTGCCCTCATGCCGCCCTCCTTTCAGATGCTCACTTTCCCTCTTTTTCCCTTGGTCCAAAAGGGATGTCGACGCCGCTACACAGAAGCGTAAACCAGCCATAAACATGGAAGCGAAAACAAAACGACGACCCGGACGTTGCTCGCGTGCTCACCTGAGTTTGTGCCAGGTTTAGTAAACATGAAGGGAAAAAAAGCTGTGCGAACGTTTGTTGCTCGTCTCTGCTCGTTGGGGAGCCCCCATCTTCCCGGAGCATAAATAGGCCCGAAAACGAGTATCTCCGAGTATGAGACCTGCGAGACTTGTACGCCTTGTGGCGGCCGCGCCGGGCCTGGAATCCCAAAGAATCGCCCGGAGTTCGGCCTGGATCCGTCCTGGACCGCGGTTCTGCGCGCCACCTAGGCAATTTCCGGGTCTCGACATCGGACAGCATCAATCAAGCCGCTCGGGCGATTTGAACAACGCTCAAGAAGAGAGAATGGTTAAAAGGCGTCAAAGGAACCGGGAGATGGCGTGCGTGACAGCGTGTCCAACAACGGAGGACAGAGCCAGTGGCTAAGCAGTGGGTATCGCAAGGATGGCTGGAGAGAAGGAGGTGTTATAATGGCTGAGAGCGTTCGAGGCGGGTGCAGTACTGCACCCATCCAGTACACTTCCCCCGTCCGCTCTGAATCTCTCATGAACATGAAGAGCTCGCGCCTTAGGCCCTGAACGGCTGCAGTGCTAGCGCTGGCAGACGCTGGCAGGCCCCGCAAAAATCTACGATTATGGTAACAGACTCCTGAGCGCTGCTACCGTTTTCGCCGGGCTGCCAGTGCTAGTACTGCCGCCGTTCGGGCACTTAGCTTCAGACGAGCGACTTTTTCCTAGATGCTCGAACGCGCAAAATACGATGCAAATACTCCGCGGGGCTCTCCGCGCCCTGCCCGCGCTGCCTCTGCCTCCGTCCGGTCCGCAACCAAGACAAACCCACCGCGCCTCTTGCCTGCACGACGCACGGCCTCCGCCTTGCGCATGCCCTGGCGCGGACGCGCCGCCTCACGCTGCTCATGCCGCTCCAGCACCCCAAGTATGTCCGGGTCCTCGGCCGCCAGTTCGGGCAGCACGCGCGGCTCTGCTGGATACAGTAGGACTGGCGATACATCACGCGGCTCCCGCTGCTCTACCATCCCAGGTCGGTGCGGGTCCTCCGTCGCCAGTGCGGGAAACACACGTGGCTCTTCTGGATACTGTAAGGACGGCGATGGCTCGCGTGGAAATTCGCGTGGAGGTGGGGGCGGTGGTGCATAGGGCGATGGGAGTCCCAGGGGTGGGCCATATAGGTCCTCCATATCGTCATCTTCGGAATTGACTACAGCGGCAGGTGGAGGCGGCGAGGGAGGTCCATAGGTTGTCGTCTGCCGAAGTAATAGATGCGAAGAGGCCTTACTGGGCCCAGGTGTTCGATTGAGTGAGAGGGCACGGAGGTCAAGCGTCGGCGGGTCGATATCCATAGGCTCCGATTTAGTCGAGGTAGGGTTGGCAAGACCGAGGACGGGGCTGTCATTAAACGACTGGGAAGGAACATGAGCATGTGCAGGCTCAACAGGTCGGCTTGTCGATTTCCGTGAAAGTGTCTGCAGCACGTAATCATCATCAATAAGTGCACTTCGTCCAAAATAAAAGAGGCACGGCACCAGAGAGATTTCACGCAGGTGCGGGGCTCGAGAATAGGGGGCAACGGCAGCTGGCACATTACCGGACGACGGCGGCGCGAAACTCGCAGAAGAGATAGAAGGAGGGGGCGTTTCATGCGGCCACTGGGGGTCTTTTACATCCCTATCTGGGGAAAATGGCACCGTGGCATGATGGGCGTCCGGGTGCTTCATGTCTGGCCGCGCTAAATTCGTCTGGGGCCCCATCGAGGCCGTTGGCTTGCGGAAGCCAAGATCGCTGGCGGCAGGTTCGCCGTCAGTTTTCAAAGGTGGTACCACACCATTCCAAGATGATGATGTCTGATCAACGAGATGGATTGGCTGGTCCAGATTGGACAAGGGGTCCACCTTCTGCTGCGAAACCTTATGGATAGAGGCTGCATGAACAGGGTGTGTTGGAGTGGTTGATACAGAGAGCAGCTGAGGCCGCGGCACCTCAACAATAGACGGGGAAGGAGCTGGACGAGTAAGAGCCTTTTGGAAAACGACCGGAGTTCTGCGAACTGAGTTGACACTGTACAGAGTGCGATCCAGGGAACAGACCTCTGGGATTGCCTGAGCTTGCGCTCGTCTTTTCCTACAACACCTACCTATCCATGAGGATAGCCCATTGTCTACATCGTTGTCATTCGTAGCACGTATAAGAGCGACGAGTTCTGCTTCGCCCAAGGGGGGAATATGACAACCTGCCGTACGGAGACAGAAACAATGAGATATATCGAGAGGATGGCTAGTTTATCGCGCACGATGATGCCATTTCTTCCCGCACTCAGAGCAGGAAAGCAGAAAGCTGTACAGGTCTGAGGACGTTCCTTTGCAACGATTGCAGGCCATCGACGCGCTTGGGTTAGGGTTTCGTGCTCTTATTCAATTCGCACGTGGGGGTACAGTCTTCTAGGGTTCCTTGAGACACCCAGGCGTAATCTTCAACTGACACTTGGAACTTGACATTTTTATCAAAATTAGTTATCTAGGTATCAAGTAAATACGATTTAGAAGCTACTACATATTTTTTCGAAAGATCCGGTGGACGAAACCGTTAAATCATGTGTCTGTCGGCATCGTTTCGTTGGATCTGCGATGTAGCAATAGAAGTTCGATTTGGCAGCAGCAAGGTCTACGCCAACGCAGTTGGAGTTTCCTAGTCAGCGATTCGGGGACCTTGAGACAGCGTGACAGGCTGTGACATACCGCCAGCGGGAAGCGAAGATCAAAGGAACAGCCCCCTTTGAGCAGGCGCGTCTCGTCACTTTGTGGTGATTGAGTGTCACACTTTCCCAAAACCTCACGGTGGGCTCAATTTTGGAGAAAATATCTTGGATCAAAAGTTGGGCTTGTAGGTAGGATACTAGGGTACCCTATCATGTAAAGAAAGTAAATGTATGAGATGATCCGATAGACTTCAGAGCAAATCCTTTCATGCCTGGCAAGAATTGACCAAAACCGGACCTTCTCATAATTCCTACGGCACAGATACTTTTGCGATGGACATGATTTTTGGTCAGAGTGTCAGACATAGATGTATATACTCCTAAAAATAATTACGACAGGATCGAGTAAATTTTGCAGAAGTTTCCCTATGTGCGTCTCAAGGAACCCTAGAAGACTGTACTTGAAAGAGAAGTTGTGCGACACAAGACCGAGATTTTTAGGGGTGGTGGCAAGCAGAGCAGCACACGGAGGTTTCGAGAACAGCAGGATAGTGATTCAATCGATAACCGTCGAATTCAGGACATACAGGGAGTTCATGAGCTAAAACAGAGAGATGAAAAGTGAGACGATAGGATAATACCGACGTAAAGTAGGGATGTAAGCCCTACGAGCCTGCCCACATACCGTACAGTACGTCTCAAATTAATGCTCGGACCTGCGCACGCTCGCGCTTGCTTTGAGAACAAAATACAAACCAATTCTAAATAGTCAACGCAAGCCATGAAATGTCCGAGTAGGAAAACCGAGAATCGACTTAAATCAGTGGCTTATTCCACCTGGATGTATCACGGTTGTCCCAGGTGTCACTGACTGGTACGGCATCAGTCATACCGACTCCCAATTAAGTGATATCGAGTGACTCACCACAACTCTAGGCCAGATTCCTGCTCTTTAATTAAGCTCCGTAGTGGACAAAGTTCACCCATCGCTCGAGTGAAATACCCTTCTTCGCCCTCAGTTTCTGAATCGCGTGCCGGAGTGCCCTTGCTGACTTCTCATAGCTGGCATCTTGCGCGTCGGCAGCAAACATCTTGCCATAGAAGTACTCTGAAAGGTCCTGCCCATCTTCATCCACCATCGCCCACATCGTCCCAATCACGCTCCTAAATCCACTAAACTGCATCGCAGCAGTCAAATGGAGTACTTCATCTGGCGTACCATCATCTGTTAGTTCCGCAGTATGGCAGGCCGCTAGGAAGGCAAGTTCTGCAGTGGGAAGGTGAGACTTGGCGATGTGAAGGAGTGTGAGGTGGGTCTTGTCTTGGAGAAGAAAGGATGACTCGAAAGGCCGACCCGGTTGCAGCATGCCGTGGCACGCAAAATGCACCCAGGGGTGCATCGGAAGGCGAGCGATCACGTTTTCAGGTGTCGCTGCTTCGCCTGCGATCCTTGTCACAGAACCACTGCCAACCAAACATTCGATACTGCGTGTTTCTGAGTCCACTCCGGGAAGGGATTCGTCTGGCTGTCCGACGATAAGTAACGATGGCTGCCCACTCGCAGATCCCGATAAGTTGCCGGACCTCGACTCTATCAACGCTGAGAGGCTCGGTGTGTATGAACACACGTAAATGTCACAAAGGAATTGTTTGACATTGGTGTGCGAAGATATTGGTCCTTTAGCGTGAATCGGAAGGGAGGCCAACACAGAAGTTGGACATAACCAGATTCGGGACTGTTCTGGGATTCCAAGCTCCATTAACCTCTTGGCAACGGGCTGACCCACCAACTCGGACAGTTCCTCCAGGGTCTGTCGCAATATGCGGTCATATTTTTTTGACTCCAAGCGGTAACTCTTTCGCGTTTCTGACAGCTGATGGGCGAGCTTTGTAACCCTATCAAAGAAGTTCGTCGGAGTAGGGATATGAACAACTGGGTGGTTGGAGCGGACGATGAGGATATCGGAACAGTAATCAGATAGATTAATGATAACCACCGGACCTCCTATAGCTGCGGTTTGGAGGTGACGAAAAGGGATGGGTCTCCAGAAGTTCTCGAATCCTGGTAATGCTTGGATCCGCAAGACGACCTTTTCCAGTTCCCCTGAGAGCCTGCGTTTCTCCGCCAAGTCACGAGCAAACGTGTCCTTTCTCCCAGTCGCGACACCATCGTCATCCATACCAGCTGGAGTCTGCAGGAAATCACGAACACCGGTTGTAGTGATTATTGCCTCCAATGCTTGACTGATTTCTGCGAATTCATCTGCCAGAGAATTTTCGACTTCGTGGAGGTGTTCGAGTGGGGTGCGAAGGCTGCGCATGCCGGACCACAGGAGCACTCTCCCTTGTTCAAGCATCTCAATGGCTTCCTCATAGGCACGGCACTTGATCGCATATGACGCGGCATCCATTGAAAGACTCCGAAGGTGCTCAATGTCTCGGCCACTGATATATTCGTGCCGAGTTTGTACTGTGGGACCTAAGTCTATCGCACGCTGCAGTAAGGAGAGGGCCTTGCGGTATGCAGTCAGAGCTGAGGAGTGTCGTGTGGCGTGCGCGGCGATTGTCCATTTTTTAGCTGCTTTCAGTCTGACACGCGCACTAGAGAATGGGTATTCGACGGCAGATCGAAACAAAGCAATGGACTCCTCGAGATGTTCTGCATCGCCGGTCCGGGAAAAAATAAGGCACAAATTACCGGCAAAGGCAGAGAGCATGGGGGAGTATTCTGGATGACCTTCAGGGATTAAGGAAATCGAAGTTCGGTAGTGTTTGATTGCGTCGGCCATATCTTTATCTGCGCCACGGTGCCAAAAGCGGCAAACCAGGTTCCCCGCAAGAACGTGAAGAATGCGTCGTGAATCGGGATGTCCAGATTTGACTAATTTCGAAGCTTCATAAAGATGTTCAATTGCCTCTTCGATGTAACCCATGTCACCGGTCCATTCATATTGTGTTTTAAGAATGACCGAGAGGTTATATAGCATCTGCGGACGCACTCGGTGCTCTGGAGGTGTGAGAGCTAAACTTTCACGTTCAAGTTTAATCGATTCCTCCAAATCTTCCATTCTACGTGTCCGAAGGCAGCGCAAATACATGGCATTGGTGAGTCCACTCAAAGCCTGTTGTCGATGAGGGTGACCCCGGGGACAGAGGCGAAGAGCGGCACGAAAATGCGAAGTTGCCTCCTCCAAACAGTCCATGCGACCAAAGTTTCTGAAGCGACTGATGAGCGAAAACCCAAGGTTCATCAGGAGTTTGTCCTTGTCCTCGTGGCCCGGAGGACATAAAAGGAGGACCTCACGATGCCGACTGATTGCTTTCTCAAGATCTTCCGAGTCACCTGTTTGCCTGAAGCGGGTATGATAGACATTAGCAAGGTTCATGAGAACCCACATCCGCTCGGGGCATTCCTTGTCCAGGAAATCAAGCGACTCTTGAAATAACGTGGTGGCGTCCTCAACATTGCTCAGGTCACCACTCTGTTCAAAGCGTGACATCAACACCTCCGCAATGTCGTTGAGATAGAAAGGACGCGATGGATGGTCCAGTGGACAGGATGTGAGCACCGCACGATGGTGGCTGATAGCCTCTGTGAGATCTTCTGACTCGCCAGTTCGGTCATATTTTCTTCTCCAAACAGTTGCTAGATTGCTTGAGATGACGCGATAATCATCTGTGCTTGGAGGGGTCATGGCGATGACATGTCGAAGCAACGAGATCGCAGCCTCAATGTCCTCTGGTCGCCGTCCAACTTCGAATCTCCTGCAAAGGGCTCCGGCAAGGCCACTGAGGACATTGAGGCGCTTAATGTCGGCGACCTCTAGCGGGAGGTTGGAGAGGTGGCGAAAATATGAGATGATGTGATCAAGGTCTTCCCTCGCTCCGAAGTCATCGAAACGAGTGACTAATGCACGCGTCAGGTGGTCGAAAGTCGAAATGTTCATGGGAGGATGTTTCATTCCACGCAAAAGCGCCTCGGCATATCCCACGATAGCTTGGTCAAGGTCTCCCTTCTGTCGAGTCGCCTTGTAGCGGGACATATGGTAAGTCGCAATATTGTGGGCAATCAGGGCGCGATCCGGATGTCGGAAGGGTAGTGTGGATGCTAGGGTCTGCCATCGTTTAAATTGTGAGTTGGCATCGGCATCGTTTAATGAATACGAATACGTCGAAATTTGGGATTTTGAGGATCCTTGAGCCCCATGATTGACGTTGAGGGCCATTGGAGAGCAGCCTCATGTCCGAGTCGCCCGTGACTTTGTTATCTATCCAAGTCACGAGGATTCTACGAACGCTACCCGCAGCGTCAACACAACAACAGCGACGGGCTTATGTCGGAACCTTCCATTGCAGAGGCATTCAAACAGTTCTCTCAAGCGACTGTCTTTGCAGTGCGCCGGAATACCTTCCTCACAATTCTCCTGTTCACGCATTTCAGCTCCGCGCTTTACGAACAAGAACAAGGAACGCGTACATGAGCAAACCAAACCGACGACGATCTGCGTGTCCTGCGGCGCGAGCGTGACGATGCGCTTAGAGACCTTAATGTTAGCAAAGACCAAACACGAGTCTGAGTTGCAGAGGTGGACAAGTGGAAGTCAGAGGCGCGTCCTCTGTCATGTATCTCCCTTCGTTCTGTGCTTACGCTTGCACTCACGGCAGGCGGATAGAGCGTTGATCGTGGTGAGGCACACGTCCGCTGCCCGAGTTTACAAATTTCCAACTGACCCAGGGGTTCGATGCAGAACACCCACCAAGGCTGAGCTGGTCGTACAGCTGCGGGAGGAGACGCAGCAATGGAAAGTTCAATGCCTGCGCCTGGAGGAGACCTTCCGTGGAGAAATCAATGCCTGGAAAGACCAATTCCTTCGAATCGACGCAGAGCACACGCACCTTCTCAACCAGTTATCTTCGCAGGTACGCTAGCTCGACAATATGCCTCCTCGGGCAACATCGCTACCCTGACCTGTTCCAACCATAGGCTACGCTCGCACACACTCCAAAGCGAGTCCCAATTCGGACAGTCGATCCTCCACGAAGCGTGCGTCCACGTCATCACCAACTGCACGCGCCGACAAGCATCGGTGCGAGCACCGACCACACTCACCCACGAAGGCGCTACCACCCCCTCGGGTGGTCCACCGCGTTCAGGCGGCAATCGAGGTCCCCGTAAGAGAAGAGGTGGAAGGAGAGTGCTGTGAGCTAGACACGAAGAGGCCGCCGGACGCTGGCGTCCTACACCATACATCAACGCCCACCGGCGGCGGCGACGTGAGACGGCGCAAGTCCAGTGCCGGCTCGCACCATAGGACCGAGGTCGCGCGTTCGGACTCTGTTGATGAGGGTGAGGAAGGACCGTCGGATGAGGCCTCAGGCGGAGGATACGTAGACGATGAGGTTGAGAACGCCGGGATGGGTACGCTCACAGTGCGCGGGAAGACCATGCCACGGGGCCAAAAACACATCTTCCAGCAGCCAGATGAAGAGGACGACGAATTGATGATGTATGCCAGCTTGAAGGTGCTTCCTCCATCCTACTCACTCGACAGTCGCGTCCATCGTTCGTTGACACGACCAAATGACTTCACAGGATAAACCCCAGAAGACCCACCCGCACGTTGAGACCCACCTCCCGCGACTCCCGTGTCGCAAGAGCGTCATTAATATCACGGCGCAGCGTCTATCAGCGACGAACGTTTCAACGCAGAAGCGTAGGACGACGGAGACGGGCCCAGGGAGTGCGGCACTCACGAAGCGGCGAAGATGACCCAGACCTCCCCTCTTCTGCTTCCCGTCCCTCTTGTCGATATCGCTTTCTGTATTTATTACCCACTCGGGCTTTCTATATATCATTTCGGACTGGACCCTATTCTCACGCCGGGGTTTTCATGAATATCAAATGGATGGCACGGCACCGCAAGTGGAGGCACTCTATGTATTACGTGCTACGCCAAGGATGAATGATACGTGGTACATCAGAAGTTCATGCGATCCAGGTCCTCTGGGAAAATTACAGGATGTAACCATAGAAATTCACGTCAGCTTGCCGCTGACATGCCCGTTCGTTGTGGCGCTCTTGAGGCTGCGTTGCGTTGCCAAGAGCGCGCTATCAAGGATAGAACCCACGGTGAGCACGCCGCCCACGATGACACATGTTCTGTTCGCGTATCAGGACAGTCTGAATCAAGGTGGAAGAAGATAGGAACCTACGAAGTCAAAAAATGCGCAAACGACTGGCGCGTTTCGCGATGCGCAACGAGGATAGGCGAGATTTCGTAACTGAGGAACACACCTACACGGTCGTTGCGAGATCAGTCTCCCGCTATTCACACAACACAGACCGAGCCATGCATCAACCCGGCATGCCGGCAGCACCGTGATGTATTTGTAAACCTTCGTTTGTGTTGCCTTCCTGGCCTGTATTTGGTCGGACCAGTGTTCCTCAACGCACTATGCCCTCTCAGAGTCTACACGCGATGTGAAGGAAAGGAAGACAAGATCCACACCTGGTCAATCGCACTCGGGTTGCCGAAGCTCCAGCCCTTTCGAACGCACGCCTCGCGGATGGGAGTTACAGCATCCACCCTCGGGGGGCTCTCAGCCGTAGCACAAACCACAGTAACCGGACGCACGCTGCCCGTTCAACTTGTCGATGTCGTTACGGAGCTCACCGATCTGCGAACCAGGTACAGCCGTACCCCGCAACTATGAGACGCTATGTGTGATATCACGCTGGAGCTCTCTGATTATATCTATCAAGTCGAGAGATAGCACTAGGCAAGACTCGTTGTTAGAACGGCGGCGGCGGGAAGGCCACTGGGATGGCAAGTGGGGGACTCACAATAGCATGGAGCTCTGGGGAACGTCACATTGATGAACGGTAAAACCTTTCTCCTCTGCTCCGGTCGACAACCACCGATGTGTCGATGTCGACTCGTCGGTAGTCGAGAAGTTCCATGAGTGTGAACGACAAGATGATCGTGACAGAGACCAGGGTCATTGCAAGCACAAAGTCAAGCACGCTATTTCAACTTGATCCATGTAGCCAAGAATATACACATGAAACGCTCCCGTGCGTGTCCTGACTTTGACGTCCTCCATGGTCTTCGCGTTTCATGAGCGTTGAAGCCAGTACGAGCGAGTGTGGGGCGCATGAAAGACCTTGCCAAAGGCATTCATGGTCTTGAGACCGCCGAAAAAACTCTTGGCCGAGAGACGAAAGAGCAGAGTCGAAATGACGAAACAAGCCTGACGTCACGGTTTTCAATTCGCGTCACGCGCACTCCCGCCTGAGTCACTGTCCAGCGGCCACGTTCCTTTCTTATTTCTTCGTCAGAATGGTTATCGTCGACAATGCAACTGGAGAGCCAGATGTAGCGCGTCTGTTCACACTTCTCTCGGACCTTATGGAGCAGACGAATAATCATCGGAACTTTACCGCCCAGTTACATGCGCAAGCGGGCGGGATAAAGGTTCGTAACTACCACACCGCCCGACCTTCTCGATGACAATGAGGGAATAGACCCAGGCAATACACTCGCAGACGGGCTTCGTATTACGACGGTGTGCAAACAGTAAACATCTTCCCATGCTTTGACTCACGAGGAATGATCAGTTTCAACATGGATATGAAGAAAGGTTTGCCGCCGTTGTATGCAATACGTCATGGTGAGGCTGACTGCTCCAGAGGAGTATGACGCAGAATTGGAGCACATGAACGCTGCGATGATCGCGGAAAATCTGGCTCTGCAACACGACAACAAGCAGTTAAACACGTTAATCAAGGAGTATGAAACGACACTCGAAACCGTCATGAGTCTTTTCCGACAGCGTGCAGTGCGTCTACTATTCTCTCTGTTCGCCTTCTGTCCGCTTGTCCCACTTTGAGACCTCAAATCCCCGCCTCCACAGGCGGATTATTCGGTGGATTGCATGTAGGTGCTGACTCCTCTGCTCCCTTTCCAGAACGATGTCCAATGTCAAGAACTAACTCGCATCCGCGAGTACGAATCACGCATCCTCGAACGCGACACCGAGGCACAAGCCGCGCAGCTGGCCGTGCAGACGGCCGTAACCGAGTCCCTGACACGCCTCTCCGCGCTCTTACGCAGCGCGTTGCGTGAATTCAACGGAGAGGGTGACGAAGGCGATCCAGACGCCGCAGACTGGGCACTTGAGCGCGAATGCGAGCTTGCGCGGCTGGAGCGCGAGAACGCCGTATTGCGGACGCTGCTCGGCGTGCCTGGTGGCGAAGAGGAGGTGAGCCTGCGGCTGTCCTCGCCACCGCAAGACGAAGGCCGGCGAAGCGTTCAGTCGGCAGTACGCGAGGGGAGTGGAATCAAGGGTGGACCAAAAGGGACCGTGGGACCTTTCGGGACATACAAGAAGCTGCACTTCTCATAGGATCTGTCAACACCCTTGCTTTACGCGTTTCGTTGTGTCGTTATCGAGGTAGAAATACGACGGGCTCATCGCTTGGGCGGTTCGGAAACAAATAATCATGTGTACGAACATGTGAACGGGGGTTTGTGTCCGGTTCGCGTCATGCATTTCATACGTTGCGTTGCGTGCGCAGTCATCCATATATTATTCTCGTGACCCGTCACCGAGACTGATATGCGCGAACACCGGACTTGCTCGTCTTTCTCATCTCGTTGCAACCAGCCAAATGCCCTCGGCCATCTCTCCACCCACCAGACCTAAATCATCGACGGGAAGAATAGAGCGACCAAGTGAAATGCGCCCTGGTGGCGGCGCATCACGGTTTCAGAGATGATGAGCAATCAATGACTCTGACCCAACATCCATGTGCGCCCGAATCGGTGTTCCTTTTTGTATCCGAGTACGGGGATACTTTGATGCCATCTTTTTCACAGGATCATCATTATCAGCGGCAAAAAAAAAAAATAAGAGGACAGGCGAATCTTTGAGACGGGGCGGAGGACTCACATTACGCAAGGCGCCGTTGTTACTCCAAGCCAACCGGTGACCGCGTAATCGCCGGTACCGTACAAGTTATATCAAGGAACACAACCGGCCTCGGCTACAGTAGGCCCCGCGACGCTCTCCCTGTAAGACGTTCTGCGGAGACCTGGGCGCCATTCGGCGTGTCGCGCGGCTTGGAGTAGGGTACGGTTATTACTACCCATCTTTTAGGGCGGGGAGCCGCGGAACCGTCGTGCCGCTGACCAGCCCCATCTGCCGCAATTCGTGCAAATTGTCAACGAGTGGAACTGTAAACATGTACTTTGTTTCGCAATCAAGCCGGCGCCGGGTTTCAGTACAGGCATCCGAGGCATGACGATGAGTGCTTACAGTACTGTAGTTAGCTGTGAGGTAGACTACGGTGGCCAAGAGATCAAAAAGAGTGATAGATGATGGGATGGAAAGGACTAGTTAAATAGAGTTGGATTGATTAAAGCGATCAAGCAACTTTTCTCTCTCTCTTTTCACTGTTGTTGACCGGATGAACTCGAGAAATGAAAGTGAGTGGGCCGAAAAGGTAAGAAAGTTGTAAAGGAGAGACAAGGGGAGCGCCTGTAGAGCTTCTTTCTTTCCGTCAGGGCGACGGTTGACGGTCATGCTCACCGGTGCTTCTCCTTTTCCCATACAGCGCCGTCCCACAACTGCAGACTTCCTTTTCTCCAGCGAGGTCTCTACTCCCTCTCCTCCTATCACCCGCTCTCTCCGCTACAACCACTTTTTTCAATCACCGGCAAAATCACTTGACAATTGGAGTGCCGGTGCACCGCGATCACGAATATTTTCCATGGCCTCTAACACAAAATCGAGCCTTAAGGGAAAGGAGCGTGATGCCTTGCTCGATTCCGGATCGTTCAGTGAGTCTTCCCCCCTCGCGTCGTCTATCCCGCGACGGCCCGCCTTCCCATCGGTACTCATTTACTCCGGATGGCTTTAGCCAGCTCCCTCGCCTTTGATGATATGGTCACTTTTTCGAACAAGCCCGCCCGTGGCCTCTCATTCTCCCGCCCTGCCACTGCCGACCCTCCTACTAGCGGCCAAAGGCGACAGCGTGGTAGTATCCTGGGCGTAGCCTCTGACGCTTTGCGTTTTGGGCGACGCCGTCGATCAATCAAAACCCCTCCCCCTCCGCCACAACCTCGTCTCCTCCTCCAAGAAGTCATCGAGGTGCGAGGATCTGCGCCCACCCCTACGTTCGACGAAGACGAGGAGGCCGAACGCGAGCAGCTTCGCGCCGCCGCCGTGCAATCCGTCGGTTTCGACGTGGACATCAGCCGGCCCCCGGACCGCGAGCACACCGCCTTCGGTGATGAGGGTGACATGAACGAGGGAACAGGCCATGTGCTACACGCGAATGGACACGAGAATGGGCGCTCATCACCGCCCGTCTTGCCGCATTCTCTTCCATCTATAGTCGACAACACCATCTCCGATGCCCCCGGATCGCCTTACACCGTGCGTGTGAGGACCTCACATTCCCCCGTCAGGGCCGCGCAGCCCGCCTCGGCGCTTACATCTTCGTCTACGAAGATACCTGAGTTCCCGAGCACCCGTGCTCAGGTTTCTCGCCACGAGCAGCTCTCGGCGACGCTGCCAAAGCACTATCCCCCGCCATCGTTACTTATGCTCGCCCTCTCAAAACAGTGGAGGTCGAGGCACGTCGTCCTCAGCGCCCCTGTACTCGCCGGCGCCTCGTACTTGCACGTATTCAAGTCCCCCGCGGCAGACGAGCCCGAGTTGGAGCGCCTCGAAATAAATGAAAGGAGCGTCGTGTTCATCACCGATGACAATGTCGGCGGGCGACGTGGCGTTGTGCGCGTGGGCGGCGTCGATGTCGGTGCGCTACGGCGGGAGCTGAACAGCGAAGAAAACGGTTTGACCATAATGATGCTGCAGATTATGGACGCGAATGCGTCACAGAGTTGGATTAACGCGATAAAGAACGCTGTCCTTGGTCAGCGGTACGCATATACCTGGTCTATTTTTAACCGTCGTCAAATTTCTTATCGTCTCGTCACGTAGATCTGTTCGCGCCGGTCTAGGTATCCCGTCCAATCCGTCTGGGGTGCCTGAACCTCGGGGTGACCTGGACGTGATGCTCTCAATGCGTATGCAGGGGATGCTCCCCTCACCCGCCAAACCGTCTTCCAATTTGCCAGACGAGCCAGAAGACACAAACAAAATACTGCACATTGGGCCTTCCGGTGAGGGGGTCTCTTCACCAAAACCTCCGAGCTTGCGTTCTCGACCAGTGACGCCACGCTCGCCCACCGGCGTTCTCTCTCTCAAGAGTCTCTTCTCCGTCTCCGGATCTGGTTCGGCACGGCCACGCTCACCTTCATTAGCGCGTGCTACCTCGCCAGACGCGGCGTCTAGCAAGTCCCTCGGCAGCGCAGCTAGTAGTCTACTTAGCATGCGCACCGTTGCCGATTCACCGCTTATAAAGCCATACTCCATGCTCCCGCCGACGGGCCCTGGACTAGATACGACGGTACAAATGCCACGAAAGATTATTGACACACAATCAAACCTGGACTGGTCACCGTTAGAGAGCTCCTCCAAATCAGCTGTCACTATTCTGCCTCCCCATCGTCCCATGTCCCCCAGCCTCAATCCGCCTCCGCCCCGCAAGCGTGCGTACACGACGAACGAGCACCGTACATCAACATCGCCTGACATAGGTTGGCTCGTGTACAATCACGGTAACGCAAGCTCGGCGGGTAGTTTTGGTGTACCTGTCCCCCAGCCGATACGCCCACGATTGGAGAGGGCGTCTTCGGAGCGAAGCAAGCCGCGGACGGGTTCTGTGTCAAGCACATCGACAACGACCGAGAATGGCTCAGCCCGGCGCTGGTCGCGCCAGTCTTCCAGCCTGCCCACCTTCACCCCGGTTTCTGATTCGTCAATATCTACTGCTGCTGGCTCTCAGCCACCCTCGTGGCAGAACGGCCCCCAGCAGGTGTTGCCTTCGCATGCGTCTGAACGCTCTCCAAGTCCCTCCTCACCGTCACAGAGGACGCTGCCAAGCATCATCTCCAGCCTGCACGTATCGTCAAAGCGCGCAAGTGCGTCGGGTAGCCTGTACAGCGTCTCGACGACGAGTTCGTCGGCCCATCCGTTCTCGCTTGCGCGTTCTCCGGGTAGCGGCCACCGCTTATCTGTCCCGCCACCCCCACGTCCCGCCCCGAGCACCGCGCTTCCTCCAACACCGAGCGGATCGGATACCGAAGCTCCTATCGCCGCACCTACGGCCACCGTGAAAGTTCGCAGAAATTCCCTCGCGCGGCGTGCGCTGCGACTGTCACTGGGCCCACCCGCCCCGTCTACGCAGGTGCACCCGCAGGTATTACCAGACGCAAACAGTGGCACCGGTACCCGCCCGGCGTCTCGTTCACACAGTCGGAGCACCAGCGTTGATAGCGTGCCGCGCTCCAATTCATCACACGGTCACGTCATCTCTTCGGCGCTACTTGACCCCCCCACCCCACCACCGACGTGCCCGCTGCCACCCCCACCGCCCTCGCCGCCTTCGCCATCGACGCCGACGCCCGCTTCTCCGCGCACGACGACGTTCAAGCAACGCCTACGCATCCTCGGCACATCAGGTCGCTCAACGCCACCGCCCCCCGCCATATCCACCGCCGTCCCTCCCACGCTGTCCACGCTCGAGATCCCGTCGTCTCTACCGGTGACGCCGATCGGCGAGCGCATCGCGCACATCTCTCCGGACGCGGATTTCCTTCACCTCGGCGGCGACACCCCAGTCGCGACCACGCCGTGGTCCGCGCTGGGAATGACGAGCCAGCTACTGGAAGGGGTGGACGACACCTCCCCGGTGTTGTCGCGGCTCACGATCCCGTCGCCTCCGCTGCTGCCACCCCGTAGTCCGTATCGGCCCGCCCCGTCGCCCGCGGCGCCAGACCGCTCGCCGCAGCAGATGACGGTGCTGTCCCCGCCGCCGCGCAAGGGGTCCATGCGGCCGTTGCCGTCGCCGTCGCCGGAGCAGGAGCGTGGGCCGAGCGTGGCGCGCGATGGGGATGATGTTCTGCGCCTCACGCCGCCTCCGCTGGACCTGGCGCGCAATACGTCCACCTTGTCGTTGAGCATCGTGAGTGGCGCTGTTTGACGTGTGTTTAGACCACACGGCGGGCAGACCATTTTCCTACGATGCGTGTTTTTTTTCTTTTTCTTTTCTTTTCTTTTCTTTTCTTTTCTTTTCTTTTCTTTCTTTTCTTTTCTTTTCTTTTCTTTTCTTTTCTTTTCTTTTCTTTTCTTTTCTTTTCTTTTCTTTCTTTTCTTTTCTTTCTTTTCTTTTCTTTTCTTTTCTTTTCTTTTCTTTTTTCTTTTCTTTTTCTTTTTTTTTTAATTTCAATATTTCGCTCTTCGTCGCATTTATGCCTTTTTGTGCCCCGTCTACTCCTCTTTGCTTGCGTTTTTTTCTTCTCTCGCCCCCTTATTTATATGACCTCATGCAAACGGATCCGCTGTCCCATCTCTCACTGTAATTGCTGAATCACTCGTGTGGGTTGATCCAAACTACTTGGTACCTCTCTGCTGCCCTCCCTCCCTCCCTCCCGCTCACCTTGCTCACCGTAACCCTCCTCATCACGCAAACTCAAACCACCCCACTCTATAGAACGAAAGAAAGAAACCTAATTACGCCCCTACTTACTCATCGGTTCATGTAATTCTAAACCCCCTTCTTACGCCTCCGCCGAAAATGTCGCGCGTCGGGCCTGTACTGTTACTGTACATTCTGGCCAATTAGGACGATCCCTCCCTCTTAAACTAAACCGCATGAATTTACTAGAGAACTTCTCGTCAACGCGAAGGTAACACACACATCATGTACAAAAGAAAAAAAAACCAACAGGTTTCATATCACATCCCATAAAGCAAGAAGCTTCCACTCGTCCGACGCTCGCACTCTCAAGACCCAATAAATAAATAACACGGTACGTAACGTAGTACAGTACCATACATACGTACATATATATACGAACGCCGTTTATGGCAACCAGGTCCAGCCCCCGAAGCGCTTAGCGGTGCTGGCTCGCTTTCTGATTCTAGATTTTCCTGTTTTACGTGTCGCATAGTCGCAAGATCTAGTGTGTGCCACTGCCAGTGGGGCACACGTCTCCGCAGCGGTGTGTCGCTCAGCACCCGTCTAACAACTTGAACCCACGACTAGACTCATTCATCGTCGGTTAGGTGTGCCTTAATTTAAGGGTGTTAGGCCACTAGTTTTGTAGCCGTATATACTTTCTCTTAAGTGATACAAATATTGTATCATACGCCACCTACTTCCTTATGTACTGTATTCAATATTCTGTTTTGAACTTACTCTTTGCGCGTTCTCGAGAATGAATGGAAACACGATGTTAGAATAGAGTAAGAAAGTCAAGCCTAGAATTGATATTGCAGCAAAGTATACAGTATGCTAGACAAATAATGCGAAGTAGCCATCGACAATCACTGGAAGCTGTTCTCAACATCAGCTGAATCCTCACCAGCCTCAAGATTAGCAAACTGCGGTGGGGAATGTGTCAGTAACGAGGGTGGCGGAAAATGGGGTCGGGAGCTTACTGTCAAGAATGCCGCAGGTCTGTGCTCCTCTGCCCAGAACAACAACGGCGTTTCGAGAGTTATGGAGTAGGGAATATTGGGCGACCAAAGCTGCGTGAGACCGATCCCATAGTTCCACACCCTGCCTTCGGGAACAAGCGTCATTCCCAGAATTCGGTCAGACAACAACAGCTGCACCCGCTCCGACATGTTCGGGTTGAAGCCCTGTAATGGGAGTTAGAGAATTGACATACCAATGGCATAGATCCGTACCTGAGGGTTAGGAGACGTATCCTGATTCTTCCTACCCCACTCGAACCCAGGGACGGTCAGCGAGTGAGCTGAAAGTGACACAGAGCCTGGCGTGAATGCGGCAGTAATGCAGATCGACGACGACCCCCATTCAGGATGATCTGCCATAATCTTTGCTTGCGTGGTGATATCACTCGGGGACAGATGAGGTAGCTCCAGAGCCTGGGTCTTGATCCAACCAAGAGGCTCCAAATCTTTGAGAAGATAGTCATCCTTCGGAAGCTTAGAGGGTAATTCGACAGAGTTGTTGTTTCCTCGTTGAGGTGCCCAAGCAATAGCCTAAAGGGGACTTGTAAATTTGATGAGTAAAGATATACCTCGAGATCGAACCTTAATCTCCTTGACTTGTTTGTTGTCCGGAGGTGATACGCCGTACAGGAAAGCCGCGACCTGAGTCCGGAGGTCGGACGCAGTGATGAAAGCGCGGAGAATGTTCTTGGGTAATACGTATGTGAACGAGGCAGCGTCGTCCTTCACGTCATCATTCGAGACATAGATGTGCTGCAATCGAAGCGGAAGGTGTGTAGCGGAAATTGCGCGCACGCGCCAATCCGACTTGCTGCTGAACACCTGCTGTTCGTAATTTGTGGCTGTGGAAGACGATCATTAGAAATCACTACCAAGCTCCAACACAAACACTCACTCGTAACAGTTTGGATAGCATCGCCATGAATATTCGTGGTTTGGCTATGTGGGGCGGTTAGCTGATCCGGAATAACGAGTACTCAGCGACTTACGTCTGCACGGCAGTGACTTGGGCCTGAGCCTCTGTACTCTTTTCCAACTCGGCCATCTGCTGGCGCTGCACGGATGGCGCGGCAATCTCCTGCCCAAGGATGATATCGCGAATTTCGCTGGACGTCAGGGATGCGACGTTCACGCTATTACGTTTGCCGAAGTCCTAGTGTTACGTTAATGCTAGGTGCGCGTAACATAATGGAATTGTTAGACTCACGGCCAGAATCAGATCCTTCATGGCGAGTTCTGCCTTAATCCACTCTTCGTCAGTTAAAGTCGGCCAGACGAAGTGGGGTTCGGTGACAGTGCTTTTGTCAGGGTGAAGGATGATTTTCGCCTTTTCGTTGTTGACATGTAGGCCACGGAGGAGAAGAATTACGCGAGAGAAGGCGGTATAGCTCGAGATTGTCTTCAGCCAATCATCTGCGTGATTATATCTCAACATGAAAAATTATGTAGACCCTATGGTGCTCTCACCATAAAGACTGAATAGAACCATCTGGGGTTGGGTCGCGCGCTGCGGGGGAGACAAATTAGATAAGTAGTGCAACTTCTGGCAATAAGCCTACCAGAATAAGGTCACCAAACTTCTCCATCTTCATGCAGGCCTGGAAGGGGAGTTGCAACTCGCTTCCTTTGATGACAATATTCGGAAAGTCGAGCAAGTGGACCTCAAGAGGATCTAGTGCGTCTCTATCAACTACGAGTCTCCGCGTCGTATATAATGCACATACCCAACATGCCCTTCCGGGTGACAATGACTTGTTTCGGCTGTTCTTCTACAGGCAGTGAACGAACCAAGGCCGCAACTTCTTCGGCCGTCTTCCACTTCGCCAGTTGTCCAAGACGCTTTTGACCGGCCCACACACTTGTGTGAATGATCTTGAGGAACAGTTGTCCAGACCTCGGATTAAAGATGAAAATAGCCCCATCTAAAGTTAATCGTGTCATGTCGTGTCGTCATTGGCTGGATATGACCTTAGATGAACTTACTGATGGGCTTAGTCGTCAAGTTGCCTTCGAATGTCTTGTGTCTGTGGGGAGACTTGTCAGGACGAGGCGACGGATGGCCCTAAAAGCCAAACTTACATGGTTACACGATAGACGTTCGTATCATCAACGAACCCTGAAAACAAACATGAGGATTTATAGGTAAGAGATGAGGAAGCGACAAACATATGATCTGGTTAGAGAAAAGCTCCGAGAAGTTCTACACAACCTGTTAGCAATGAAAATCAATGCAAGTGCAAAAACTAACCTGGCTGTTAAGATACGGCTCTGTCGGTTCGGATGAGTACAGCTGAAGACCCTTCCTAATGCGTTCGCGAAGCACGTGACACGCGGGATTGGCCTTCATAACCTTCGCCATGGCCTGTTGGATGAGCGGTTTAAGACCGGGGAACCAGTTGCCAAAGGCCGACCACAAGTTATAAGCCAGGTCCATGCCGATCATGAGACCGGTGGGCGAAGGATAAATGCTCATCGAGTCGGACACCTGGAAGTAGACCATATCAGTAGTGGTCCTGTGCTGAGAACATCAAACCTACATAATCCAGGAATTTAGCTCGTGTGTACCGCTCAATGTCGTGACTGTCAAAGTCGCCCCACCGTAGTTGAACATCAACCCAGAACTTGTTACTCGTGGTGCCATCCATCTGGTCCTTATTCTATAGGGATGGGTGTAAGCTGATCAAGGCAATGGCGAAAATACGTCGAACTTACGTCGGTGGCGAGCGAGGGACGTGCAATATTCCACTGTGAACAAGTAATTCAGAACCCAGAAGTACTGTAACCTGTCGATACTGACCTTGTATGCGGAGAACAAGAGAATGTCCGCGCAAGACGAGTTCATCTTATAACTCTTACGAGGATGAATCGTTTCTTTCTGCACCGTCTCGATCTGGAGGGGTTCAAGCTCTTGGTCGAAGACTTGGCACTAGAATCCACACGATTGATCAGCCCAACGCTGGACGCCGGAACTACCGACTTACCAGATCCATGACAACACTTTCGTGAACTGTAACAGGGCGTAAGGTGCAAATCGGTTGGGAGAAGTGAATGACATACTCTTCTGCCACAAATGCGCACGGAAGATCTGAATCAAACTGATCTTTAACGTCGGAATTTTGCCGTGCCTATAGAAGTCGACGTTAGCATAACTAAGATCGTCGGTCGTAGATGATCTCCCAGTACATGAAGATACCCGTCAGATCCAGCTGTACTTGGAAACCGACGTAGACATTTGCACGATTGATAGTTGGACTCCACCACAGCGTGAAGCGACGGTTAGGAATTTGGTTGAGACCGGAACGTTGTGCGTTGGTGAGTTTCTTGTACCGCATTGACTCCTCGAAACCGGACGCCTTCTCCCAGAATAGACCCTCCCAGGTGGGGAAATAAGTGCCCTTGAAGAGTGTGTGTTCGAGGATACCTTCTACACCTCCTAGGGCAGCGATGACGTCGACGCGATAGTTATTCAGCTGCCACAGCTTGCCGTCGTGACGCTGAGACGTCCACCAGAATGGGTTGCTACGGGCGAATTAGAGCAGCGGCCACCATCAAGTATATGTACAACTCACTGTTTGAGAAGTTGATATTGCTTCCAGTCGGTTCGCACACGCCAACCACGATCGTAGGCCAATCTAAACTGTCGTATGAGCGGCTGCACAACGCAACAAGCGGAGGTACATACGTGTGACGATCTTTCTGGAAGAGTGTGTTGATGCGGGGAATGCCACGGTCCCAACTGTCCTCCAGATCTTCCAGGGTCAAGCGACGATTTTGGGCGTTCGCCTCCTTGCGCTTCATCGAGTACTCTGACCAAACACGCGCAGAGTCGAGGAACTCTGCCTCCCATGGCTGCAGGTAGCGATACAGGTTGGGAATGAGTTGGTCCTCCTCATGTGTCATACCAGCACGGAAGTGAGTTACTTGAAATCAAACGTAAGTACATAGCAAACCATAGACGTGGGGGGCGCAAGTCCATACCTCCGACGTCTGTCTGCTTTGACCAACGGAGGTCGCTCTGCGGGATGAGCACGTGTCCCATTGACAACATTCCGAGACCTCCCAATTCCTGACCACCCAATCAGAATATGGTGCGCTGATCACACAAGGGAAAACGAACCTTTGGCGTGTAGAACACTACCGGTGGGAAACGCGACGGCATCTTTGAGTTCAGCCCGATCTTCACGCGAGTCTGAATCTTATTTTCTGCCTTAACTAGCGCATCGAGAAGCTCATTTGTGTGGATGACTGCCTCGCGATAATAGGTCATGAGGCCGATGAGCGCTGTGTTCCACTTGTTCACAATCTTGGAGAAGGTCGTGGAGCCTGAGCTCATCAAGACTTGGCGGATGCGGTTGTTGAACTGCTGGACGCCTGCACATGCTGTCAGCATCAAGTAACGAGCCCAGTTACGATGTTATACCGCACCTTCATCAGAGACGCGAAGGAATGCTTGCGCCGTCCGCTCTTTTGTTTGTTCGTTGGTGAGGTTCCAAACAGCGTCTTTGAGCGAATACTGCTCCCCGCCCATCGTCCGAATCTTGGGCAGGATCCGCACCTCGAACCCACACATCGAGAACAACAACTGTGGGTTATCACGCGAATACACGCTCACGAATGTGTCCTCCCATTCGATCGTTGTCAGCGACCGCGGCAAGCTCTGCTTCACGTTCCAGAATACGGCACGGCCCAAATTGACGTCGTGTTTGATAAGGCGCATGCGACAGTCACGCGGCCAACAACGCTTGTTGTTGTATCCGATCACATTATTATTCGTCGGGTCTGGGTTGGCGCTGAGATATCGTTGTATGAGGTCGCGTGCCTCATCTGCAGTGAAGCGGAAGAGGATGTGAAGCCTGTCCACGTAGCGGGAGTACAGACGGATAGGGTGACGTGTCTCGGTTGCTGAGTCGTGGTATTGAAGGAAATTGTTGGGCATCTGTGGCGGGCCAGCCATCTCGCTAGCTCTCTGTAGACCTAGAACGAGAATGTCGAGCACGAGACCGTAATACTGGAAAACAAAGGCCGAGAACTGAAGCCCGCGGATCATGCCGTACGCATTCGTATGTGCCATATCCTTGTAAGTAAGGACTGTGTTATTCTTTGCGGTGATGTAATCGGCCAGATTGTGGTCTAGGATGAGACGCAATAGTCGGTTGAGAAGTGTCAGGTCGATCTTCTCGTAGACCTTGGAGTACACGGTCTCCATCATAACGTTGCATTCGCCTTCACTGGTCTCCCAGATTTCCGTCAGATTGTTGATGCCCTGGCACCATTTGTACACCAAAAGCGGCGGCGGCTCCGTGTCTGCCGGCTTGATCCATGCGGGGAAGAGGCCACGCTTGTCCGCCTCGAAGAACAAAAATTGATCGAGGTAGGCGTCTGTGATCTTCTCGACCGGCTCGATATCATAACAGGGAATGAGCTTGTCGTAAGTGTCGAAGAACTCGATACCAGACTCCTTAAACGCCCTTTGAGTAAGCAACAGTCGCTTGATACGTGACAGGCACTCATGGGGGTTATCGTAAGCCTGCTCGATGAGGGCCAGCTCCTCACGTTGAGACTGGTTCAAACGCCCCTTCACAGAGTAAGCCTCCTTCAGCTTTTCAAGAGCGAGGACAAGCAACTTGGTATCATGCTTGTACGATAATGGTCTAACACGGGAGTCAAGACGCGAATACACCTATTTTGAGAGGAAAAGAGCTTACGGGAAAGGAATCGGAGCAAACTTCCGGCTCTCGAGCCAATGAACAGTCGCGGTGTAAATGGCTACAGCTTCCTCCGCACTGATATATGGACCATCCTTGAGATAAGCATGCTGGCGTTCTTGCTCTGCCTTCAAATACAGCCGCGTAAGACGACCAAGATTCTTCTTTACTACAGCCTTGTCTACAGTTGCGCCGCGCCTGATACGTTCACGGTTGTAGTGGGCCACCCTGTTCGATTGATAAGTTTGACCACGATCGATGAAGAAAGAACGAAAAACGACTGACGATGTCCACCAGTCGGCTTTGCTCTTGATGTAGCGCAGGATAATGTTCTCAATTGCCGTCGGCATTCCTGGCACTTTCCAGGGAATATTTGCCTTCCAACACCGCCAGGCCTCCGACAGGTGTTGCAAGATGGTCTTGGCCTTATTTTGCTTGATCGACTCGGGCATCATGTCGAGAATATCATGCATAACCGCAGCGCGAAGTTCGAGGTCGTAATGAGACTCAACACGTTGCTTAGTGACAGTCTTGGCGACACCTTTCGAGTTACGTCCTTCGAACTGGCGCGCCAGAAGGTTGCCAAGCCAGCGTTCAAGGAGCGGCACGATACCCCGCATGAAGAACAGCCAGACTCGCCAGCCTGGAGCCCAGAAGCCGACACCAGGACCCTTCCCAACGGGACCAGTGTTGAAGCGATAGTAAATAAGGTGCTTCAGGTCCTTCGTCATCCGGACCTGTCGCATGAGCTTGTACTTGTAACGGTACATGCCCGTAAGGGCGCCGACATGTGCAAAGATATACTGTAGGGCGTCCGCGAGTTGAAAAGCGTCAACGTTGCCGAGGCGAAATTGAACGTGAGCATCGACAACAAGCTTCGTCAAGCGAAGGATTTCACGACAGAGGTGGAAAGCATTTCCAAAGCGAGATTTCTTACGCTCTTTCGTTGTGAGCGTCCTATAAGGCCGACTGTCAACATATCACGTCGTCGGAGAATAAACGACACAGACTTGACAGGTTTCAAGTTCATGTTGTAATCAAGGTGCAAATAGTTCAGGTTCTGAATACCTCGAGTCAGCTACATTGAGATGAAACATATGATGAACGCAGACCTTCCGATGGATAAGCAGGTTAAGCATATTGTACCCCTGCCGGCAGACCTGTAACCCTGCCTCGACCCAATCCAATCTCGTCGTCTGGAAGAATTTGGTGGCCTTCAGTTGCCGGAACAGATTCTTCTTGGTCATCGCTTTCTCGGGTCGCGATTTCAACTCATTCAGAACATAGCACTTCAGCAACTTCTGGTATGATACCCGAACTTTAACAGGCTGGTTCGGTGGGCAATGCTCCAAGTACCAGTTCTTGACCAAAGGGATATCCTGCGCGCGGCGCATGTTCCCTGAGCGACGACAGTACGGTTCGGGAGCCCACCACAATGCAATGGCATCTGCGGTGAGATCATTCTCTAGCGACTTGTCGTCGAGGAATGGAACGAACTCCTCAGGGAGCTCAAAGTCGTCGTCGTCCTGCCCGTTTGGCCCAAAGATAGCATCCTCGTGAGAGACAAGAGGGGCATTTTTTGACGTCGCACCACGCAAAGAGATCGGATTGATAAGTGGGTCGAAGTAGAAGGCGGGGAGGTCAGGGTCGTCAGTACGGATGTAGACATTCTTCGTGGAGTGGTAGGGAGACATCTTGACTGAGCGCGGAAGGGAGTTGTACAAGTGCGGGAAAGCAACTTTGTATTCCGTGCGGATCTGCTGACGAATGATGACCTTGTTGATGTCGTTGAACTCGTTCCAATCCTCGTCATAATTATCCATGTCACGGTAAAGCGGCTCAAACTTTGGGCCTCCAGGAATTGCCATGTTGAGAGCCTTGGCGGTAAAGAACGCCTTTTTGTCAAAGAGATACGATGCATTAGTGTCTGTGTGATCTGATAAGAGAGTGCGACCAAGCCGATACAAGTTGGCCATGACTGGTAAAGGGAGGGACCAGTACTTGTACGACGGTCCGTTGACGTAGGGAGTGTCAATTAAAGGGCGAGCATCGTAAAACCACTCAATGATGGGGGCGTCTTCGGTATCATCGAGGTCGAGTTGAATAGCCTCGAGGGGCTCCACATCAAGGACGTTGTCGCCATAGTCGAGCGGAGGCTCTTCGTCGTCGAAGGGGGGGAATCGCATTCGCTTGAAGTGCCGACGGTCCCGCTTCTCTCGACGCATAGCGAGCCACATGCTGCTCCACTGTGCATGGTAGACGGGCTCAATGACGCGCGGAATCTCGTTCACGAAGGTGATGGCCCCGGTGATGTGATAGAGTATCGGGACCTCGCGTACTTGTTCCCATGGGAAAGGGATGTTTTCGAGCAACTTCATAACGGCATGAGGGACATACTTTAACGCGCCGAGGTGGACCCGTTTGTCGTTTCTGAACTTGCGATTGGACATATCGCCGTGGTCCTTTATAATTTTGCGCACATGCTCAGGAGGCATGTCCTGTACGAGAGACCAATGAGAACTCGAAAGCGAAACAAATTCAGTACTGAAGCGCACCTGCTTCCCCATGTCAACAAAACCCCCTTTCCTCTTCTGCCCGTAGCGCTTCTTCTGCATCTGAATCCACTTTTGCGATTTTATGGTAAGAACTTCGGGGGGTAACCGAGAGCTCGATGGGTCGCCTGACGCGACAGGAGGCATACCAGGGGGCGGCAGCGGCATCCCTGGAGGAGGCATGGGCATACCCGGCGGTGGTGGTGGAAAGAAAGACATGTTTGTCGTCGACGACACGAACGACGAACGGATGGTTTGGTCTAAAATCACGACGCGCTTGCTCCGCCGTTTGCCACCGCGATTCAGGCGGAGTCTGAAATGCGGCGCGGACACGGCGACACGCACACTCAACGCAACACTGGCAGTTGGCCTCAGGCCTAGGTATAAGGTCGACTTGCCGTGTTTTCGTAGTAAAATTACCGATCAGAAATGCGTTCGCTCGGTCCTCAATCACGCATTTATTGTCGCGCACTTCCATAACACGGCCGCCGTTCCCTGGGTTATCGTTATCCTTGCGCTTGGGGGTACCAATGCAAGGTGAGATTACAGTGCTGTCTTCAAATCCTATGTGCCATGGAAGTTTTTCATGCGAAACAAAAAAGTTGCTTTGGTCATGGCCTGAGTCAGCAGGTCAGTCTCTGTCCGGCCTGGGTCTGGCCTCAAACGTTTCTCAACTCTCATATGCTTAGATATCACAATAAAATGCATCTCTCCCGGAAGCAATACTATATGACGCCGCGCGGGGAATTACTATCAGGATCACACACTAGAGTAGCGTGAAGGGCCGTCCGAACGGATTCCTATCTCTTGAGATCATTCTCTAAGACCGGAGCAGCTTTCAACCGGTGCGATGACTTAGAGGAACGATCCTGACTTCGAGCGCGACTCGGGAGGCGCACAGCATACAGGCACAGGCACCGCGCACTCCGACTTATTTGTGGCTTCATATCGGGCTCGTTTCACTCGTTCGAAAAATTTTCATCGCGCAGATACAGTCATATGTGCACCGCACTTACTCCGCAGGGACAGTTATGGGCACGGGGAGAAGATGTTGTATGCGCGCCCATCACTGGCAGGCACACCAATTGTAGGATGAGTACATTGCCCGGGGTCGCAGTCGCAGTGTCAAACGGGAATAGGCACGGGGTGCACCCGTCCCTGATATAGGGGTAGATATGCCAGCGTTTTATTCTATTACTGTAGGTTCATAGGGGTGTGTCGTTTGGAGCCTAAACCCATTCCGCGCGAATTGCGCTCTACAACTTGCAACCTACCAGCACACGCATTGCAGTGGCGTAGGGCCCTGCTCTTCCGATACTAACCTAATGCCGTAAAAGACGGGCAGCTCACAGGGGGCCATAGCAAAAGGCCGTCTCACCCTTCTCGCGGGCCACACGCAGCTTCCGCATCTTCCGCATTCGTCCTGAGAGGAGGACGGCGTATACAAATGTCAATATGTTTTAGTCGCTTTTTATTTTCGCAAGCCAAATAGGGGAACGGTTCCATCTTGTACTACATACGACTACCCCCATTGGGAACGTACGAGTCCAGATGGCCACAATGGGACATAGTAAGCCTTCCTCGCCTGGCCCACGACCGACGGATCATGAAGCTAGTACACGATAGAAAAGCGGCCATGGGATTGGGTCTAGGCGCCGCCCTCAGTCAGAAGGAATTGAATTAATCCAATTTGGCGAGGCGCAAGGGTGGCGGTGGAGCGAGTCGATTTTCGTTGACGACGGGCGTAGCCTAAGAGGAGACCAGGCAACGCGCTCCAAGTGTCGTAACGCTCCACTCGCCCTACCCATGTGAAACTTGTGCGGGCGGGTAATTGTATTTCTCGTACTTGTCGTTCTGGTTTGGCACGGTGTAGGGGGATCGAGAATCCCGCGCCGAGCAGTCGGGGGGGGAGGAAACGCTCAATGCTCAATCTAAGCCGCTGCCTGAGTAAGGAGAGATCAGGCAGGGGAGAATGGAAGCGCCTTACTGTATTCGGATCTTCCGGGCCGTCAACGAGCCAATTAATTAAAGAGCCCCTGTGGCAAGCCGTACGACACTTGTATGACGAGAGGAGCAGAAGCTTATGTCGTGCCCTGCATGCAGAGCGCTATGCGAGCTTAGCCCGAAGCGATAACTCCTCTGGATGCACCGAAACAGGAAAAGGAAAGAATTGGCTATCTGATACAAGAGAAAGGGTGAGCCGAGCGTGTTACGCTCCTGAGAATCCCGTTGACGGCAACGGGGATCCCAAGCCTTCTCCCATGCGTGGTTCGCGGGACAGATGAGGCCGTGACTCAAAATAGGCTGCCGAGTCGGGCGCATTTAGAGAAGATATGGGATATGTGGTACCGGAAAAGAATGGAAGATGTCAGACGTGTTTGAGATCACGCGGGCGCGATGTGATAACTAGCCCCGGTTCGAAAAGGAAAGAAAAAGTCTATTAGAGCTACGTTATGCCTCAAAAGCGTTAACAGGCAAGTGCCAGAGCAAGTGACCACGCGAAGGTGTCAAAGATCAGGCAGCGAGGGGGTCGAAGGTGCGCACTCGAACAATAGACACAGGTGGAGCTACTAGGACATTCGGGGTTATCGAGGAAGTTAGTCGATTGAATGCCAGCAGAGACGAGCCAGGGGTTGTGAAGAGAGAATGCGCACAAGCGATACAAGGAAGGCATGGTTTCTGGAGGAATTACGCCATTATCTAATCAAGTATTCTTAAATTTGAACAGGAATATGATTGTATCACCTCGGGGTTTTCGGAACATCGGTTGGAGAAATCAATTTAGCCTGGGCATTGGGATGCGAAGAAACGCTAAGTGGAAGGTAGGCAACCCGTGTCGGGAAACGGGAAGGTAAGAAGATGCGGCAAGGACTCATAACGGTATACCAGGTTGCGACACGGGCGCCCAAGAGCGGGATCTATAAAGACAAAGAGAGGACAAGAGGGTAGAAGGGGGAGAAAGGCAATGAGCTGAAAAGGTGGTGGAGGGGGAATGGCCAAGTACGCGTTATGGGAGAGTGGTAGGCTGTGTACAGGGACAGGTGAAGTTTATTTGAAAGCCGGAGGAAGCAAAGTAATGTGTAACGTGTAAGATGATGATTGCTGTCGCTGGGAGTGATGGTGGTGAGGGTGGGGGGTTGGGTGGGGTCAAGTCAAATTTAAAGTAAGTAAGTAAGTAAAGATAGAGAAAATAAATAAATATAAGCGAGGTTGGCAATTGATTTATTTGAAACGAACCAAAGAGTCGAGTCGAGGAACGGCCCACAAAGCTAAAGGTGATATACAACACACGGCAGACAGAGCGACGGGGCGCCTCGCCTCCAACTTTTATCTGTCTTTCGCCTTTTCTTCTTCAAACCTCATCATGTCTGTTCGTCATTCTAATCATTCCCAGCCTCAGTCTCTTCCTCCCTTTGCCGTCGCCTTCTCCAACTCTTCTCTAGACAAACTCTCTTCGCACCCGGCCTCTCTCCCTCCTATCCAACCACGACCTCTCTCAGAACGACCACGCTCTCTTCCCGAACCATCTCAATCTGCTACAATGCTCGAAACGACCCCGATCCCAAATGGAAGGAAAAGATCCCATCCCGACGTCCCCCAAAGAGACGATAGTTCCTCTGATAACCGGTCTGTTCTTCTCTCTTGCACCTCTCACTCGATCTTCCGTTTATTCGTCAATGCACAACAGGGCTAGCAATAGCACGTCTCCTAACTTAGGTCGTGTCAAGACGGAACATGATGAACCGGCCGACGAGTCACACTCTCAGTCTCGTCAACCTCGATCCCACCCTCCTCCCCCGCGACAAGATGCCGATTCTCGGTCTATGCCTCCTTCTGCACCATCGCCCCAGTCGCAGCCCACTCCAAAGAAGCGTCGCATGACGATTGGCGGCTCTTCACAACCTGCCGATCAGGCGTCTTCCAGTCCGACTGCTACCGACCCCAAGGCGGGTTCTCCTCCCGTCGTAATTGGTATGCCCTCCATGGCTCGTGACGATCCAAATGCCGTCGAACAAGTCCGGTCGATGCTCACGGTGAAACGTAATCAAGAAGCGCTCATTGAGCAGCGAAGAGGAAGTCAAGGTGGTCCCCTACCATCCTCGTCTCAACCAGTCCTCTCCTCAACCGCGGTCAAGCCACCACCGAGCTCTGTTCGTACCTCTACTCGAAGCCCAAACATGAGTGTAGCACGTGCAACCCGCACAACCGAAGCTCCCTTAAATCATTCAGGTCCCAATTCTGTTGTGCCCACAGGCCAGAGTCAACAAACCGATCTGGGTTCACATCCTCCTCATCACAACTCTTTACCCGCTCC
Organism: Lactifluus subvellereus; assembly: GCA_022496195.1. Lineage (NCBI taxonomy): Eukaryota > Fungi > Basidiomycota > Agaricomycetes > Russulales > Russulaceae > Lactifluus > Lactifluus subvellereus. Next base: position 241,385 of record WTXC01000024.1, read on the forward strand.
GCCAATTTCCTTCGCGGGTCGCCGAGCATTCAAGTCGCCGTCGTCCCAAAAAAAAAAGCCTGCCGACATTGTCATCTCACCACGCGACCCGCGCACTCAACCCGTCATACAGAGTGCCCCCGCTCAACAAGGCGGGCGCTTCCCACAGACGATGGCTTTACCATCACTGCCAAATGTTCAGCAGCCCCTAGGCATCCGGCGAATACCAGGAAACGTCCCGCCGACTCCGACACGTCTTACGCTCCGCTCGAGCCTCGCCGCTTCGTCCAGCGCGTCCACTCATACTGCGCCCCTTCCCGCCTCGGTCCCCATATCTACAATTCTTGTCCCACAGACGCCTGCCGTGCTCAGTCGCGTCGACAGTGCGTCGCAGCGCAGCGCATTTCTTGCGCCTTTCGAGGCGCTCTATGATGCTCTACGTGACGTAAAGGAATCCAAGACATGGATGGCGGAGCAACTCGCAAAGGTGCAGGCGCTGCAGACCGGATTTGATGCTGCCGTCGATGCTGCCGTCGAGCGACGTCTGGGCGGGCTACGCGAGGAGATCACGCGGCTACAGCGCCGAGTTGAGGAGCTGGGGCCCGCGCGTGGTACGGAACCGGAGCACGTGTTGTGGAGACGGAGGAGTCTCGCTAATGGCGATCTGGGAAGGCTTGCAACGCCTACGGACAATACACAGCTCCGCGAAACGTATACGTTTCCTCCTGTTCCTCCGCGCGCGGAGGAAGGAACGACTGGTGACGACTCGGACATGCGTAAATCAGACTCACCCGCACCTGCGTTTGATGTGCGCAGGCAGTCGATCTCGGCGGTTAGAATGGATCCACCGCCACCGCAGCCAGCACAACAGCAGACGGACGCGCAGAGTTCGTCGGCTGCGAAGAGCCCGCCGTTGAGTGGCAGCGCGGCGCGGCGGCCGTCGTATCAGCAACCACAGCCGGCGCCACCGCAGGCTACGAGTCGACCCGGGTCTCCCATGGAAGCGGGCTGAAAGTGGTACCACTTTCCTCGCGTCGCGTTCATGATACCCCTTCGTCTGCTTGAAGAAGCATGTGTTAGCCGAGACAAGCGGTGCTACCCGTTCGTTTCCTGTCCGTTCTCCGCCTCTCACCCCCCCTCAGCAAACTGCCAAACCACCCAGCGCCTCCCCACTTCCCCTCGCCTCCCTCCCTTCCAGCTCGACACACAACGCAGGACAGTTCTCTCTTTACCTTCGTTACCCTTTCCCTTGGCATTTGTGTGTTGCGTAAGAAGATTGTTCTTGACCTTCTTTTGTTCCCACCCCTGCCCTTGTTCCCTTCCCATATTGTTGCCGCTGCAATTGTTGTTTGCTTCTACCATCTACGGAAATGTCATTTGCTGCTCAGGCTTTTTGTTGTCAGCTGTCCCCTTTTTTCGCTCCGCACTTTGGCTGTCTCCGCACACAGATTGTTTTTTTGTCTTTTTTTTCCTCCACTTTTTTTTGCTGTTTTGTTCTCTCTCTCTGTAACCCTCACAGCCTGTGTATGCGTAGCTAAGAACCCGACACCCGTCATGGGTGAATTGTTGGTTCTGTCGGTGTATGATGCAAGTCACAGAAGACGTCTGAAATGTCCACATGTTAAGATTCAAATTCAATGCGCTACGCGCTTATCAACACGCGGAATCGTTACATTAATGTTAATGAGTAAGCAATACGTACACATTCAGTAGCATGCATATGCACATATCCGTCAGACCATGTTCAGTCCATGCACGTTCATGGCCTTATCGATAATGCGACAAGGATCAAACTTGGATTCTTCTTGTAATCTACTGTATTGCACCACCGCGAAACCCTTTTGTGACGGTCTCGGCTGACAGGTTCCAGCTTACAGCCGCATATGAGACAGGGACCATTATGATCCCGAAATTCACGGGCATTCTTTATGAAATCAGCACATAGCATCATACTAACTTAGTGCGGTCGGTCCTTCACTGTATAAGTCATCGTCTCAAATTGAGTTGCCAGTTGACGTGTCAGATCTGATGGAGCACCTTCTGGAGAATTTAATTTGCACCGCTCAAACTTTGAGCGCTGTCAAACGTTGGTGTCCCATTCGGCCGAAAAAAAGCCGCCAAGGAAAAACCACTACTGTACAGTACAGTGCGGCTGTGCTGTACAGTACTTGTAACAGTAAAAAACCTTCTACCACGTGTGTAAAAAAATCTGCTTCAGGGGCTTGCGCGTGGCTACTGTATGTGTGTCACAGTGTGTGCGTGTGTGTGCGTGTGTTGTAAATGTGTGTATGCGTGCACGATCGCCGAGCGGCAAGATAATTATTTATAAACCGTATCGTCCCGCGGGTCGATTTTTCAGTGTGCCTACTTTTTTTTTATCACTACCACCACTCTACCCCTCAAACATTCGCGCGAAACGAAATGAGCGATGATGGGCTCGCGAGAGTTGAGTTTTGGAGTCTATTGAATATTTTAAACGAGCCGTTCCAAAAGGTTCCAAAAACTCGCGCTCGGCACAGGTATCAAGCAGAAGCGGCGGGACAGTCCCAGTGGGGTATTGAAAGTTGCAGTAACCACGACTCGGCCCTCGCAACCCCTTCCGGGGGTGGTGGTGGTGGGCAACCCTCTGCGGTGCCGTGCCTGTATCGTTAACGCGACGAGGCCTCATGTTGATGAGGTACGATCGTCGATCGGGCGAAGGGGAGGCCTCCCCCAGTTTGAACTCCTGTCCCAGCGTCCCCATGTAGTGCTCGCCTTGCGCCCAACGCGAATCCGAGGCACCCGTCTCAAGTCAAGTCAAGCCTTTAGATTTGCGTACGTACGTACGCACAGGTCGGGTTGTTACCCGTCATACAGATACATGAGTGCGTGAACGTCCCCTCTTGCTACAAGGATATGAAAACACGATCCGACATGCCACCCGACCCAACCAACCCAACTCAACCCAACCCCTCACCGCGATCCCGACCCCGTTGCCTCCGATCACATATATACTACCGTCATGTCCGGTCAAAAAAAGATTGAGGAAAGAGACGATAACAAATAACCAAAAAAATAAGGGGAAGTGATCGGGTCGACACGACAACGGTCGAGCGTTTTTGGTGGTTCGACTCGTCTGGCCCATCACGTATCACAGCGCCATGCATAATCGTCGGGCCGCGGCATCGGCAAGCATCATGGGATCATCAGGAGAACCACGGAGCGCCGCAGTGGCGTTCTAGATCGCCATGCGCCGCCAAGTCATGGCCGGCGGGTTCGTTGTTGTGGTTGTTGTTGGTGTAGCGGCCCCTCGCTGACGTCGCCGCCGACGCGGAGCGACGTGGCCGCCCGGGGGTTGCGGGCGAGATGGTGCCAGCGCCGCCCCGCCGCCTTGCTGCTGCAGGGCGAGGGCGGACGATCGCGATGCCGTCCCGGTCGTGCCGCTGTTATTGTTGTTGAAGAAGAGGATGCCCCAGGCGCGGGGGCTTTTGTGGGCCGTGGTCATCTGCCAGGAAGGAGCGGCAGCAGCTTTTTCGCCGCAATGCGCGCGGAGCATTTTCTCGTCAGCCCAAGTTCAATACCGCGCAAAGTCCGATGCCCCGTCGTTCGACGACGGTCACGGGGGGGGGACCAAATAACAATTAACGAGAAAAAGAACTCACCAACTACGTCGGTACAGGACATTTTCTTATTGTTCTTTTTCCTTTATGTGCAGGTGGGGAAGGGCGGATCGTAGGGTTTTTCTCGTCACGGCGTGTACCTGGCCCGCCCTTTATGAGAGAGAGAAGTACTCTTTTATGGTGATGTCCATGGCTGGGAATGGAACGTCCCTATCCGAATCCCCAACGGTTTTGCTGGGACTGGTGCGTGCATTCCGCGGACGGAGGACGTGAGGTACCTATACATATCTTGCCCGGACAAACAGAAGCACTCGTGCGCCCCATCAATAAGGAGCACAGAAGCCCCACCACTGCGACTGCATGGGCATAACTGACGCCAGCGAGGTGACGACAGCTCGTGTCTGCGAGGGACGAGTCTTGGATCCCCTGGACGTAAGAGTGTCACGTGCAAATCAGTGCAGAAACTGGGGGTGCGGGGAAAGTTGCAAGCGAGCAAGCGCCAGGTTCAGGGATCGAAACGAGCGGCAGCAGAGCTTGGACACTTCCAAAGTTGTACTTGAACAAGCGTAGCCTCGGAGACGGGTCAACCAAGAATGGTATGCATACTATAGCATGTACTGTATACACTCTGATCTTTATCTCTAACGCCGTCGTGGCCCGTGGGCCCGGGGTCAAGTGAGTGTGGAGACACCTCATGTGCCCGAAGCTCAGCCGGCAGGCAGTACAGGTCGTCACATGGCTAACTTCGAAACCCTTTCATCATTCGCGGAGCCGAATGAGTGTCTTCCTCCGCGATCGGTATAGGAGAAATTTGGTCATCCTTCAAGTTTGGACAGCTTGCGCTCTGCAGCCTATCTGATCCGTGACGCCGCCCGCTCCACACCAAGACTTCTGCGCAGCACCTCCTGCTTTGAGTTTCCCTCACACACACGTATAACAGCCAGAAATCCAGTTCTATGCCATCATTACTGTGTCGCTCACCTATTAATAGTTAGATTTGTCCCAAGCTCTTCCAGATTTCGAACAAGCAGGGCTTTATTTATGGTACATGCCACGCGTCCTTTATCTCTATTCTCGCTCTTCTTCGCCGGAGATGCTCGAAAGCAGCGAGAAGCGGTTTTTCCTGCAGACCGAGGGGTGTGCTTTGGTAAACTCGAGCTGGTTCTGCCAGTGGCGGTGCAGGGTAACTTCATCCTCACGGCCTCCCACTGCACGAAATGATCTTCAAACCACTGCGTGATTCCTTCCTTGGAGCGACGCAGACGGTATTCCATATCTCGACCTTCGTCGGTTCCATATACGAGGACAACGCTGCTGGGATTTTTCAGACTTCGAGATGCCTCTAACTATTACTGAGCCGGAGCCGTTGTACTGTACACGGTTCAACGATGCCTATTATACAAGGGATCGACAGGAACTCGGCTCGTAAGAAGACAGCGGGTTACTGCGTTCTTTACGTGGCATAACTCCCCCGTTTCCTTGCCAGCGGAAACTTCCTGTAGATCTCTCTAGGCATGGGCTTCTTTACAGAACCAGTACAAAGGACTAGCGCACCGAAGTGGAGGAAACTATTGATCAAGGCAAGAGGCGAGTGCTAAAGCGGGACGTCCTGAGGTCTACTCAGAAACCTTGTCGGCCCGACGGTTGGCTGGATGTCGCAGCCATGCGCCCTCGCCCTTATCCGTCAGTCGCAATCCAAGCTTACAATGGAGAAGCCTTCCGCCGGTCGGGTGAAGTTAGCGTAGCGGAAGCTCCGCACAGTGGGTGCCATCCCGTTCCTGACTCACAGCTCATCGATGAACACTTCGAGTCCAGTAGTGACGGTGGCGCGGTCTTCTGTCCGCGGTGCACCGTAGCCTCGGCTCTGTAGTCGCGCCCTTATCCTTCCCTCGTCACGATAACCTCCCGCTGGACCTAGGCCCATACTAATAATAGGAAGTCGGGAGCATCTCTCCCGCCTCGCAAATTATTATTGACATGGTTGCGACATTCAAAAATTCCCTCTAGCCCTCTTTGCAGCTTCTCGTCCGGCGATCCTCCCGAAAACGGCGCCGGCAGTCAGTCCACTTCCTCCGGGGTAGTTATCATACCACAAACCACCCACCATCTCGCCAGTGCAGTAAAGACCCGGGATCGGGTCACCGTTCTCATCCTCCAGTACGCTTGAGGTTTCCGGATTAATCGCAAGGCCACCAAACGTGAACGTGATCCCGCACGCCACTGTCACTGCGAGCAATGGCATCTCTTCCAGCGGCAATGCCCAGTTCGACTTGGGTGGTATCAGCCCCTGCGTCGCAACCCCATCTTTCACTGCTGGATCCCACTTGCGCCCAGGGTGTGCAACTGCGAATGTGCCCGTTGCTTGGTTATACTCTGCGAGCGTCCGCACAAATGCCCCCACATCTTCCAAGCCGTGCGGAACGAGTCTTTGCGCGAGTTCCTCAGCACTGTTAGCCCATATCTTTGCCACTATTCCATCTCCATATTCCTCACTCCGCAACCACCTCGCAGCGCGCGCGTCGAATATCTGGAATGCGAGCCCACCCGGCTGCCGCAGGATCGCCTTGCCGTACGTCGCATACGTGAAGTTGCGAAAGTCCGCACCCTCGTCGACGAACCGCGCACCGCGCGTGTTGACCATGATGCCCAGCGGATAGCCCGACTTGGTATACTGGTTTGACAGTTCACGGTCTCCCCGGTCAACTGGTGTGTTCGCGTCCCAGCACGTCGCGTGGCAGCTAGCCCAGTCTCCTGCGAGCCGTGCCCCAACAGCGCGCGCCATTGAAATCCCATCGCCTGTGTTGTACGGCGTCCCTCGAACCTAGCGTGTGTGTGCGTGTTGATAGTGGATTAATAAAAGGAGGGAGCGCAGGACTTACGCGTGCATTCTCCCAGCCTGCGCCGAGGTGTTGCTTCCGCAGCGCAGCATTCGACTCATACCCTCCGGCAGCCAACACGACAGCCGGAGCACACACCTCTTCGCGCCTTCCCTCCTTCTCCACCACGACGCCAACAACAGTACCACCCCTGCAGATAAGCTCGCACGCAGGCGCCTCAAACCACGTTTCAACGCCGTAGCGCTGGAGCGCGGCTTGGTGCGCAGCGATGAGGCCTTTGCCTCCCTCCCGCGTGCAGAGCGCCATACCGCCCCAAAACTTCTGGCGCCCGTCGACCTCGTACGCCTGGCGGTTGAACGCGAGCACGAACGGCACCCCGACGGTCCTCTTCAGCCACCCGACCGCCTCCCTCGATCCCGCGACCACGGCGCGCACGAGCTGTGCATCGCTCCGTCCGCCGCTCAGGCGCACGATGTCGTCTGCGAACTGCTCTGCGGTGTACGGCTCGACGTCGGCGCGCGCTGCGAGCGCGGGCGGGACGTTCTCCGAGTCGACGACGAGCAGGAGGAGGTCCCGGAGGCCCGCGTGGACGGTCCGGTGGGCGCCGGCGGTGAAGAAGCCGTTGCCGCCGGCCCAGGCCGCGGGGCACTGGCATTTGTCGAGGAGCAGCACGCGCGCGCAGCCGTGTTCTGCGGCTGAGAGCGCGGCGCAGGAGCCGGCGTGTCCTGAGCCTACGACGATACAGTCGTACTGTTCATGCGCTGCGGGAGCAGAAGCAGATTCTGACATTTTTGGGATGGTGGAGGTGATGTGTGATACAATACAAGCCTGGGACAGGACTTGGCAATATTTATACATCTCACATGGCTGGCATACTCTTCCCACTCCACGGAAAAAGCACCCGAGGAAACGCCCGCCAGCCCTCATGTATTGAATCATACATATCCCGTTTGCAGATACACTACACCAATACCTAATGAATACAATCCTTCACCGAACCAGCAACGATGGGTGTTGCAGGAACTCAGCACATATCAGACCGTAGAAGGGTTGACGGCAGTATAACTTCCATCTACCACAATCTCCTGGCCATTGGTATAGCATCCCGCTGGGGACGATAGATAGATCACTGTACCGGCGATTTCGCCAGGTCTGCGAAGTATGGGTCAGATGATGCCCAAAATCTGGGCAACGGATGTGAACATACGAGCCAGCCCGCCCAGCTGGAACAGGGAGCAAGCTTTGAGCGACCCGAGCCATTTCTTCTGGTCCAGTAATGGTATCGAACGTCATTTCTGATGCGTACACGCCAGGTGCGATGGAGTTTACGCGGACAGGGATGCCCTTCAGAGCGATCTCAGTCGCAAGCATTTTTGTGAGATGCGTCGCAGCTGCTTTGGAGCTGTTATATGCGAACTTGCCACGAGAGTTAACACAGGCCAATTACGATGCTACATGCGTAAATCTGCTCACATGTCTCTGCGCAATCTTCAGGATCCCACTTATACTGGTAATGTTGACAACGCTAGATGTGTAACCTTCGATATCCCGACTACCCTTGTCGAGTAAGCCGAGAAAAGCTGTTGTCATGTAATAGATAGAGAATGTATTGATCTTGTAGAGCGCGGTCCATGCGTCGAGGCCATCGTCGTTGAAAAGTGCGGTTCCTAAGGTCTCAGCATTGGCGTTTTCCGGGGCCAGGGGATCATTGAGGAACGGTGTAAGAGGTCCCGAGACACCGGCGCTGAGAAAGTGAGATTTAAGCCGATGCGTCAATGAGTTAGGCGGATGGCCTTACTTGTTCACGAGAATGTGCAATCTCCCTTCCTTTTCTTCGATGAGAGTCTTTGCCTCGGCGATACTATCACGATTCGAGACATCGAGGGGCAAGCTGGTTTGATCAAGGTCTAGTGTAGGGTAGAGGTGACTCGATGGTAGATTGTACGTACGGGATGATGATCCCTTTGCCATGTGCTGCCCATTCGTCCGCCACCTTCTGCAGGACTTCCTTGCGGCGACCTCCAATGTACACCTTGGCGCCATTCGCGGCAAGTCCTTCTGCGATCATGAGGCCAATGCCAGTCCCTCCACCAGACACGAGGGCAATACGACCTCGGAGATCAAAGATGGTGGAAATATTGAGGTCTGCCACTGAAGACATTAAGACAGACTGAGATAGATTGAGCACTAGGTGTGAGTGTGATCATGATAAGATCACATTGCCAGAAGCAGATTATAGACTCCGCCATAAATTTGGTCCTTGATCATCACAGATTGGGCATGATCATGTCAGATTGGGCCAGATCATACCATGGCTGATCATAAAGATCTATCATTCCAATATCATGCAATCGTTACCAGTATCATTCTCGTGTGCATCTTCACTGGCAATCTGGGCCTCTCACGCAGCATAAATAGAGCCACAATCCAGTGTCTTTTTAAGGACAGCACCGTGCACATTGCCTCACAAGTCCGCAAATCCTTCTACTCCAAGAATATCATCGTCATCCAAGCTATCTTCCTCGTCTTCCAGGCCTTCGTCTGCACTCATGATGTCCACAGCCCACGTCCTCTTCCGTGTCGTTCCTCGTTCTGTCCTCGTCCTCGTCCTCGTCCTTGCCACTAGGTTCTTTGGTGTGTTCTTCATCCTGCGGTTCGTCCATGTCATAGCCGCTGTCATCTTTCGGCTTTGGGTCAAGGTAGCGTGTTCGAAATATAATCATCTCCACAATATATCTACCCGAGTGGCACGAGGACGTCGGTCTGTAGGTCCCTCAGTTCTTTTGAATTGATATCTGACTTCATAGCTGCAGTGCGAGGGCGTGGTTCAATTCTGGCCCCCTCAAGATCATAAAATACAGGCATTTCTGAACCTGTCATGATTCAGAGATGCCGGTATTTTATACGAGGATTACAAGTACGACTCAGAGGATCCCGATCATGAAGGGCTCCTTCAGAGTGCCTTCTTGGCCTGCGTAAGTGACCGTTTATAACATCCCTGCCATATCTTGGTACTAATCAACACTGCATCTTATTCGGTCCACACGCGGTAGACACCAAAGGAGCAAAACGAAACGAACAGTCCCGGCACCAGTCACTGACACTGGTGCTATACATCTCCGCCGGGCCGCAACACAGTGGCACTGTCGGGGACATGTATAGCATCACGACTATTACCCCGCAAATGGCCGCATACGCGGCTGTACAATTATCGTCGTGTTATCCGAGTCGTCGTGTGAGATCACTTCGATTATCGCAGGTTCTATCGTGCGATCATCATGCACCTCTCCGACCCAACAGATCCTTGGGTTGAACGCACGCTGGCATGGTGGAACAAGTAAGTCCCCAGCTACACACATACACAAAGGGCTGACAATCGCTGCAGCCAGGTCTTCAGGGATGAACTCGGAAACGTACCTTACAACAAAGACGAAGAATCGGACGAAGAACCGCGTGCGTTCATTCGCCGGAGGGCTGCGCGCAAGGCAGCACATAAGGCAGCGATGGCCCGCATTGCAGTTTTGACAGGTATGTGACAATTGCTTTCTGGAAGTTGATGTTGATCTCTCTATACAACGCATACACCTACCCTGGACTCAGGCGATCAGCCTGCGCCCCCAGTCCTGCCAATGCCTATGTCCGCGCGTCCCGGGATCCTCCGGTGGCACGAACCCCTCCAATGCCAATACGTCTCCCTCCCACTCCGTCACCTGCTACCCCTGTACCAGCAGCGCCCAACGACTCCGAGTCTGCTAGTTCCGAGAAACAGGAGACCGAGGAGAGGGTCGAAACTAAGCTGGTGGGCCAAAGGATAAGACAGCGCCGAGGGCGAGGGGGCTCGGAAGACTTGTCAGGCCTCCGGTTCCCGCGATGCTATCGCGTAGTTGTACTCATCTTGTTATCGTGTTGATCCCCTGCTTGCGTAGAGAAATAAATAAAAATGTTATCTTTTCGATTCTATTAATGTGTGGTTGGACAGAAAGTATGACCATACGCTGCCATTATGATGGAGACTGTCTAAGTAACAACGATGCCTTGCGTAATGTGAGTCCTCCGCCCCGTCTCAAAGATTCGCCTCTGTCCGCTGATAATGATCCCTGTGAAAAAGATGGCATCAAAGTATCCCCGTACTCGGATGCAAAAAAGAACACCGATTGGGGCACACATGGATGTTGAGTCAGAGTCATTACTTGCTCATCATCTCTAAACCCTGATGTGCCGCCACCAGGGCGCATTTCACTTGGTCACTCTATTCTTCCCGTCGATGACATAGGTCTGGTGGGTGGAGAGATGGCCGAGGGCATTTGGCTGGTTGCGGCGAGATGAGAAAGATGAGCCCGGTGTTCGCGCATATAGTCTTGGTGACGGGGTCACGAGAATAATATATGGATGACTGCGCGGCCCGCGGCAAGGCAACGTATGAAATGCATGACGCGAACCAGACACAAACCCCCGTTCACATGCCCGTACGCATGATTATTTGTTTCCGAACCGCCCAAGCGATGAGCCCGTCGTAAAATGGCATTTCTACCTCGATACGACACAACGAAACGCGTAAAGCAAGGGTGCTGACAGATCCTATGAGAAGTGCAGCTTCTTGTATGTCCTGAAAGGTCCCACGGTCCCTTTTGGTCCACCCTTGATTCCACTCCCCTCGCGTACTGCCAACTGAACGCTTCGCCGGCCTTCGTCCTGCGGTGGCGAGGATAGCCGCAGGCTCACCTCCTCTTCCCCACCGGGCACGCCAAGCAGCGTCCGCAATACGGCGTTTTCGCGCTCGAGTGCCCAGTCCGCGGCGTCTGGATCGCCTTCGTCACCCTCTCCGTTGAATTCACGTAACGCGCTGCGTAAGAGCGCAGAGAGGCGTGTCAGGGACTCGGTCACGGCCGTCTGCACGGCCAGCTGCGCAGCTTGTGCCTCAGTGTCGCGTTCGAGGATGCGTGATTCGTACTCGCGGATGCGAGTTAGTTCTTGACATTGGACATCGTGCTAGAAAGGGAGCAGAGGAATCAGCACGTACATGCATCCCACCGAATGTTCCGCCTGTGGAGACGAGGATTTAAGGCCTCAAAGTGGGACAAGCGGACAGAAGGCGAACAGAGAGAAAAGGAGACGCACTGCACGCTGTCGGAAAAGACTCATGACGGTTTCGAGTGTCGTTCATACTCTTTGATTAACGTGTTTGACTGCTTGTTGTCGTGTTGCAGAGCCAGATTTTCCGCGATCATCACAGCGTTCATGTGCTCCAATTCTGCGTCATACTCCTCTGGAGCAGTCAGCCTCACCATAACGTATTGCGTACAACAGCGGCAAACCTTTCTTCATATCCATGTTGAAACTGATCATTCCTCGTGAGTCAGAGCATGGGATGTTTACTGTTTGCACACCGTCGTAATACGTGCCCCGTCTGCGAGTGTATTGCTTGGGTCTATTCCTCCTTGTCATCGAGAAGGTCGGGCGGTGTGGTAGTTACGAACCTTTATCCCGCCCGTTTGTGCATGTAGCTGGGCGGTAAAGTTCCGATGATTATTCGTCTGCTCCATAAGGTCCGAGAGAAGTGTAAACAGACGCGCTACATCTGGCTCTCCAGTTGTATTGTCGACGATAACCATTTTGACGAAGAAAGAAAGCAACGTCGCCGCTGGACAGTGCTCGGGCTGTTCCTCAGGAGTGCGCGTGATCATGACGCGAATGTCGGGCGGCTTGTTTCGTCATTTTTCACTTTCGACTTTGCTCTCCTTCTCGTCTTTATTTCTATATCTTTTCATACGCCTAGCGCCGGCCAAGGGTTTTTTCGGCGGTCTCAAGACCATGGATGTTTTTGGCAAGGTCTGTCATGCGCCCCACACTCGCTCGTACTGGCTTCAACGCTCATGAAACGCCCAGGCCATGGATGACGTCAAAGTCAGGACACGCATGGGAGCGTTTCAGTCCCCCACTTGCCATCCCAGTGGCCTTCCCGCCGCCGCCGTTCTAACAACGAGTCTTGCCTAGTGCTATCTCTCGACTTGATAGATATAATCGAGGAGCCCCAGCGTGATGTCACACATAGCGTCGTCAAGACTCGTCTCATAGCTGCGGGTACGGCTGTACCTGGTTCGCAGATCGGTGAGCTCCGTAACGACATCGACAAGTTGAACGGGCAGCGTGCGTCCGGTTACTGTGGCTCGTGCTACGGCTGAGAACCCCCCGAGGGTGGATGCTGTAACTCGTGCGACGCCGTCCGCGAGGCGTGCGTTCGAAAGGGCTGGACCTTCGGCAACCCTAATGCGATTGACCAGGTGTGGATCTTGTCTTCCTTTCCTTCACATCGCGTCCAGACTCTGAGAGGGCATAGTGCGTTGAGGACACTGGTCCGACCAAATACAGGGGCAGTCATCGGAGAGTTGCAACGTCGCCGGTCTCGTACCAGTGAACGAGGTTGTTGGGAACATCCACATCACACCCGGGCACTCGTTCCGAGCGACTCAGTCCCAGATTTACGACTTTGTGGGGTACTTGAAGAACGACGGTAATCGCCATGACTTTTCACACACTATACACGACATGTACTTCACCGCGGATGACGAGGCGGACGCGTCCCGGGCACAAGTTAGCAAGGAGATGCGCGGACGTCTGGGTATCTATCAGAACCCGCTTGATGAGCATATGCAAGGGTGCGTAGACTCTATTTCGAACATCCCGGAGGCTTAGAGGCGTCGATACAGACGTCGAAAGCGCAATACATGTTCCACTACTCCCTCAAGATCGTATCGATACAATTCCGTACCCTAGACGGCCAGATCGTCAACTCGCACCAGTATAGCGTCACACTTTGAGCGTGACCTCACGACGGGCCAGGAAGGCAACACAAACGAAGGGTTACAAATACATCACGGTGCTGCCGGCATGCCGGGTTGATGCATGGCTCGGTCTGTGTTGTGTGAATAGCGGGAGACTGATCTCGCAACGACCGTGTAGGTGTGTTCCTCAGTTACGAAATCTCGCCTATCCTCGTTGCGCATCGCGAAACGCGGCAGTCGTTTGCGCACTTTTTGACTTCGTAGGTTCCTATCTTCTTCCACCTTGATTCAGACGGTCCTGATACGCGAACAGAACATGTGCCATTGTGGGCGGCGTGCTCACCGTGGTTTCTATCCTTAATAACGCGCTCTTCGCAACGCAACGCGGCTTCAAGAAGGGCGCCACAACGAACGGGCATGTCAGCGGCAAGCTGACGTGAATTTCTATGGTTACATCCTTTAATTTGCCCAGAGGACCTGGATCGCGTGAACTTCTGATGTACCACATATCGTTCATCCTCAGTGTAGCGTGTAATACATGGTCTGCCTCTACTTGCGATGCCTTACCATCCATTTAATATTCAAAACCCCGGCGTGAGAATGGAGTCCAGTCCGAAATGGTTAATCGATATATAGAAAGCCCGAGTGGGTAATAAATACAGAAAGCGATATCGATAAGAGGGACGGGAAGCTGAAGAGGAGAGGTCTGGGTCATCTTCGCCGCTTCGTGCGTGCCGTACTCCCTGGGCCCGTCTCCGTCGTCCTACGCTTCTGCGTTGGAACGTTCGTCGCTGATAGATGCTGCGCCGTGACATTAATGACGCCCTTGCGACGCGGGAGTCGCAGGAGGTGGATTTCAACGTGCGGGTGGGTCTTCTGGGGATTATCCTGTGAAGTCAGTTGGCCGTGTCGACGAGCGATGGACGCGAGTGTCGAGTGAGTAGGATGGAGGAAGCACCTTCAAGCTGGCATACATCATCAACTCGTCGTCCTCTTCATCTGGCTGCTGGAAGATGTGTTTTCGGCCCCACGGCATGGTCTTCCCGTGCGCTGTGAGCGTACCCATCCCGGCGTTCTCAACCTCCTCTTCGTCTACGTATTCTCCGCCTGAGACCTCACCCGACGGTCCTTCCTCACCCTCATCAACAGAGTCCGAACGCGCGACCTCGGTCCTATGGTGCGAGACGGCACTGGACTTGCGCCGTCTCACGTCGCCGCCGCAGGTGGGCGTTGATGTATGGTGTAGGACGCCGGCGTCTGGCGGCCTCTCCGTATCCAGCTCACAGCACTCTTCTTCCACCTCTTCTTCTTTTACGGGGACCTCGATTACTGCCTGAACGCGGCGGACCACCCGAGGAGGTAGTAGCGCCTTTGTGAGCGAGTGTGGATGCACGCTTCGTGGAGGATCGACTGTCCGAATTGGGACTCGCTTTGGAGTGTGTGCGGGTGTAGCCTATAGTTGGAACAAGTCAGGGTAGCGATGTTGCCCGAGGAGGCATATTGTTAAGCTAGCGTACCTGTGAAGATAACTGGTTGAGAAGGTGCGTGTGCTCTGCGTCGATTCGAAGGAGTTGGTCTTTCCAGGCATTGATTTCTCCACGTAAGGTCTCCTCCTGGCGCAGGCATTGATCTTTCCATTGCTGCGCTTCCTGCCGGAGCCGCGCGACCAGCTGAGCTTGGTGTGTGTTCTGCATCGAACCCGTGGGTCAGCTGGAACTTTGTAAACTCGGGCAGCGGACATGTGCCTCACCACGATCAACGCTCTATCTGCCTGCCGTGAGTGCAAGCGTAAGCATGGAACGAAGGGAGATACATGACAGAGGACGCGCCTCTGACTTCCACTTGTCCACCTCTGCAACCCAGACTCGTGTTTGGTCTTTGCTACCATTAAGGTCTCTAAGCGCATCATCACGCCCGCGCCGCAGGGCACGCAGACCATCGTCGGTTTGATTTACTCTTGCACGCGCTCCTTGTTCGTAAAGCGCGGAGCTGAAATGAGTGAACAGGATAATTGTGAGGAAGGTATTCCAGCGCACTGCAGAGACAGTCGTTTGTGTTGACGCTGCAAGCAGCGTTACCTTGCTGCAAGCAAGGTCTCTTTGTCGACCATTTTTCTCCTTTTTTAGTAATTGATCTTGTGTGACGCCATCACGCTCGGGGGTGCACGTGATTGTGACACCGGAAGATCCGGCTTCGTCACGGTCTCAAACAGACTCGATTCGGATCTCTAGATCATGTGTACTGTATTGCAGGTTCCTGTTCCTGTTCTTTCACTGATGGCACTGGTCTGTTGGATCTGCCATCTGGTCTTTGTTCAAATACAGTATAGATAGGTGTGATAATGTATATGTATATAACTATGATCTTTTCATCAAGCTTGCTTCTGCTACCTACTTTCAGTAATTTAAGAGACTCAACAGAGCATTTAAGCGATCTTAAATCCATCCTTTTGAAACCAGCAGTTTAAGTGTATGAAAAGCTCTTCTAATTAAGTATATTACTTCATTGATATAACTATTAATATAATAATACACCCCCTGCAGCTCACAAATGCAAGCTGCAGGGGGTGATGGCTGTGATGTGAGGGCCATGCATCCATGCAGAGGGAAGAGGACACCCCCCACTCACATTTGTGAGTGACAGGGGGTGGTGATGTGGCAATGAGACATCGTCATGAAGAGTGAACCCACCCTAGGATCACATTTGCAAGCAAGGGGGGTGTTGATGACATAGTGGCAGAGTTTCATTAGGGTACCTGTGAGGGCAATTATTAGTTAGTAGGACTGATACAAATGAAGAAAAAAAAGTACCAAGGATGGCACACTCAAAAGAGCATGTTGCTGATGCCGGTCATGACTCACGATCAGTGGCATGCTCTACATCTATTTATGCCACTTTCTATAACTGATTCGACTAATTAAACAACGAGTTTTATATTTCATTTTCCCGCAGCAAGGTCTCCGCCAATGAAGTTGGCATTTCTAGTTCGTAGAATCCTCGTGACTTGGATAACAAAGTCACGGGCGACTCGGACACGAGGCTGCTCTCCAATGGCCCTCAACGTCAATCACGGGGCGCAGGGATCCTCAAAATCCCAAATTTCGATGGATTCATTAAACGATGCCAACTCACAACTTAAACGATGGCAGACCATAGCATCCACACTCCCCTTCCGACATCCGGATCGCGCCCTGATTGTCCACAATATTGCGACTTGCCACATGTCCCACTATCAGGCGACTCAACAGAAGGGAGACCTCGACCAAGCTATCGTGGGATATGCCGAGGCGCTTTTGCGTGGAATGAATCATCCTCCCATGAACATTTCGACTTTCGACCACCTGACGCGTGCATTATTCACTCGTTTCCATGACTTCGGAGCGAGGGAAGACCTTGATCACATTATCTCGTATTTTCGCCACCTCTCCGACCTTCCGCTAGAGGTCGCCGACATTAAGCGCCTCAATGTCCTCAGTGTCCTTGCCGATGCCCTCTGCAGTAGATTCGAAGTTGGAGGGCGACCGGAGGACATTGAGGATGCGACCTCCTTGCTTCGACATGTTATCACCATGGCCCCTCCAGGCACGGATCATTATCACCTCATCGCAAGCAAGCTAGCAAATACCTGGAAAAGAAAATATGACCAAACTGGCGAGTTAGAAGATCTCACCAAGGCTATCAGCCACTATCGGACGGTGCTCACATCCTGTTCACTGGATCATCCATCGCGTCCTTTCTATCTCGACAAGCTTGCGGTGGTGTTGATGTCACGCTTTGAACAGAGTGGTGACCTGAGCGATGTTAAGGACGCCGCCACGCTATTTCAAGAGTCGCTGAACTTCCGGGACAAGGAACACCCCGAGCGGATGTGGGTTCTCATGAACCTTGCTAGCGTCTATCATACCCGCCTCAGGCAAACAGGTGACTCGGAAGATCTTGAGAAAGCAATCAATCAGTATCGTGAGGTCCTCCTTTTATGTCCTCCGGGCCACGAGGACAAGGACATACTCCTGATGAACCTTGGGAATTCGCTCATCAGCCGCTTCGAAAACTTTGGTCGCATGGACTGTTTGGAGGAGGCAACTTCGCATTATCGTGCCGCTCTTTGCCTCTGTCCCCGGGGTCACCCACATCGACAAGACGCTTTGACTGGACTCTCCCATGCCATGTATTTGCGCTGCCGTCGGACACGTAGAATGGAAGATTTGGAGGAACCGATTAAACTTCAACGTGAAAGTTTAGCTCTCACACCTTCACGGCACCGAAAGCGTCCGGACATGCTATTTAACCTCTCGCTCAGTCTTAAAGCACAATATAACTGGACCCGTGACATGGGTCATATCGAAGAGGGAATTGAACACCTTTATGAAGCTTCGAAATCAGTCAAATCTGGGCATCCCCTTTCACGACCCATTTTTCACCTTCTTGCGAGGAACCTGCTTTGCCGCT
This sequence comes from Lactifluus subvellereus, assembly GCA_022496195.1. Lineage (NCBI taxonomy): Eukaryota > Fungi > Basidiomycota > Agaricomycetes > Russulales > Russulaceae > Lactifluus > Lactifluus subvellereus. The sequence continues at coordinate 259,031 of WTXC01000024.1, forward strand.
TTAGGCACAGTGGGGCAGATAAAGATATGGCCGACGCAATCAAACACTACCGAACTTCGATTTCCTTAATTCCTGAAGGTCATCCAGAATTCTCTACCTCGCTCTCTGACTTTGCCAGTGATTTGCGCTTTATTTTTTCCCGGACCGGCGATGCAGAACATCTCGAGGAGTCCATTGCTTTGTCTCGATCTGCCGTCGAATACCCATTCTCCAGTGCGCGTCATAGACTGGAAGCAGCTCAAAACTGGACAGTCACCGCGCACTCCACAGGACACTCCTCAACTCTGACTGCATACCGCAAGGCCCTCTCCTTACTGCAGCGTGCGATAGACTTAGGTCCCACAGTACAAACTCGGCACGAATATATCAGTGGCCGAGACATTGAGCACCTTCGGAGTCTTTCAATGGATGCCGCGTCATACGCGATCGAGTCCCGTACCTATGAGGAAGCCATCGAGATGCTTGAACAAGGGAGAGCGCTCCTGTGGTCCGGCATGCGCAGCCTTCGCACCCCACTCGAACACCTCCACGAAGTCGAAAATTCTCTGGCAGATGAATTCGCAGAAATCAGTCAAGCATTGGAGGCAATAATAACTACAACCGGTGTTCGTGATTTCGTGCAGACTCCAGCTGGAACGGATGACGATGGTGTCGCGACTGGGAGAAAGGACACGTTTGCTCGTGACTTGGCGGAGAAACGCAGGCTCTCAAGGGAACTGGAAAAGGTTGTCTTGCGGATCCAAGCATTACCAGGATTCGAGAACTTCTGGAGACCCATCCCTTTTCGTCACCTCCAAACCGCGGCTATGAGTGGTCCAGTGGTCATCATTAATCTATCCATATACCATTCCGATATTCTCATCGTCCGCTCCAACCACCCAGTTGTTCATATCCCTACTCCGACGAACTTCTTTGATAGGGTTACAAATCTCGCCCATCAGCTGTCAGAGACGCGGAAGAGTTACCGCTTGGAGTCAAAAAAATATGATCGCGTATTGCGACAGACCCTGGAGGAACTGTCCGAGTTGGTGGGCCAGCCCGTTTTCGAGAGGTTAATGGAGCTTGGAATTCCAGAACAGTCCCGAATCTGGTTGTGTCCAACTTCTGTGTTGGCCTCCCTTCCGATTCACGCTGCAGGACCAATATCTTCGCACACCAATGTCAAACAATTCCTTTGTGACATTTACGTGTGTTCATACACACCGAGCCTGTCAGCGTTGATAGCGTCGAGGCCTGGCAACTTATCGGGATCTGCGAGTGGGCAGCCGTCGTTACTCATCGTCGGACAGCCAGACGAATCCCTTCCCGGAGTGGGCTCAGAAACACGTAGTATCGAATGTTTGGTTGGCAGTGGTTCTGTGACAAGGATCGCAGGCGAAGTAGCGACACCTGAAAACGTGATCGCTCACCTTCCGATGCACCCCTGGGTGCATTTTGCGTGCCACGGCATGCTGCAACCGGGTCGGCCTTTCGAGTCATCCTTTCTTCTCCAGGACAAGACTCACCTCACACTCCTTCGCATTGCCAAGTCTCACCTTCCCACTGCAGAACTTGCCTTCCTAGCGGCCTGCCATACTGCGGAGCTAACAGATGATGGTACGCCAGATGAAGTACTCCATCTGACTGCTGCGATGCAGTTTAGTGGATTTAGGAGCGTGATTGGGACGATGTGGGCGATGGTGGACGAAGATGGGCAGGACCTTTCAGAGTACTTCTATGGCAAGATGTTTGCTGCGGGCGCGCAAGATGCCAGCTATGAGAAGTCAGCAAGGGCACTCCGGCACGCGATTCAGAAACTGAGGGCGAAGAAGGGTGTTTCACTCGAGCGATGGGTGAACTTTGTCCACTACGGAGCTTAATTAAAGAGCAGGAATCTGGCCTAGAGTTGTGGTAAGTCACTCGGTATCACTTAATTGGGAGTCGGTATGACTGATGCCGTACCAGTCAGTGACATCTGGGACAACCGTGATACATCCAGGTGGAATAAGTCACTGATTTAAGTCGATTCTTGGTTTTCCGACTCGGACGTTTCATGGTTTGCGTTGACTATTTAGAATTAGTTTGTATCTTGTTCTCAAAGCAAGCGCGAGCGTGCGCAGGTCCGAGCATTGATTCGAGTACAGTATGTGGGCAAGCTCGTAGGGCGTACATCCCTACTTTACGTCGGTATTATCCCATCGTCTCACTCTGTTTTAGCCCATGAGCTCCATTTCTTAAATTCGGCGGTTATCGATTGGATGTACAACGATCCTAACCTCTGTGCTGCTCCGCTTGCGTGGCGGTCGCACTTTGCACCCCTAAAAATCTCGGGTTTCATCATGCCCCCGTTAAGGATGATTTAAGGATGATACTAGTACACGTGAGAATTGAATAAGAGCACGAAACCCTAACCCAAGCGCGTCGATGGCCTACAATCGTTGCAAAGGAACGTCTTCAGACCTGTCCAGCATTCTGCATTCCTGCTCTGAGTGTGGGAAGAAATGGCATCATCGTGGGCGAAGCAGAACTCGTCGCTCTTATACGTGCTACGAATGACAACGATGTAGACAATGGGTTATCCTCATGGATAGGTAGATGTTGTAGGAAAAGACGAGCGCAAGCTCAGGCAATCCCAGAGGTCTGCTCCCTTGGTCGCACTCTGTACAGTGTCAATTCACCTCATAGAACCCCGGCCGTTTTCGAAAAGGCTCTTACTTGTCCAGCTCTTTCCCCGTTTATTATTGAGGTACCGCAGCCTCAGCTGCTCTCTGTATCAACCACTCCAACACACCCTGCTCATGCAACCTCTATCCATAAGGTTTCGCAGCAGAAGGTGGACCCCTTGTCCAATCTGGACCAGCCAATCCATCTCGTTGATCAGACGTCATCATCTTGGAATGGTGTGGTACCACCTTTGAAATCTGACGACGAGCCTGCCGCCAGCGATCTTGGCTTCCGCAAGCCAATGGTCTTGATGGGACCCCAGATGAATTCAGCGCGGCCAGATATGAAGCACCCGGACGCCCATCATGCCACGGTGCCAGTTTCGCGCCGGCGTCGTCCGCCAGGTGACTTTGCCCCCTATTCTCGAGCCCCGTGCCTGCGCGAAATCTCTCTGGTGTTGTGCCTCTTTTATTTTGGACGAAGTGCACCTATTGATGATGACTACATGCTGCAGACACTTTCACGGAAATCGACAAGCCGACCCGTTGAGCCTGCACATGCTCATGTTCCTTCCCAGTCGTTCAATGACAGTCCTGTCCTCGGTCTTGCCAACCCTACCTCGACTAAATCGGAGCCTATGGATATCGACCCGCCGACGCTTGACCTCCGTGCCCTCTCACTCAATCGAACACCTGGGCCCAGTAAGGTCTCTTCACATCTATTACTTCGGCGGACGACAACCTATGGACCTCCCTCGCCGCCCCCACCTGCCGCTGTAGTCAATTCCGAAGATGACGATATGGAGGACCTATATGGCCCACTCCTGGGACTCCCGTCGCTCTATGCACCACCGCCTACACCTCCACGCGAACTTCCACACGAGCCATCGCCGTCCTTAGTGACCAAGCTGCACCAACTCTGTTTTGCTGATAGCAGTCGCATCAGTCCCGACATCGCTGTCGACTACTGAGCCGTGGCCGATCCTAATGGCGGGCCCCAGTTTGGGGCCCTTGGTCTTCCCGAACGGCAACGAAGCCTATCTGGCAAGTTGTCAGATGCTCAGAGCTGGATGGTACGATACCATGCAGCTCCACGCTTCGGACGCCATCCTGGCTGGCGCCATTGTATGCCGCCTGCTATCTTCTGCTGATACCAACTCAGCGGTGGTCGGTCCCGTGTCCTGTCTCACCATTGCCTGCCAACGCTCATTCCGGAGTCGTGTCCATAAGGCACACGCTACGCGGAATTGTGGTTGTCGAGGAGTAGGAACCGGGTGGCCCTGGGCGGACTGTGCCGCGGACAGCGGCGCAGCAAACAAAACGGTGCTGAAGATTAACGCAGGGGCTGTTCCATCAGTCTCACATGGTAAACTAATCTGGTACGCAGTGTTGTCTCTGTTGGCCTGATCGGCCGGCTGGTCAGACATAGTGAGTGCTTAAATGCGTGACACATGTCGACTGAGGCGTCGAGGCAGCCAGCGCAAAGCTGCGTAACAGCATTCAGATGGTAAAAGTACATCTCAGCCCGTAATGGTCGCTCCAAGGGATCTCGACAGATTCCTCGCCCGGCCTGGGCACCTCGATACGACCAGGGCGGAGGACTTCCATCACGTCAGCCTTCAAGCCCATCAAGGCAACCTTGTCCAACCTGCCCAGCCCAGTCCGTCCTGTCGTTCCACACCGACACCCCACGTAGCTCCACCAGGGCCTGCCCTCTCGTGTAACGCGACCCAGGCATCCACCAGGTCGTTCTCGTCGACCAGCCCTTCGTCCTTGGGGCTGATAGCGTTGAAGTCACCGGCAATGATGCCGCCGCCACCGCACCCAGGCTCGCGCACGACGTCGGCCAGGAGCTTTATCTGCTGGGCGCGGTAAGGGAGCGTATCCCTGAGCGAGTCGAGGTGTACGTTGACGAGACGGAAAACCGTGCCCGGCGCAGTTGGGGGGATGATGCCGACGTCAGCCCATCCCTCGCGTACTTGCTCGGGAGGGTCACGCGGGAGACGCACCCGAGCATGAACTTCCCCCCTCCCTTGATGCTGCCGCCTTCCTCCTGCGAATCCAGGTCCGAGGCAAAGCGCGCGCTGGACAGCAGCGTCATGGTCGCAAAGGGCACGCCCTCAACCGACGTTTGGTCCCCGGTATCGGTCACCAGAAGGGCAGCGCGCACTCTGGGATTGTCCAGGAGAGAGGCCCGGACGTCAGGCGTAACTTCTTGGAGGAAGATAATGTCCGGAGATTTCGGACCGTCGAGGAGGTGGCTGAGGATGAGGTTGGCGCGTGAGACGGGCCGCGAGGAGAAGGCGTCGATGTTCCATGGTAGGAGAGAAAGCCTCTGCGTCCGGGAGGTGTCGATGTTCCGTGATGTGGGAGACAGCCTCTGCGCCACTTGGCTCTGTGCGGTTCTCGAGGGTATGGGTCGCCACGTTCTGGCGGAGCGGTCGAAGGCAGAAAGCGTACGCAAGCGTCTGCTGGTGACCATGGCGGGGGTGTTGGAAAGCGGGAGGCTTCTGGCTGGGCTTTAAGTACTGTTCTTGACCCATCCTTCGGACACTTCAAATATCTTCACCAAGATGGGCCCAATTGAGCTCAAACTTTGTATATATGCTTTAGTAGATATCCTTATTACAATGGTGGTCTTTTTTTTGGTATAAAGTTGCGAGGAAAATGAGATCAAAAAAGGGCCACTGTCACGCGGTTGATCATGATGGATGCCGTGTCGGATATTTAACTGGCAAACGCAATCACACAACGCATCTCGCGCCATGAATTCGAGCCTTTTTTGGACTGTGACTGTCCGAAAGATGGGTGTGGCCGAGGGATGGGTCAAGGATAGTACTGTATGGCCGTCATCTCGCTCGTAGACCGGTTGATTGAGAAAATCCGGGTGCCATTCAATTCGAATAATGCCTTCCTTGGGCGGCTCAACTGTGAGAATTTGGTCTACCGTCTTCCGGTCCCTGAATGCACCCTTGGCCAGGAAAATAGCTACTCTGGTGAGCATAGGATTGCGGAGGAGAGGGTATAGTCCTGGTCCCTCGTGTAATGCGTGTTCAGGACTACCATGGCATAGAATGAGCTAGGATAAGGGCCTACTTTCTCCAAGGGGTAGCAGTCATCCCTTTGCCATCCTTCTTGGCCTCGATAGCAAACTCGGGGTTCCCGCATTCGTTGCGAAAGACGACGAACTCTACATCCTAATTACGTCAGCGTACATCTCAGGGTAACGGACCTTGAAGCAGACTCACCCTATAATGCAAGCCTCGACCACTACCCTCACGAGCAGTCGACTCAATATACTCGTCCACTCGAGCAGAGGTAAAGCCGTTAGGCATAATCCCATCCCACAGATCCAGACGGTCCCGCTGGCTCTCGTATCGATGCCAGTCATACTTCCATAGTTGCGTGCTGAGATACACGAAGTGAAGCATGGTACCGAAGCGTCTTGCCCGCTTTTAATGAGCGAGGTTCATCTCCTTCTGGAGCGGGCCCTTGAAAAGCTGCAAGGTCGTAAAGTTTCGCGTTGGGTGAAGGACCATTGGGGCACCAAAACCACGTACGTTGGAGGTAGACAGGACCACGTCATCCTTGATCTGAGGACGTCCCGCCCGTCGCCAACCCGCGGTGAGGTTCTTCCAGTACTGAACGACGGTTGTCAGACAAGCCTCGGGGTCGCCGTATCTGCTGTCAATCACATGAGCAATCTTCCGCATGAAGTCCTTTGGCGTTTCGAAGTTGTTCAGGTTGGCACCAGGCGTACGCCTCGCATAGCTGTCGACCATGGTAAGCATAATGTAGCCAAGTCTGCCAGACTCGATGCTCGATGGATTAACTTACACGTCCCAGAGAACCACTGAACGGTCGTAGTTCCTTTCGGTCCCGGATTGAAGCACTTTCCGGACTTCGTCGTCGTTGATGATGCCTAGCTCGTCCTTGCTGCCCCTCTGTTTGTCCTGGTCGAGGAATGCGTCGAGCGTTCTGCGGAGTGGGATGGGAGAGAACTAAGAACAGCGGGGTCTGTAGAGAGGAGAGTATAGATCGAGAGCGAGTAGGATATCGACGGGGGCGTCGGTGGGCAAAGTGTAGAGAAACGAGCGAGAAAGAGGACCCCTTATATAGCCCAGCAGCATAGCCTCTCAATTCCAGCAGACATGTCGAACCTTGACTTAGGCATACGCAGCCCATCGACGTGACACCGTGGACATCGGGATCGCATCAGGCGCTTGTTCATGGTGGTGACCTCGACTGAAATAGAGGGAATAAATTCTGCGTCCGTGTCTAAGCGTATGATCACGCTCAGTGGTGTCGATCCTAAATGGCCGGAATCGACCTCAACTTTCCCGGGCTGGGTCATGCGGCCACCGGTAGGATCGGGCATGATGGACACGGTGGATGTGATTGATATGATCAGGCCTGATCATGCCTAATAATCGTTTTGCAATTTTTCTGAGGACTATCGCTGTGTGCGAGTGCGCGTGACGTTGTTTCGTCATTTTTCACTTCGACTCTGCTCTTTCGTCTCTCCTTCTTGTCTTTATTTTTATATCTTTTCATATGCCTAGTGCCGGCCAAGAGTTTTTTCGGCGGTCTCAAGACCATGGATGCCTTGGGCAAGGTCTGTCATGCGCCCGACACTCGCTCGTACTGGCTTCAACGCTCATGAAACACGCAGACCATGGAGGAGGTTAAATTCAGGACACGCACGGGAGTGTTTCATGTGTATATTCTTGGCTGCATAGGGTGCTTGACTTTGTGCTTGCAGTGACCCTGGTCTCTGTCACGATCACATTGTCGTTCACACTTATGGAGTTTCTCGACACATCGGTAGTTGTCGACTGGAGCAGAGGAGAAAGGTTTTACCGTTGGTCAATGTGACGTTCCCCAGAGTTCCATGCTATTGTGAGTCCCCCACTTGTCATCCCAGTGGCCTTCCCGCCGCCGCCGTTCTAACAACGAGTCTTGCCTAGTGCTATCTCTCGACTTGATAGATATAATCGAGGAGCCCCAGCGTGATATCACACATAGCGTCGTCAAGACCCGTCTCATAGCTGCAGCTGCGGGTACGGCTGTACCTGGTTCGCAGATCGGTGAGCTCCGTCACGACATCGACAAGTTGAACGGGCAGCGTGCTTCTGGTTACTGTGGTTCGTGCTACGGTTGAGGACCCCTCGAGAGTGGATGCTGTAACTCGTGCGACGCCGTCCGCGAGGCGTGCGTTCGAAAGGGCTGGACCTTCGGCAACCCTATTGCGATTGACCAGGTGTGGATCTTGTCTTCCTTTCCTTCACATCGCGTGCAGACTCTGAGAGGGCATAGTGCGTTGAGGAACACTGGTCCGACCAAATACAGGGGCAGTCATCGGAGAGTTGCAACGTCGCCGGTCTCGTACCAGTGAACGAGGTTGTTGGGAACATCCACATCACTCCCAGGCACTCGTTCCGAGCGGCTCAGTCCCAGATTTACGACTTTGTGCGGTACTTGAAGAACGACGGTAATCGCCATGACTTCTCACACACTATACACGACATGTACTTCACCGCGGATGACGAGGCGGACGCGTCCCAGGCACAAGTTAGCAAGGAGATGCGCGAACGTCTGGAGAACCTGCTTGATGAGCATATGGCAAGGGTTCGTAGACTCTATTTCGAACATCCCGGAGGCTTGGAGGCGTCGATACAGACGTCGAAAGCGCAATACATGCTCTACTACTTCCTCAAGATCGTATCGATACAATTCCGTACCCTAGACGGCCAGATCGTCAACTCGCACCAGTATAGCGTCACACACTTTGAGCGTGACCTCACGACGGGCCAGGAAGGCAACACAAACGAAGGGTTACAAATACATCACAGTGCTGCTGGCATGCCGGGTTGATGCATGGCTCGGTCTGTGTTGTGTGAATAGCGGGAGACTGATCTCGCAACGACCGCGTAGGCGTGTTCTTCAGTTACGAAATCTCGCCTATCCTCGTTCAAGTTGCCCATCGCGAAACGCGCCAGTTGTTTGGGTACTTGTAGGCGGCGTGCTCACCGTGGGTTCTATCCTTGATAGCGCGCTCTTCGCAACGCAACGCGGCCTCAAGAAGAGCGCCACAACGAACGGGCATGTCAGCGGCAAGCTGACGTGAATTTCTGTGGTTACATCCTGTAATTTTCCCAGAGGACTTGGATCGCATGAACTTCTGATGTACCACATATCGTTCATCCTCGGCGTAGCGCGTAATACATGGAGTGCCTCTATTTGCGATGCCTTTTAACATTCATGAAAACCCCGGCGTGAGAATGGGGTCCAGTCCGAAATGGTTAATCGATATATAGAAAGCCCGAGTGGGTAATAAATACAGAAAGCGATATCGATAAGAGGGACGGGAAGCAGAAGAGGGGAGGTCTGGGCCATCTTCGCCGCTTTGCGCGTGCCGCATTCCCTGGGCCCGTCTCCGTCGTCCTACGCTTCTACGTTGAAACGGTCGTCGCTGATAGACGCTGCGCCGTGACATTAATGACCCTCTTGCGACACGGGAGTCGCGGGAGGTGGATTTCAACGTGGGGGTGGGTCTTCTGGGGATTATCCCGTGAAGTCAGTTGGCCGTGTCAACGAACGATGGACGCGACTGTCGAGTGAGTAGGATGGAAGAAGCACCTTCAAGCTGGCATACATCATCAATTCGTCGTCCTCTTCATCTGGCTGCTGGAAGATGTGTTTTCGGCCCCACGGCATGGTCTTCCCGTGCGCTGTGAGCGTACCCATCCCGGCGTTCTCAACCTCCCCTTCGTCCACGTATTCTCCGCCTGAGACCTCATCCGGCGGACCTTCCTCACCCTCATCAACAGAGTCCGAACGCGCGACCTCGGTCCTATGGTGCGAGCCGGCACTGGACTTGTGCCGTTTCACGTCGCCGCCGCCGGTGGGCGTTGATGTATGCTGTAGGACGCCGGCGTCTGGCGGCCTCTCCGTGTCCAGCTCACAGCACTCTCCTTCCACCTCTTCTTCTTTTACAGGGACCTCGATTACCGCCTGAACGCGGTGGACCACCCGAGGGGGTGGTAGCGCCTCCGTGGGTGAGTGTGGTCGGTGCTCACACTGATGCTTGTCGGCGCGTGCAGTTGGTGACGATGTGGACGCACGCTTCGTGGAGGATCGACTGTCCGAATTGGGACTCGCTTTGGAGTGTGTGCAGGTGTAGCCTATAGTTGGAACAGGTCGGGTAGCGATGTTGCCCGAGGACGCATACTGTTAAGCTAGCGTACCTGTGAAGATAACTGGTTGAGAAGGTGCGTGTGCTCTGTGTCGATTCGAAGGAATTGGTCTTTCCAGGCATTGATTCTCCACGTAAGGTCTCCTCCTGGCGCAGGCATTGATCTCTCCATTGCTGCGCTTCCTGCCGGAGCCGCGCGACCAGCTGAGCTTGGTGAGTGTTCTGCATCGAACCCGTGGGTCAGTTGGAAATTTGTAAACTCGGGCAGCGGACGTGTGCCCCACCACGATCAACGCTCTATCCGCCTGCCGTGAGTGCAAGTGTAAGCACAGAACGAAGGGAGATACATGACAGAGGACGCGCCTCTGACTTCCACTTATCCTGTCCACCTCTGCAACCCCAGACTCGTGTTTGGTCTTTGCTAACATTAAGGTCTCTAAGCGCATCGTCACGCTCGCACCGCAGGGCACGCAGATCATCGTCGGTTTGGTTTACTCTTGCACGCGCTCCTTGTTCGTAAAGCACGGAGCTGAAACGAGCGAACAGGAGAATTGTGAGGAAGGTATCCCAGCGCACTGCAAAGACAGTCCCTTGAGAGAACTGTTTGAATGTCTCTGCAATGGAAGGTTCCGACATGAGCCCGTCGCTGTTGTTGTGTTGACGCTGCGGGCAGCGTTCTCGTGACTTGGATAAGATAACGACACGAGGCTGTTCTCCAATGGCCCTCAACGTCAATCATGGGGCGCAGGGATCCTCAAAATCCCAAATTTCGATGGATTCATTAAACGATGCCAACTCACAACTTAAACGATGGCAGACCTTAGCATCCACACTCCCCTTCCGACATCCGCATCGCGCCCCGATTGCCCACAATATTGCGACTTACCACAAATCCCGCTACAAGGCGACTCGACAGAAGGGAGACCTTGACCAGGCTATCGTGGGATATACCGAGGCGCTTTTGCGCGGAATGAATCATCCTCCCATGGTCATTTTGACTTTCGAGCACCTGACGCGTGCATTACTCACTCGTTTCGATGACTTCGGAGCGAGGGAAGACCTTGATCACATTATCTCATATTTTCGCCACCTCTCCAACCTCCCGCTAGAGGTCGCCGACATTAAGCGCCTCAATGTCCTCAGTGGCCTTGCCGATGCCCTCTGTAGTAGAGTCGAAGTTGGACGGCGACCGGAGGACATTGAGGATGCGCTCTCCTTGCTTCGACATGTTATCACCATGGCCCCTCCAGGCACGGACCATTATCGCCTCATTGCAAGCAAGCTGGCAAATACCTGGAAAAGAAAATATGACCAAACTGGCGAGTTAGAAGATCTCACTGAGGCTATCAGCCACCGTCGTGCGGTGCTCACATCCTGTCCACTGGACCATCCATCGCGTCCTTTGTACCTCAGCAACCTTGCTATTTTGTTGAAGTCACGCTTTGAATGGAGCGATGACCTGAACGATGCTGAGGACGCCGCTACGCTACTTCAAGAGTCGTTTGACCTCCTGGACAAGGAACAACCCGAGCGGATGTGGGTTCTCATGAACCTTGCTAGCGTCTATCATACCCGCTTCGAGCAAGCAGGTGACCCAGAAGATCTTGAGAAAGCAATCAGTCAGCATCGTGAGGTCCTCCTTTTATGTCCTCTGGGCCATGAGAACAAGGACAAACTCCTGATGAACCTTGGGTTTTCGCTCACTAGTCGCTTCAAAAACTTTGGTCGCATGGACTGTTTGGAGGAGGCAATTTCGCATTTTCGTGCCGCTCTTCGCCTCTGTCCCCGGGGTCACCCTCATCGACAAGAGGCTTTGAGTGGACTCGCCAATGCCATGTATATGCGCTGCCTTCGGACACGTGGAATGGAAGATTTGGAGGAACCGATTAAACTTCAACGTGAAACCTTAGCTCTCACACCTCCAGGGCACACAATGCGTCCCCAGATGCTATTTAACCTCTCGGGCAGTCTTCGAGCACGATATGAACGGACCGGTGACATGGGTTACATCGAAGAGGGAATTGAACATCTTTATGAAGCTTCGAAATTAACCAAATCTGGACATCCCGATGCACGACGCATTCTTCACGTTCTTGCGGGGAACCTGGTTTGCCGCTTTAGGCACCGTGGCGCAGATAAAGATATGGCTAACGCAATCAAACACTACCGAACTTCCATTCCCTTAATCCCTGAAGGCCATCCAGATTTCTCCCCCATGCATTCTGACTTTGCCCAAGATTTGCGCTTTATTTTTTCCCGGACCGGCGATGCAGAACATCTCGAGGAGTCTATTGCTTTGTATCGATCTGCCGTCGAATACCCATTCTCTAGTGCGCGTGATAGACTGAAAGCAGCTTATAACTGGACAGTCGCCGCGCATGGCACACGACACTCCTCAGCTCTGACTGCATACCGCAAGGCCCTCTACTTACTGCAACGTGCCATAGACGTAGGTCCCACAGTACAAACTCGGCACGAATATATCAGTGACCGACGCATTGAACCCCTTCGGAGTCTTCCGATGGACGCCGCGTCATACGTGATCGAGTCCCGTGCCTATGAGGAAGCCATCGAGATGCTTGAACAAGGGAGAGCGCTCCTGTGGTCCGGCATGCGCAGCCTTCGCACCCCACTCGAACACCTCCACGAAGTCGAAAATTCTCTGGCAGATGAATTCGCAGAAATCAGTCAAGCATTGGAGGCAATAATCACTACAACCGGTGTTCGTGATATCGTGCAGACTCCAGCTGGAACGGATGACGATGGTGTCGCGACTGGGAGAAACGACATGTTTGCTCGTGACTTGGCGGAGAAACGCAGGCTCTCGGGGGAACTGGAAAAGGTTGTCTTGCGGATCCAAGCATTACCAGGATTCGAGAACTTCTGGAGACCCATCCCTTTTCGTCACCTCCAAACCGCGGCTATGAGTGGTCCAGTGGTCATCATTAATCTATCCAAATACCATTCCGATATTCTCATCGTCCGCTCCAACCACCCAGTTGTTCATATCCCTACTCCGACGAACTTCTTTGATAGGGTTACAAAGCTCGCCCATCAGCTGTCAGAAACGCGGAAGAGTTACCGCTTGGAGTCAAAAAAATATGATCGCGTATTGCGACAGACCCTGGAGGAACTGTCCGAGTTAGTGGGTCAGCCTGTTGCCAAGAGGTTAATGGAGCTTGGAATTCGCAAACAGTCCCGAATCTGGTTGTGTCCAACTTCTGTGTTGGCCTCCCTTCCGATTCACGCTGCAGGACCAATATCTTCGCACACCAATGTCAAACAATTCCTTTGTGACATTTACGTGTGTTCATACACACCGAGCCTGTCAGCGTTGATAGCGTCGAGGTCCGGCAAGTTATCGGGATCTGCGAGTGGGCAGCCATCGTTACTCATCGTCGGGCAGCCAGACGAATCCCTTCCCGGAGTGGGCTCAGAAACGCGCAGTATCGAATGTTTGGTTGGCAGTGGTTCTGTGACAAGGATCGCAGGCGAAGTAGCGACACCTGAAAACGTGATCGCTCGCCTTCCGATGCACCCCTGGGTGCATTTTGCGTGCCACGGCATGCTGCAACCGGGTCGGCCTTTCGAGTCATCCTTTCTTCTCCAAGACAAGACTCACCTCACACTCCTTCAGATCGCCAAGTCTCACCTTCCCACTGCAGAACTTGCCTTCCTAGCGGCCTGCCATACTGCGGAGCTAACAGATGATGGTACGCCAGATGAAGTACTGCATCTGACTGCTGCGATGCAGTTTAGTGGATTTAGGAGCGTGATTGGGACGATGTGGGCGATGGTAGATGAAGATGGGCGGGACCTTTCAGAGTACTTCTATGGCAAGATGTTTGCTGCGGGCGCGCAAGATGCCAGCTATGAGAAGTCAGCAAAGGCACTCCGGCACGCGAGTCGGAAACTGAGGACGGAGAAGGGTGCTTCGCTTGAGCGATGGGTGAACTTTGTCCACTATGGAGCTTGATCAAAGAACAGGGATCTGGCCTAGAATGGGGGTGAGTCGCTCGATATCACTTAATTGGGAGCCAGTATAACTGATGCCGTACCAGTCATTGACATCTGGGACAATCGTGATACATCCAAGTCACCGATTTAAGTCGATTCTAGGTTTTCCGACTCGGACGTTTCATGGTTTGCGTTGACTATTTAGAATTAGTTTGTATTTTGTTCTCAAAGTAAGCGCGAGCGTGCGCAGGTCCGGACATTGATTTGAGACGTACTGTACAGTATGTGGGCAGGCTCGTAGGGCGTACATCCCTACTTGACGTCGGTATTATCCTATTGTCTCACTTTTCATCTCTCTGTTTTAGCTCATGAGCTTCCTGTATGTCCTACTAGTAAATTCGACGGTTATCGATTGAATGTACACTATCCTGCTGTTCTCGAAACCTCCGTGTGCTGCTCCGCTTGCCACCACACCTAAACATCTCGGTCACGACTTCGCTTTGCCTTCTTCCCTAAGCACCCCCTTAAGCCTGAGGACGACATACACGTGCGAAATCAATAAGAGCATGAAACCCTAACCCAAGCGCGTCGATGGCCTACAATCGTTGCAAGGGAACGTCCTTAGACCTGTACAACTTTCTGCTTTCCTGCAGTGCGGGAAAAAATGGCGTCATCGTGCGCGGTAAAATAGATCCTCTCGATATCTTATACGTGCTACGAATGACAATGATGTAGACAATGGGTTATGCAGCAGCATTAAAATCTGGCCAGACCAGGAATCAAACCTGGGTCTTCCCACTAGCACTGGGGTGCCTTACCACTAGGCTACCCAGCCCTTCCTGTCTAGAGTGTGGGTTCTCATAACTCCAGTTCTCATAACTCCAACAGGTTATCCTCATGGATAGGTAGATGTTGTAAGAAAAGACAAGTGCAAGCTCAGGCAATCCCAGAGGTCTGTTCCTTCAGTCGCACGCTGTACTGTACAGTGTCAACTCAATTCGCAGAACTCCGGTCGTTTTCCAAAAGGCTCTTACTCGTCCAGCTCCTTCCCTGTCTATTGAGGTGCCGCGGCCTCAGCTGCTCTCTGTATCAACCACTCCAACATACCCTGTTCATGTAGTCTCTATCCATAAGATTTCGCAGCAGAAGGTGGACCCCTTGTCCAATCTGGACCAGCCAATCCATCTCGTTGATCAGACATCATCTTGGAATGGTGTGGTACCATGTTTGAAATTCGACGGCGAGCCTGCCGCCAGCGATCTTGGCTTCCGCAAGCCAACGGTCTCGATGGGACCCCAGATGAATTTAGCGCGGCCAGATATGAAGCACCCGGACGCCCATCATGCCACGGTGCCATTTTCCCCAGATAGGGATGCAAAAGACCTCCAGTGGCCACATGAAATGCCCCCTCCTTCTATCTCTTTTCGCGTGGAGGTGGGGGCGGTGGTGCATAGGTGGGAGTCCCAGGGGTGGGCCATATAGGTCCTCCATATCGTCATCTTCGGAATTGACTACAGCGGCAGGTGGGGGCGGCGAGGGAGGTCCATAGGTTGTCGTCCACCGAAGTAATAGATGTGAAGAGGCCTTACTGGGCCCAGGTGTTCGATTGAGTGAGAGGGCACGGAGGTCAAGCGTCGGCGGGTCGATATCCATAGGCTCCGATTTAGTCGAGGTAGGGTTGGCAAGACCGAGAACGGGGCTGTCATTAAACGACTGGGGGGCATGTGCAGGCTCAACGGGTCGGCTTGTCGATTTCCGTGAAAGTGTCTGCAGCATGTAATCATCATCAATAGGTGCACTTCGTCCAAAATAAAATAGGCACGGCACCAGAGAGATTTCGCGCAGGTGCGGGGCTCGAGAATAGGGGGCAAAGTCAGCTGGCACATTACCGGACGACGGCGGCGCTGTCGGCTACTGAGCCATGGCCGATTCCAATGGCGGGTCCCAGTTTGGGCCTTGGTCTTCCCGAACGGCAACGAAGCCTGTCTGGCAAGCTGTCATATGCTCAGAGCTGGATGGTACGATACCATGCAGCTCCACGCTTCGGACGCCATCCTGGCGCCGTTGTATGCCGCCTGCTATCTCGTGCTGATGCCAACTCAGCGATGGTCGGTCCCGTCTCGCCAACGCTCTTTCTGGAGTCGTGTCCACAAGGCACATGCTGCGCGGAATTCTGGTTGTCGAGGAATAGGAACCGGCTGGCCCTGAGCGGTCTGTGCGGCGGACAGCGGCGCAGCAAACAAAACGGTGCTGAAGATTAACGCAGGGGCTGTTCCGTCAGTCTCACATGGTAAACTAATCTCGTACGCAGTGTTGTCTCTGTTGGCCTGATCGGTCGGCTGGTCAGACATAGTGAGTGCTTACATGCGTGACACATGTTGACTGAGGCGTCGAGGCAGCCAGCGCAAAGCTGCGTGACAGCATTCAGATGGTAGAAGTACATCTCAGCCCATAATGATCGCTCCAAGGGATCTCGACAGATTCCACGCTGACACCCCACGTAGCTCCACCAGGGCCTGGCCTCCCGTGTAACGCGACCCAGGCATCCACCAGGTCGTTCTCGTCGACCAGCCCTTCGTCCTTGGGGCTGATAGCGTTGAAGTCGCCGGCAATGATGCCCCCGCCGCACCCGGGCTCGCGCACGACGTCGGCCAGCAGCTTTATCTGCTGGGCGCGGTGAGGGAGCGTATCCCCGAGCGAGTCGAGGTGCACGTTGACGAGACGGAAAACCGTGCCCGGCGCAGTTGGGGGGATGATGTCGACATACAGCCCATCCCTCGCGTACTTGCTCGGGAGGGTCACGCGGGAGACGCACCCGAGCATGAACTTCCCCCCTCCCTTTATGCCGCCGCCTTCCTTCTGCGAATCCAGGTCCGAGGCAAAGCGCGCGCTGGACAGCAGCGTCATGGTCGCAAAGGGCACGCCCTCAAACGACGTTTGGTCCTCGGTATCGGTCACCAGAAGGGCAGCGCGCACTCTGGGATTGTCCAGGAGAGAGGCCTGGACGTCAGGCGTAACTTCTTGGAGGAAGATAATGTCCGGAGATTTCGGACCGTCGAGGAGGTGGCTGAGGATGAGGTTGGCGCGTGAGACGGCCCGCGAGGAGAAGGCGTCGATGTTCCATGATACGAGAGAAAGCCTCTGCGTCCGGGAGGTGTCGATGTTCCGTGATGTGGGAGACAGCCTCTGCGCCACTTGGCTCTGTGCGGTTCTCGAGGGTATGGGTCCCCACGTTCGGGCGGAGCGGTCGAAGGCAGAAAGCGTACGCAAGCGTCTGCTGGTGATCATGGCGGGGGTGTTGGAAAGCGGGAAGCTTCTGGCTGGGCTTTAAGTACTAGTACAGTATCGCTGTGTGCGGGCGTGAACGCGTACTGTTCCTGACGGTCCGGCGTTCCTGGCGGGGCCCCGGGCTGTCTGCTCTCGCGGCCGTTACTAGTAGTACTGCCTTGCAACACAATATCCCTTCTCTGCATCGTGCGAGAAGGCTGGTTACCAAGTTATGCAAGTGGCGACAGAGCAGCAGGCACTGCCAGGCAGCGTATGTCCCTGTCACTGAGTTGTCTGGGGCCACCTCTTCCCACTCCACGGAAAAAGCACACGAGGAAACTCCCGCCAGCCCTCATGAATTGAATCATACATATCCCATTTGCAGTTACTCTACATCAATACCTAATTGAATGTATACAATCCTTCACAGGCCCAGAAACGATGGTGTTGGAGGAACTCAGCGCATATCAGACCGTAGAAGGGTTGACGGCAGTATAACTTCCATCTACCACAATCTCCTGGCCATTGGTATAGCATCCCGCTGGGGACGATAGATAGATCACTGTACCGGCGATTTCGCCAGGTCTGCGAAGTATGGGTCAGATGATGCCCAAAATCTGGGTAACAGATGTGAACATACGAGCCGGCCCGCCCAGCTGGAACAGGGAGCAAGCTTTGGGCGACCCGAGCCACTTCTTCTGGTCCAGTAATGGTATCGAACGTCATTTCGGATGCGTACACGCCAGGTGCGATGGAGTTTACGCGGACAGGGATGCCCTTCAGAGCGATCTCAGTCGCGAGCATTTTTGTGAGATGCGTCGCAGCTGCTTTGGAGCTGTTATATGCGAACTTGTCACGAGAGTTAACACTGGCCAATTACGATGCTACATGCGTAGATGTGCTCACTTGTCTCTGCGCAATTTTCAGGATCCCACTTATACTGGTAATGTTGACAACGCTAGATGTGTAACCTTCGATATCCCGACTACCTTTGTCGAGTAAGCCCAGAAAAGCCGTTGTCATGTAATAGATAGAGAATGTATTGATCTTGTAAAGCGCGGTCCATGCGTCGGGGCCATCGTCGTTGAAAAGTGCAGTTCCTAAGGTCTCAGCATTGGCGTTTTCCGGGGCCTGGGGATCATTGAGGAACGGTGTAAGGGGTCGTCCCGAGACACCGGCGCTAAGAAAGTGAGATTTTTTTTAAGCCGGCTGCGTCAATGAATTAGGTGGACGACCTTTACTTGTTCACGAGGATGTGCAGTCTCCCTTCCTTTTCTTCGATGAGAGTCTTTGCCTCTGCAATACTATCACGAGACGAGACATCGAGGGGCAAGCTGGTTTGATCAAGGTCTAGTGTAGGGTAGAGGTGACTCAATGGCAGTAGATTGTACGTACGGAATGATGGCTCCTTTGCTATGCGCTGCCCATTCGTCCGCCACCTTCTGCAGGACTTCCTTGCGGCGACCTCCAATGTACACCTTGGCGCCGTTCGCGGCAAGTCCTTCTGCGATCATGAGGCCAATGCCAGTCCCTCCACCAGACACGAGGGCAATACGACCTCGGAGATCGAATATAGTGGAGATATTGAGGTCTGTCGCTGAAGACATTAAGACAGATGGGTGATTGAGGAGATAGTTTGAGTGTTAGGTGTGAGTGCGATGATGACAACTTATAAGGTCACTATCGTCGCCATCGAACGCGAGGCAGGTTACCACTCATAGGGAATATTAACTCGTACAGTAATCACACTACCATAAACCGTATAAGTCCATGCGACATCGCCAACGCTAAGGAAGTCACAAAACGGGGCGTGGGTTCACAATGGAGGTGGCGAAAGGTGCGGTTATCCCTGACGGTCCGGCATTCCCGGCGGGGCCTGGCTGTCTGCACTGCTTTGCAACACAACACCCCTTCTCCGCATCGTTCCCCGTGCGATGGACGAAGAACAGGCCCTAGAAGCGCTATCCAACGTCATCTCTGCTCTCTCGGAGACCCCATTCGACTTATCCCTCCATGCTCAACACATCCAACTCGCTGCCGCGGCCGGCATGAATGACCAGGTGCATGCAGCACGCGAGACACTTACAACCTACTATGCCTGCGGTGACGACGTGTGGCTGCCACTGATAGAAGACAAGAAGAACGCCGTAGATATGAACTCTGTCGAGGGTGCTCTATCTGTGCTGCAAGCATACGACCGCGCCGAAGAGGACTATTTGTGTACGCGTTCCCTGCGCTTAGACTATAGTCCACGCTTGGTTGACTTGACGTAGCCATTCCGTTGCTTCATCAGCATATCGAATTTTTGATCGACAGACATGCCCATTTCTCTTCCCCGGATGAGAACCCGGTATTGCCGGAGGACCCCTTCTCAATGGAGTGGACTCGCGATGCGCTACGCGCTGTTGTTGCCCAAGGCGTTGGTCATATCACACAGGTTGTCTTGTCGCGTATTCCGGGTCATCGGCATCTAATAACTACATCAGGGCCATCTGCTATGGAATGCTCTCCGCGGCTGGGAGATCGACAATCTTTCAACCGTTCTATCAGATGAAAGGTGGGCGCGACAGTCATGGCTCTCCCTTGCTAATAGTCAGGAGTTGCTCTATTAGATCAGCAACCATTGTGGAGATTGAAGACATGTACCTCGAGCGTCTTCAACAGTGCCATTCTAGTACGTTGTCTCCTTCGAATTGAATGCACCCTTTTTGATCCCATACAGCGAACGAGGACACCTTCCAATCGTACTCAACCTTTACGACAAACTACAAGGCACCACAGGCATACGAGACGTTGCTCGTAAATGCATCCAAAATCCGGGGGAAGGCTAGAAAAGCGTATGAGTGGCGCGAGCCGTACGAAACTGCCCTAGTAAGTAATTTCGATTCTCTTGTCGTTGTATGCGTGGAATATACGTGATTATATTTACAAGGTGGTCTAGGAGCAATCCGGAAACTCGCTCTACACTTTCCAAAACTATGTCGCCTACGAACTTCGTGCGAGGCAACCAGATCTCAGCATTCTCTCGAACATTCACGAACGCGCAATTGCTGAGGCAGCGAGGCGCCGGGCTTCCGGAGAGACAGGGGTGGAGGAAGCGTTGCGGTTGTGGTGGGCGAGCTATGTCGATAGCATGGTATGTTATTCGATTGTCAACCAACTATACCTAACCACCTCCTCATCGCCTCACAGAGACGCAATGACTCGCCCCTGGAACAACAACTGTCTTTATTCCAACGTTCCATAAGAAGCGTCCCCGGAAGCGGCGAGCAGTGGGCTAGATACATTCGCTTTTTGGTGGGGTAGCAGTCTTGCGCCTTCTAGCGGCTTCCCTGACGGTTTTCTCAGGAAGTGAACAACGAACTAGTTGAAGAAAGAAAGGGAGAACCTATCTCAGGTGTGTTTTCCATTTCTTTCCCAGTCCATCTTTAAACGATCTCCTTTTAGTTCTCTACGACAGAGCTTTCGGAACCAAATTGTTTCCAAAAGACGTCGAAGGGATGGTTTCGCTTTTCCTGGCACGTGCTGGGTTTGAACGTCGCGTTTGCCTTGCAAACCTCGAATCCGAGCAGTCGGCTGATGCCGAGTCCGCGCTCGCCGAATCTGCTGTAGCTCAGCCTCTCCTTGAGCCCCAAGATCGATTGTCTACACTTCTGGACATATTAAACGGTGGTATAACGGCTATACGATCGGGTGAGCATCAAATATTCACCCGCCTAGGGTTTCCATCCGTTGATTAGCTGGAGTAGCGGCCAAAGGCGGCGATTCACGTTTCCGCCTCGAACGTTTCCTATGTACACTTGTGAGATGAGTTCGCTGATTGCCGCTTCATCCCGTTGATTATGCCTTTCCAGCACCGTGAGCTCGAGCAAAGCGACCAAGCGACCAAAGTGTGGGCAGACGCTGCGAAGTTTCACAAGACTGCGTACATCCCTTGGCTCGAGTACACAAACGCCCTCGAGTATGTCGCATAAATATTACCTCTTTCCGCTCACCGACTGTGTCGACCAGGCGCCAGGGCGATTACAACGAGGCGAGAAAGGCATTCACAAAAGCAGCCAAATCCCCTCTCGACTGGCCAGAAATGCTTTGGGAAGCTTGGCTTGCCTTTGAGCACAGTCACGGCTCCGCGAGGGAAATACAAGATGCCCTCGACGTTGTGGAACGCGCAAGGGTGCAGGTAGAGGCTCGCCGTGCCAAGGTGTCCCTTTTCTTCTTCGAGTTTTTTTTGACACGCTGAAGCCATGCGGAAGGAGGCGGAGCAGGCTGGTTACCAAGCTAGGCAAGTGGTGGCCGAGCAGCAGGCAGCGCCTGTCCCTGTCACTGAGTCGTCTGGGGCAGCGCAAGGCATTGAGGCACCCATGGACGTTGATCAGGAGACGAGAGGTACAGCAAGTGGCGTAAAGAGGAAGGCGGAAGAAGACCCCTCGGAAGAGAGCAAGAAAGCCAGAGTTGGTGAGTATCATCTGGCTAGTGATATGCAGTTACTTATCTTAAGATCAAGTAGAACAACCCCAGACACTCAAGCGGTTCGCTCCGACTTGCAACTTCCCTGACATATAGCTGATATATACGCGATTCTGCAGAGACCGGGAGAATAGTACTGTCTTTGTTGGTGACCTTCCGCCGGGAACCGCAGAGGACGACCTGACTCGGCTCTTCAAAGACGTCTGTATGATTTCACTTCTCTTCCGACGCTTCTCTTACTCGATATTCAGTGCGGTGCTATCCGTGAGGTAAAGATTACCCAGCTACCGAACATACTTGTCGCCACCGTCGAGTTTGTCGCCCGGGATAGTGTACCCGCGGCGCTTACGAAGGACAAGAAACGCGTCCACGACCACGAGATTAGCGTCCATCTCGGATGGGAGTCGACGCTCTACGTGACCAACTTTCCCGAGAGTGCGGATGATACTTCGATTCGAAAACTTTTTATGCAGGTGCGTGGTGGTATTGATTTAACCAGCGGCACGGTGCTGACGCACTTCGTAGTATGGGCATATTTTCGACGTTCGGTGGCCAAGCAAGAAGTTTAAGAGCACGAGGAGGTTCTGCTATGTTCAATACACGTCTCCAGTACGTCCTTTTCGTCTCGAGCGTCTGGTAGTTCTCCACTGATTCATACTTCACGCAGACCGCAGCTAGGTTGGCGTTGGAATTGCATGGTCGAGAGCTCGAGCCAGGTCTCAGTCTAAAGGTTTATATCTCGAACCCTGAGCGAAAGAAGGAGCGAACCGATGCAGATGCAAATGTCCGAGAGATATATGTCGCCGGGTTAAGCAAGTTCGTGACGAAGGTCGATCTAGAAAAGTTGTTCCGAACTGTGAGTTCGCTGTGCATGCAGCCGCTTCTTCCGCTGACGGGTGTCAGTACGGTCCTGTGAAAGACATACGGATGGCTTTGGATGCCGACAACCACTCAAAAGGATTTGCCTTTGTTGAGTTCGAGGAAGAGGTCAGACCTTTCCATGAAGTCTTGCTCTTGGTCGACGGCTGACTCGTCGTTCCCATGCAGAGAGATGCGGCTAAGGCTCTCGGAGCCAACAATTATGAACTCAAGAAGCGCAGGATTGCAGTAACGCTATCTGACACTCGTGTGCGCTCTCGAAGACGGTACGAGCCACTTTAACCGTAGTCAACCCGCCTTTAACATTCCTTCAGCGAACCTGAGACTGGATTCGGCAGAAATGCAGATGCACGCAGCCGGTCCCTGCGCATCCACGGCCTCCCGGACGGTACCCAAGAGGGCCTCCTCCAACAAACAATGGAAAAGCTGGCTCCAGTGAATCGCGTAGAGGTGTTTTTGGATAAACACGAGGCAGTTGTCGAGTTCCAGTCAGCGGCAGATGCTGCACGGCTACTCCTACTACCTGACCCCTTCGAATTCAACGGCGTGCAGCTACGGTTCTCTGAGGGCGAGGACGTACCCGCAAAGGCACGCAACGCGCCCGCGGCTACAGGCGGGGTGTTCATACCGCGAAACGCTGCGTCAAGACCTCGTGCTGGTTTGGGCCGAGCTCGTAATCCCCCTCCTGCTGCTACGCCTGCTGCACCTCCTGCGGCAGCAGGTTCACAAGCACCTTCTGGTAATAACGTGCCAGCTCAAGGCAAGGCTCAGGATGACTTCAGAAAAATGCTGCTAGGTGGAAAGTAGTGTATTTACTTTTGCGTGTATCTCATATGCCTACGGGACTCGGATGGGATGTATGCCGTGGTTTCCACCAAGCACCGAGTCTGCATTTGTAAGGCGCAGCATGTACTGACTCTGTACTGTACAACTAAATACATGCGCCCGGCCCAGAAGGCGAAAGCCGATAGGTTAAGATGTATGGAGTAAAGTAAGGATACGTGGAGGGTAATTTTTCCTGGTCTGATTTTCCTGACCTGCTGCGTATGACTCGGAGGGCCAAGTGACCCACCCATAACCTCAGGGGGATAATCGGTAATTGAAGCGCCTACGGAGTCCCGGACCGTTGTCCCGATGTGCGCGTTGCTTCGCGCCACCATCAACTGCGAGTGAACTGCCCCCTTAACAGCGACTTCACTTTCCTTCCGTTCG
The DNA here is from genome assembly GCA_022496195.1 of Lactifluus subvellereus. Taxonomy (NCBI): domain Eukaryota; kingdom Fungi; phylum Basidiomycota; class Agaricomycetes; order Russulales; family Russulaceae; genus Lactifluus; species Lactifluus subvellereus. The sequence goes on from WTXC01000024.1 coordinate 282,650, forward strand.
TCTAGTTAGAATGAGTACGGACACAGTTGAGTTTCAAGAAAGCAATTCCATAGTGTTTGAGTGGACACTTCGTGGTCTAAAGAACCTCTTTGAGTCGAGGTGTGTGTGTGGGGCCGTGTCTCATTGACCTAACGTCCGAGAGTCTCACTCCGTGTCAGCAAGGGCGAGGCGAAATCGAAAGTAACGAAGAGCGCCAAGTTTGGCGGAGGACGGTGGCAAGTGCGTCGTCTGGCCCCTTCTATCTGGCTCGGTATCCCCTGATCCGTGATCCATCCTAGGTCTTATTCTACGCCAACTCGGGTCCTCCCTATCCCTCTACGGACGCCGGTGGTGCCAACTCTGGTGGATATGTGAGCTTGTTTTTGTCATGCGAGGTACGCCGTGGCTGCTTTCGGCATGAGATGGGGGCCCTCAGATTGGAGATCAGCCTACTCAAGAGGAGAAGGATGCTGCCTACAACGGAAGGTGAGGATGACACCGGTCCCTTTTCGCGCAGGAAATGTGCTTATTGCCTTTAGATGGGTCCGTGAAGGGCTGTTTCGATTCACGTTCGAGCTGCACAGGTCATCCACCTTTACTGGCGCCGCCAGACACCTGTCACTTAACGCATTGCAGTCTGAAGAAGAAAGACCTCTTCAACGTCAAAGAAGCACACAACCACTCGTTCTCTCATGCTGTATGTAATTTTGCCCAGACCCTACCGGCATCGCTCATAACCTGTCCGCAGACGGCGAACTGGGGATGGTACTGTCATCGATCGTTATTGTGATAGCCGAATACTGACCTACTTCAAGGGCGCAGTTTGCGCGTAGAGACGCGGTGTACTATACGAAGAGCATTGTTAAATTTAACGATGCGTTCGTGATCACCTGCACGATCAGCTCGACGCCTGGACCGCCGACCACGTCCCCGTTGGTCAACAAGTCTCTTGTCCCGAAGGACCTGCTAGACTCGGTTGGCCAGCTCTTAGATGACCCGCTCTACTCGGATGTTGAATTCGTTCTTCCGTCTCGGAACGCTCGTGCGCGTACCCTGCGCCGGATATACGCGTCTAAACGGCTGCTTAGCCGTGCAGACTATTTCGACTCTAGTAGGCTTTCCTCGTTTACTTTGTGGGTCACGTCTAAACATTATTCCCTCAGTGTTTAACGCTGGCTTTGTCGAAGCATCCTCTGATCAACTCACTTTTGAGATCACAGGTGACGCGGACAACGTCGACGCCACGTCCGAATATGCGGCACTTTATGCTCACCCGGAAGACTCCGACGAGGAAGATGAAGCGTATGACCCCGGGGAGGCCGACGGCGACCCACCCAACTCCGACGTCGAACCTGAAGATGTTTTAGATGTGCCACGTGACTCACACGAGCTAGGCATCAGTGTCACAGCCGAAGAGCCTGCGGGTGGCGACAATAGCGGTGAAGGAGAGGACGAGAAAGCACGTAACGTAAAGCAGAAAGTAGCGCATCCTTCCAGTCCTCGGGGTGGGGACGCACAGGTCGTCCCTCGCGGCGCAACTCCCGCTGTGGACAGGGACGTTCCTGGCCCTCCGAAGCTGCGCGTGGTTGTTAAAGATGTTGCCTATGTGACGTATCGCGCCGTGCTTTACTACGTAGTATCCCCTCCTCTTGCCTCGTCTGCGCTTCCTGACCATATTTTTCTTTTCAGCTCTATACGGACCGGATCCGCTTCGCGCCATTGTCCTCATGCTTCCTCTCATCACATTCGCCTGGGAACAGCTGCATGCAAACGCCAAATGATAGCCAGGCCAGCCTTGGTTCCGCCACCCGTGCGGCGCCGGCGGAATTACATGGAGGCGCAAGCTCGAGAAGAGAGTGGATCCAGGAGTGGATACGTGGAAACCCTGGGCATCCCTCGCCGTGCTCAGCAAAGGCTGTGTACAGACTTGCGGATAGTGTGTCATGCCCTCAGGCCTGAAACACAAATGCTGACATTTGGTTTGCAGAGCTTGGGCTTACGGAGCTGAAGACTCGGGCCTTTGAGGCAGGTGTTTTCTGTTTTCCCTCATCACACCCTTTCCCTTGACGTGCGCACAGCATATCACGAAGTCGCTCACTGTAGAGAATGTCCCTTACGAGGTCTTCTCAACGTTCTCAGCCACCTTCGAAGTCGTTCGAAAGGTGAATCGCTTTGGGACGGGTGCGCCGCAGCTACTGATAAAGGTAATCAGGTTGAGGTGAAATACTTTCTTGACCACTGGACGGAGATTCGAGGGTCGGATGCCATGCGCAATGTGTGGCACCAGATCCGACTCGGAAGACATCCTGGCTTCGAGGAAGGTCTGTAAACGATCGCTTTTCTGCAGTTCTCGAATTGATCACGCCCATAGTATGGCCTGTCATCGCGACGCACCTTGAGTTCAAGCCGCAGAGTAGTGGCCCAGCGGGTAGTGACAAGGAAGACTCTAAATAGAGACGTGAGACTTACTGATATCGCTCATATCCGGGTTCCGATCGTCGGCGGATGAGGGGGGAAACCGCCTTGGCTTTTGATTACTGTAGCCTTTCTTGGTGTCCGAGTGTAAAATTATGGACAGACTGGCGGAGCGTGCTTTCTGGGGTGCCCCAGCCTCGTACAACAGCACGCAGTAGGATATGTGGATCGTGACATCAGAGCGTATCACCGTTGCCAGAAGCAGTGATTGGTTGCATTGTTCATGTATTTGGTATGTGACAATTGTTTGTGAAATGCGTACTAAACCCTCTGTGGCGTTGGCTTGCATGTTGTAAAGAGAGAAGAGTCACAATCACTTTTATGTAAAATATAGTCGGGTACGGGTTATGGGGTGTGTGGATAGATTGGTCGTTGGAGTCGATATTGACAGTACTGTCAGTGTCAGGGTGCCAGTTGGCGTGGGAGGCCGTGCTAGGCCGTGCTAGGCCGTGTGAGGAGGGGACTCGGAATTGTCTAGAAGGAGGCCAGTACATTCACTCTGGTCTCGTACAGTACAAGGCACTGCTCAGTCATCCATTCACTTTAATTCCATTTCTTCACCTAATCCATCTCTTCCCCAAACCACCATCTCTCCCCTTTCTCTTTGCCTAACAACCCCTAGCATTCTCGTCTCTACCACATCCAAGTTAACCCCCGATGGAACGACATGCTCAGAGAGCTAGGCTAGTCAATGCATTTCACAACATATTCCGTCGTGGACACAGCTCGTCTTCGAACGGGCAAGTCAATTCTTCCCCCGAAGGAGACTCCCAGTTGCAGTCATCTGCGCCGGGTCATTTGGTACGTTTCACCGCCGCTCTAACGAAAATGACTTTCTCATGACTTCATCGAAGGATCAAGGCCCCAGTGTGACGTCCTTACCAGACCCCGCTGCATCACACGCGTTAGATGAGGATGTTGAGATGCTCCTTGCGGATCCTTCGAGTGACATGCACTTTACCATCCCACATACGTCTCACCCTGCAGCCAACTCGCCACAATTGTCATCGTCGCCACCTACAAGCGCTCTCGCCACATCCTCTCCCCCAATCGATTTGGAGGCACCTCATCCCCCACATTTTTATGCTCATGCGATGGACGACGATGCTCATAGTGTCACTTCAATGCCCCCTCTTTACGACGCATCGGATTCGGAGTCTGAAGAGGGTCACTTATACCACGGCGTGTACGACTTTATGTCCGAATCGGAAGCCGATGCCCATGATGTAGAGATGACCCTTCTAATCGACGAAGGAGATTTTTCGGACCATGAAAGCGCAGTATTTCCGCGGTCTACCCTATCAGCTGCGGCCGAGGACAGTAGAGATCTCCGGCATGTAACAGTTGAGGAAGTCCAGGACCAGGACCAGCAGCGGACTGGTGAGTGCGCAGTTTCGTGACCCTGTTTGTGATATCATGGACGTTAACAGGACCTTCAGACACCATACCGTTGGCAAGCAACGAGCAGCCTGGCCCATCATCGCACAGCGAAGCTCACCCGCATTGGTACCCTCATCCTCACCCTCCTATACTTCTTCACCCGCAACCTCACTTACATCATCACCCGCAACCTCACCCCCCGCATCCGCTTTATTCACAACAACCTCCAGCTGGCGTTCATCTCCCGACTTTCCTAGGTATGCCTGGCCTTCGTGCGCAAGGCCAGGTTGAGGGTCGGGTTCCTCTTCCGGGCCTCCGAACTCTCTTCCAGCCGCTCATTGTGGAGGCGGTGGCCCAAGCTGGTGAGCGCCTCCGGGCGGCACAAGCTACAGGTGATCCCAACGTTGGTCAAGGGCCAGTCATGGGCCCTGCTGCTAGCCCAGACGCACCCGCGCAGGGAGCAAACCGTACGGGACTACCTTTTGTGCAGGTGGTGTTCGATGTGCCGATGTTCCGCATGCCTGCGGATGCTCAGCCGAGGCCACAGCAACAAACAGAAGTACCTTTGGGTGTAAATGCGCAGCGTCCAGCTGACCAAACCTTTGAAGACGGTGCGGAGAATCCAAATCCGGCGATGTTCGACCTTAACCCTGGAGCATTCACACCTAATCCCACCGCCGACGCAATGCCAGCGCCATTACGTCAACTCTTTGAAGCTCTCGATTTTCACCCTGATGCTCCAGAGCTTCCCCCTGGTGACCGTCCACAAAATGGTGCGGCCCCGGCCTGGACCGGCCTCTTAGGCTTGCTCTTCGGCCTCGGCCTTGGTGCCTCGCCCGAACTTAATCGCGAGGATCCCGCCAGGGCGAAGAGACTCGTCAATGGCTTAGAAGCTGTGAACACTGGGTTGGTGAAGCGGATGAGGAAAATCGGCGACGGTAATACTGACGGGGCTGTCTGTGCTGTTTGCTGGGATGCACTCCTGGAGGAGGATGCTGAGATCAGGTCGCCGGGGTCAGCCGCAGGTGTGCCTGTCTGGGACGCTCCTTCCGATCGTGGACAGGCAACCAGTCCTGAACCCGGTGCCACTAACCCCGCAGAACCAGAAGAACCTCTCCCAAAGGTCGTTGCGCTACCGTGCTCTCATGTCTTCCATGGCGCATGCCTTGTTCCCTGGTTCTCGCGGCCAAAGCAAACGACATGTCCCACGTGCCGATTCAATGTGGACCCCGATAATTTGACGTACGAGACTCCACGTCGGCCTCAGACCGATCATCCCCAATCGACGCCGCCACACCCAGCAACGCCCCAACAAGAGCAGCAGGATCAACAGGGCCCCTCTTCCGGTTTTGTCCCGCCTCTCAACCAAGCCCCCCAAGCCCCCCAGCAACAGGATGGGCATGCTCCGCATCCGCCACCCCTAAGGCGAACAATCTTCGAGCACACGTTCACAATTCCCTTTCCACCACCAGCGTTCCCACCTCCTCACCCACAGCCACCAAACCCCTCTCCTCAATCTCAGGCCGAAACACGACAACAGGGTCCTATTCCACAAGGTCCCTTCCCGATGCCGCCGGGAGCGACGGACCCCTTCTCACCCCTAGTATTTCAGCGCGCCCTCCACAACCTCCGTCAGTTCTCCCCCCACACACAACCCAGGCCGCAGCAGCCACCAAACGGTGCTCCTGCGCAAGACGGTCCCACCCCCACCCCCACACCCCTAATTCCGCAACAAACTCAGCCTCTGCCCCCTGCACCAGGGCAAGGTTTGCAGCCGCCACCACAAGATGGGCAGCGAAACCCTAACGGCATGCCACGGTTCCCCGGTCTTTTCCAATTTGAGCTCCCTCAACCCTTCCGGACGCCGGACGGGCAGTTATTTTGGTCTGTCCCATTAGGTACCTTCCGGTCGCCCACCCCCACACCTACCGCTGGACCCCAAGCTCCGCCGCGTCCACCCGTGCCAAAACGTACATGGGCGCCGCCACCGCCTCCCGGCCTTACGCTACGTCAACGGGTCGAGAAAGGCGAACGCGAGCAGGGGCTGCGCTGCGATGATATGTCGTGTGGGCTTGGGCCATCAGATGATGACCCTGAGCCGATGGCTGACCTCGCGCGCGTTGTCATCCACTCGCTCGGAGACGGTGCTTCGGTGTGCGCACACACGTTCCACCCAGCGTGCCTAGTGAGTGCAGAGCGCGTCGCAGGATGGGGTCCCGATGATGAGCGCGAGCGCGAGCGTGCAGGTGGATTGGTTGAAGTGAGCTGCCCTGTTTGCCGAGCCGTCGGCGCTGTTCCCCGCGAGGACTGGGAAAAGGGTGCACTGGCCCTCGTGTGAGGTGCTGCACAAGTCTCTCTCTTCTAATTTGCGTTTTCCTCGATTGATTGTGTCTGTCTTATTATGATGCCCTCCGTCGTGTAATCTTTTGATCGCACCCCATGACATGCACAGCAGATGGTATGAGTTACTCGGCCCAGTTTAATTAATGTTACGATAGTATTTATATCGTAGGTCAATGTCTCGTGGAAAAATTGGACTGTCCGACAAAATTGTGACATAATAGCAGCACCACAAAGCTTATTCCGTTACCACTGGCATGTCTATCAGATATCTTACGGCAAAGCTCGCGCAGCAGGTACGTTTTGCATAAAATAGAACTTTTCTCGAGGGACGGATGCTCTCTACAGATTGACGAGGAGCTTATGAGTACAGTGGGGGCGTTCAGCATAGATCAGGCGAGTCGAAATGCCGTTGCCTGTATATATGGCTTCAACTGGGTCTCGTCATAGCTCATGGAGCTTGCTGGTCTTGCGTGCGCACAAGTGCTCGCCACTGTCTATGACAAAGAAAGATATCCCCGTGTGTTGGTCTGCTGCGGACCAGGGAACCAAGGCGGAGATGGTCTAGTCGCTGCTCGACATCTAGGTACCGTGATGTGTAAATGGGTGGCGTGCACCGATGTTGAATCCTTTCGTTCGACTCAGGAATGTTTGGATACAAGCCGACGATTTGGATGCCGAAGGTGCACAATCGTCTCGTCTGAAATTGGCATGAGCTCACATGGCCAGCAAGCCCGGCTCAAAGGACATATACAAGGTTGGTTCGCTCGACTAGATATGATGGTGATGTATGTCACGGCATGTGTTCGTTGTACTAACTGAATATCGCGCGGTCGGTCGTGTGTGCAGCGCCTGCGCACGCAGTGCGAAAACATGCACATCCCGACCCTGCCCACGTCCGAGTCCGACCCCAACCTGGCCTCGGCGACGCTCTCCACCGCGCTCGCCTCGAGCGACGTCGTCCTCGACGCGATCTTCGGCTTCTCCTTCAAGCCCCCCGTGCGCGCCCCGTTCGACGCCGCGCTCCCGCTCATCTCCCGCGCCAACCTGCCCATCGTATCCGTCGACATACCCTCGGGCTGGGACGTCGAGCGCGGCGACGCGGAGGGGCTCGGCTTGCACCCTGACGTGCTCGTCAGCCTCACTGCGCCCAAGGCGGGCGTTCGGCAATTCGCGGGGCGCCACTTCCTTGGCGGACGGTTCGTGCCGAGGTGAGAGCGTCTACCTACACTTACTATTATTATATATATATGGAGCGCGGGGGGGATGGGGAGGGGCTTCGGCATGATCAGCTGACGAGCTTGCGTGGGGGGTTATCCCCCTGGCTTTTACCATTTACTTCGCAGGTCTTTGGAAGAAAAATTCGAGCTTAACCTCCCGCCGTATCCCGGTTTTGCGCAGATTGTTGAGCTGTCAGGGCAGGATGGGGACGCCGCGCTGCCCGCGCAAGCATGAATGTTACGACGTGTTGTGTTGTTGTGGCAACTGGAGTAGTAGTAGTGCTGACCACGTACTAAGATTGAATTGTTGTAATCTTATCACGCGAGCTTTTGCACTTCCCTTTAGGGCTGCTGCCTTCGCGTCCCACTGCCTTTTTGCCTCTACTTTCACCTCCGATCTCCGCCCATTCAACTTTCCCCATTTCTCGTCCCCTCTCGACGATGACGACAAAAAAGTATCGTTTTTATTCCCCACTGCAGCCTCCGAGCCTCTCCATGAGCGAACTCGTCTGCAAAACGCTCGACCACGACGCGACCGACGTGCTCATCGACAAGTGGCTCGAACACCGCAACGACGCGTACTGGGACTGGTTTATGCGCGTGCGTGAGCGCAGGCACTCGGCTTTGCACTCTCTGCAGCGCGGAGAGCAACTGCTCGCTTGGAGCAAGGGCGACTTTGTGCCTGAGAATATCTTCATGCGCACGGTGGACACCGCGCGGCTGATACCCCTCGACCGTACCTGGACCACGCATGTATATCACCACCGCTCGATGCAGGACCGCAAGCTGTCCATGATGCCGGTGGTATTCACAATGGTGCGTAGCATGATCGCCCATGGGTTTCATCGTGAGGGACCGAAAACTCGCTCCAGCTACCCGAACTCATGCTCCTGCGGGGCATGCACGACCACGGCTGCGACGACATCTTCATCATCGTCACGGATATGAAGCGAGCGGAGATGGACGCTGCCACAGAATACTTCAAATTCGTCTGCCAACATACGTTCGGCCAGACGGTCAAGTCGGACACAGAGCGTGAGATACACTATCGACGTAAGTTACACACTTATCACCGTACACCCTTTCGCCCTCACGTCCCTGCGGTGATTAGATGCCCGTCTTAAGCATACACTGGAGCACCAGCGACGCACACCGTGCTTCCCCCAAATCGACCTCATCTTCCGTGCGATCATTTACGAACGGCGGCCGCCGTTCATAGTGCTCTTCTCGCACCAGACGACTTCTTACTCGCAAATTTTCTTCACCCACCCGCTCTTTGTCCCCGCATCCGACATCTTCTTCGATTTCCCGTCGGGGTGCCCCAACCCGTGCTGCACAGAGGACTGCGAGATGATCCGATTCCCGCGGCACGGCCTCGACGGCGCGGCTGTGCTCCCGCTGAAGCGTGGCCGTAGACCTGGGAGTTTTCGGCGCGTGCGCGCACGCGAGATGTGCAATTGGATCGACTGCGACGTCGCGTTCACCGAGAGCACACCCGCCGGGGAGGGCAGCGAGTGCTCCTCCACGAGCGGGAAAGGGAGCGCGGATACCACACGGCCGCCGCTGCGCGGGCAGGTCTGTAGCAAGTGCAAGCTAGTCAAGTACTGTTCCGCCGAGCACCAGCGCAAGGATTGGGAAGAGCACCGCCGGCTTTGTGTCAAACCAGCCCCGGCAGAAAAAGACGAGGTGTAAGTTTGCTGTTGTGCCAATGTAATCCCTTGTAGTTGTAACGCTACGATATTGGACTTTCCGCGGAGCTGCGGTCGATCGGTACCTATTGTTTTTTTTCCCTCACCGGCCTGCCTTGTTGTCCTTGTATCCGTACGTTTGATGGAGCTTTCCCTTGTACTACAGTGTCAAATGGCACACGCCTGTGCGGTGATCTACGCACGCCCTTCCCGATGCTGATCTTACGAGAGTTGGCACCGTGCGCGCTATCTTTGAAGTGCATCAGCGTGGTCACGGCACCAAACATCCCTGTCGGCTCCGACTCCTCTCCCTCTTTTGGCGCCCTTCAGCAACTCTTGTATCTCTGATCTGGTGAGAGAACTGGTTGCCACGGAAGAGAGGACGACGGGCTATAGACCGGGGTTAGAACGCATCTGAGTCGAGAAGTTGGATAGAATAATTGGGTGATAGGACCAACTGTTCTAGACGTCAATCAATCTCGCCCCGCGTTCGAGTCCAAGTCCATCAAGCTTGCAAAACGCCTCGAGTCCCACAGGGGGACGTCTAGGGGCCGTATTCCTTCGAAGGTTTTCTCATTCGTTCAATAGCTTGATGGAAACGTGGGCTTGCAATTAAGCCTGAGATCCGTACGGTGAACTGATGGGGTTTGGAACGAGCAAGTCCGCCGACGGGCCACGCTTATTATCCCCTTGGGGTTTGGCCCGGGTATCAGTCTCACATGAGGGGGGGGCAATCGTTCCATCAATCGGCAATTCAGCCTTTTCCTGTTTTCTCGTTCACTTTTTTCTGTCGCGTTGCTGTTTCTGTTCTAGAAAGGAACTACTACCCGGCTCTGACTAGAATCCAGCTGGATCATGCGACGCCCTACGTTATGACATTTCCAATCGACCAGCCCCACGGGTCACGGTATCCTGACTCGCTGCCTGAGGGCGCAAAGCCACCCATCACCGTGACCCACCACCACCGACCAGACCAGCGATCCACCGACAAGCGCCCACTTTCGGGTTCTGCCCCTTCCTCCATCTATCACACAGCAAGTGCTATCGGATACTACGAGGAGAGGAGACTTTAACCTTCGCCCCCTCCTTTGCTTGTTCACCCGCACGCTTCTGATGGCCGAGCTCCTGCAAAGTCACCACCCGATCCATCTTGCCTGTTCTCGTGACCCTCCCCCTCGATAAAGGCCCTTCGTCCTCGGGTCGGCTTGACGAACTCATTTTCAAGCGTTTAGCGCCGGCTCTACGCCGGCCGCCCCCCTCCTGCGGCACATCCACTCACCGTGAACCCACCCCGTTGGCCGCGGGCGCGGGGCGCTCTGTTCGTGCCTTGGCACAATTCTGACGCCGCAGACGCCTGAGGCGCAGCCAAACTTCCCTCAGTTTTGAACATAAACAGCAAAAGTTACACAGTCAAAGTTACGGTAGCAGAGGTGGAGCCTCCAGTACTGATGTGCTTTTTCTTTCCTGTATTGCCTCCGTCCGCGGCCTGCTACCTGGGACCCAGCCAGCCAGCCTTTGTGTAAGAAACAAAAAAATAATCACAGGCGCGTGGGAGCGAACGGATTTCTTCGTCCCTCTCTGGATCATGGGCGCCTCTTTTCTTTTCCTTTATCGAACTCGGGTTTCCTGCTAGCGCAAAGGAAGGACCTACAGTAGAAAGAGACCCTCTGTTGATCCTAAGCCATTCGCGTTGTCTTCGATCAGCACTTTCTAGTTTCGTTTTCTAAACGCCTGCACTTTCACACGGCGCTTGGCACATTGTTCTTCTCTCGACCCTGGAAACCCTACGCATCCCCACCGGACGGGGCTTGGACCACGCCGCGTACGACTCATTATCATTTAATCTATTCTCTCCCGGGGAAGGCGAGAGCGCTCCGTCGTTCATAGCCATAACTCGAAGTTGAATGTCTCTCGCTGGGCGCGTGTGCACACTCCCCACCATAACGCATGCGCGTGGATGCGGGATGCGTGCGTGTGTGCGTGTTCATCTCCGCGAAATTTCTGTCAGAAAAGACATAGATAACATGTATGCATGCATGCAACATGGCGCGGCGTGCACGCGCGTGATGGATATCGACTATCATACTAGTAGCTCCGACCACGGGGCCACCACGCGTGCATTGTCTTGAGAGAGCCTGCTTTGAGATTTTCATCCGACAAACGTTTGCCTTGCGCCTAAGCTCTTCCTTCCTTTCCTTCCTTCATTCTTCCGTATGCCCTCTCACCCTAAACCTTGTGGAGTTGGGTCATGTTAACGGTGCAAGGGGACCAGCCACCACCGGCAGGTGGAGCCACCGATCGTCGCCAAAAGCCCCCCTCCAGCCGAGAGAGAGGAGTCAGAAGACTCGCGCGAGCTCCGCGGCCGCAACACAGATACCATCAGCCACTCTTTCACCCGGTACTACACATTGCCCCGGGCGTACTTTACTTGCATCGTGGATCATCCTTTTTCTTCTTCACGTTTCTCTCGACCGCCGGGCGTTCAAGTGGCGCATGTCGCATCTCCCCTGCCACCACTCCAGCACGTTGCGATCATTAGATTTTTCATTTATCGATCAGGCCCCTCCGATATCGGGATTGGCCCCTTCTGACCCTGTGGCACCGGAGGGGAAGGAGTGCTGCAACAACGATGGTCCGCCGCACGCAAAGTCATCCCACTTTACCAATCACGGCGCTCCTTACTATCTTTTTTTGGCAGGATACATGGCGTCCATGTTATTTGTAACGTACGATTATCAGTTTCGACAATAGCGGTAGACAGCATAGACGATCGCTCCGGGAAGCGACGTTCGGGGGCGAACTACGACGACTACATCTCCGGGACCAGCGCGGTATCGAAACAATGGTACAGTAGAGGTACAACACGAGGGGGAAGCAATAAAGTCAAGTCAGGTAATCGAGAATCGAGAATAAAACACACTGGTCCCCTAGACGGCCCATAACAATATCAGAAAAGTAGTAAGGAAAAGTACCGTGATGCGTGAAAGATTGATTACAATTGCTGTGAAGGGTATAATGGAAAAGCACGTGGCATGGCAAAACGTAAGCGGTAAAGAATGAGTACAGTAGATTATTCCTGCGATCATGCTTGATGCAAGACAGAAGGTCGATGCCGGCACTACGGTGACGGTGAGCCGACTTTGAGACACCAACATCCGTCCGGATATCGCGAGTCAGACGCTCTCCAGTCGAGCCCAAGGTAGAGCGTTTTTCCTTCGAGAAGATCGCGGCGGCGGACGCCCTTCTTGGTGCCCTCTGGCGTAGGCGGACGGCGCCTCTCGATATCTCGGACGCGAGATTGGTGGATCGTGCGCTCTGTAGCTGTTAACACCACGTTATAGGTATCGCGGATGGCCTCAAAGACGTCTACGCAGCGGATCCCCGACTGACGTGCAACATGTACAGGCCAATCTGGCAGCTCAGCGCAGTAGATGACCATCTCTGTGAGACCCGGCTCAGCCGCTGACTTGTTCCGTTCGTGAACGGTGAGCGGGCGTGGGCCCAGTCGAGCCTCAGTGAGCACAATCTCGTCGACCTCGCGCGCAAAGTCGAACCCTAACTTTCCTTTTGAGCGCTGAGCATCGAAGGGTAGAAGTTTCCAGTGCAATGTCGCAGGGGGGGTACTGGCGTCTGTGGGACGAGTAGGCACTCGTGCTCCAGGCTTGTTAGTCTGCAACATATTCACAGAGTTGGCGAGATAAACGGGTCCACTCTTTGATAGTCGACTGTGGGATGCCTGCGACGTCCTTAGAGATGTGGTCTTTTCGGGAGACGAAGTATAGCCATCTCGGCCCTGTTGTACCAAAGAAGCGCTGATGATCACCGAAGGCCTGCCTGTCATTACGGTACACACGATTACATCAGCAATTCGTGGGTCTTCCGGTCAGCACCCATACCTGTTTTGAGGATTCCCTTCACCGGTGGGGGTGGCACCAGGGGTGTCCGTGCGGCCTTGGAGGAGGGGCGGCCACGTGAGGATGTGGAGGGCTCCAATGATGAGGAATAACCGGATTCGTCCATAGACCCGTGATGTCGATGGCGATGGGATGTCGATGGCCGGGGAGTCGCTAGAGGTGATGATATCGCGATCGGAGTCGGCGGGGTCCCGATGTCGGGCAGTGGGCAAGGGGCCATTCGGGGAGCACGAGGAGCGGGGGTAGCTCGAGCAGGCATCGTGTAGCGATCGTACGGACTAATCGTAAGAGCGAGAGGAAAGAAAGAATAGATGAAAGACGGAACTGCAAAGATCAGTGTGTTGTAAGTTCAAGATATGCTGCAATGGGAGGGGGAGGTTTACCCAGTAATAGAGGGACGCACGAAAGGATAAGTGGGGGGGTGAGGGTCGTCAGGGTAGTCAGTCGCGGAGCCTCCGCATTCGAGGGACTGCAGCTATATGAACCTGCTGCGAGCGGGGGAGCGTGGGGACGTGGGGGGGAAACGCAAGCCGAGGAGGCGCGCAGGGAATAGAATATATGTCCTCCCCTTTTACATGAGGCAATGACCGTGCGCAATCTCGTACCAATATCCCGGGCCGTAGCAGGTATCCGTGAAACCAATCGCGGTGCTTTCTCCCTAGGGTTTACTCTCTCGTCACTTGACGCCCGTCTGAGGCGATTATCTTGGAGAATCGGGTAAGCGCTTGCCCTGCCATTGCTTCCCCAAGCTGTGTCGAAGTGACATTTTTTTTCCACCCTGCCAACTACGTTGGTAGGTCATTGTCCCAGGTTTGTCCAGGCCCGTGGTGAGCGGTGGCTTCCATGGACCGCATTATGCCAGGGAGAGGAAGGCTCGGAGTGTGAACAGTCGCTGAGAAACCTAGACCCGGGGCATGAGGCTTGAGGCACGACTTGTGCTTCGGAGGAAACACCCGATTTATGGAACGATCTTAATACGATGAGATCTCATCTCGAACGTGCTAATCGGGCAAGGGAAAAGGCAAGAGCGAGAGAGGGGGCATTAGCTCGTGAATGGTGGAACACCGCTCCCGGTGACAGAGTGGCGCGGACGCATTCTACAAGCATGTTTGCGGTGTCCCCTGTCCGAGTGGCTGGGAATGTTCCTGCTACCCGAAGTCCAATGAAAATCAAACCTGTGCATGACGACAGAATAAAGTACACCGCCGCACTTTGATAAGTCGGACTAAGGAACTACATTTTGAGGGGCTTTGAATACGTGACACCGCCATACACCGCCTGTATCAGGGCAGCTGCCATGGTAGTAATTGAAGACGTGGCTGGCACCAGATTACGATGGTCATTAAAAGGGAACTCGACGAAACCTAGGACCATACCAGGATGCCGGTCAGGACGGGGGTTGTGGTGGGTTCTTCGCGTCAAACTATGGAGAGCATGGAAGAGGTCACGGTGGGACTAGTGGTATCAGAAAGGCCATCAACAAGGCAATAAAATGCATGATCACATGGGGATGGCTTTGGTTTTGGGGCGGGGAATCCGGTGTTGGCCCTCGCATTCTTCCAAACTTCCGCCATCGCAGGGGACGGACGGCCCACATATCCAGATTACATAATACGTTCTCGCGGCCAGTTTCGAGTTGCGCACACACACTGGCAATCGTCGTCGACAACTAGAAAGATTTCCTCGAGATGGCGACCCACGTTCTCTTCGAATCAGCGTCGGGGTATGCCATCTTCGAAGTGAAACTTCGGGAAGAAGTCGCTGGCATGACCGCAGCCGTGCAGAAGTCCATTCAGGATTTAGGCAAATTCAAAAAAATGGTCTCTTTAGTGAGCTTTTCCCCATTCAAAAGTGCCGCGCACGCGCTGGAGAACGCGAACGATATATCGGAAGGTGTGTCGAATCAGTATCCTGTTCGGTTGGCCCTCACGTCGGGCGTAGGCACGGTCAACGAGGATTTGAGGGCTCTCCTCGAGCTTAACTTATCAAAACCTTCAAGCGGTTCCTCTATCGTGCTTGGTGTCTCGGAACAGATCCTAGCCAACTCTATCAAGGTCGAGCTCAAGTTAAAATGCGACACCTCCGAGTCGACAGTGGAACTCATCCGCGGAATCCGCTTTCACGCGCCGAAGCTGCTCAAAGGTCTACAAGCAGACGACCTCACGAAAGCCCAGCTCGGGCTTGGCCATTCGTACTCGCGTTCAAAGCTAAAGTTCAACGTGAATCGCGTCGACAACATGATCATACAAGCTATTGCCCTGCTCGACCAGCTTGATAAGGACGTCAATCTTTTCTCCATGCGTATACGCGAGTGGTATGGCTATCATTTCCCCGAACTTGTCAAACTAGTGCCAGACAACTACGAGTATGCTCGAGCTGCCAAATTCATCGGTGCCAAGGAAACCCTCACCACGGACAAGCTCCCCGACCTCGCCGCCCTTCTCGGCGACGATACCACGCGAGCGCAGAACGTTATTGACGCTGCTGCCGGTTCCATGGGTTCGATCCTCTCCGACATCGACATGCTCAACATCTCTGCTTTCGCCACACGCGTCGTCTCCATCGCTGACTACCGCAAGTCCCTCACTTCCTACCTCGCCGAGAAAATGAATCTCGTCGCGCCCAGTCTCACCGCTTTGCTCGGCGAGCGTATCGGCGCTCGCCTCATCAGCCACGCGGGATCCTTAACTAACCTTAGCAAGTACCCAGCCAGCACGGTACAGATCCTCGGCGCGGAAAAGGCACTTTTCCGTGCTCTTAAAACCAAGGGCAACACACCCAAGGTGGGCCATGCTTCCTCCCGCTTCTGACCCGGCCATACCCACGCTACCTCCAGTACGGTCTGATCTACCACTCGTCCTTCATCGGCCGTGCGGGCCCCAAACACAAAGGCCGCATCTCACGCTTCCTTGCCAACAAGTGTTCCATCGCCTCACGCATCGACTGCTTCTCCGGTAAACCTACCCCTTCTCTCTATCCCATACCCTTTATCTGACCCGTGCCCCCACAGACACGCCAACGCCCAAGTTCGGTGAGGCACTACGCCAGCAAGTCGAAGAACGCCTCGCATTCTTCGAGTCCGGCGCCCCGCCGGGCAAAAACGCCGACGCGATTCGCAAGGTCCTCGACCAGCTTGCTCTGGAGAAGGACGATGGGGATGAGGAGATGGCGGATGCTGAACCGGCGCTCCCTCTCATCGAAGCGGAGCCACCAAAGAAGAAGGACAAGAAAAAGAAGAAACGGAAGTTAGATGAGATGGAAGTAGACGAGGACGGGGACGGGGACGGGGATGGCGAGCCGGTGAAAAAGGTGAAGCTATCAAAGGAGGAAAAGAAGGCGTTGAAGAGGGAGAAGAAGCGTGAGCGTAAGCTGGAGGCGAAAGAGGCGGCAGAGGTGAGCATTGCAGTCTTTCATGCACCCTCCACTGACAGGGGACCTCATCCACGCATATCAGGATACTCCTCCAAAGAAGGAGAAAAAAGACAAAAAGAAGGAAGAGAAGGAAAAGGGAAAGAAGGAAAAGCAGAGCAAACATTGATACTCTCATCTCTCCCTTTTTCTGCCTTTCTTTCTCATCTCATCACACCCTCGCTTCTTCTATATCTGTAAATTATGCATTGCGCATGTAATATCGCTCCTTTGGATGCCAGAGCTTAGCCCTGTTGACTGGCGGCATTTCCCAAGCTTCGGCGAAGAACCGGCAAGAGGTGACGTGGGTATGAAATAGCAAAGCAGGATGAACATTGTGATATTGAGGGGGAAAGACGTCGTAACGGGTCGTAGATTCGTGTACATCGCATCTCAGAGCAAAGTCCGGTATAAATAGGTGTCTTTACGTCTTAGTCCAAATGGGTGCCAGGCGCCTGCATCACAAGCAGATTCATGTCGACGCCCGCCATCACAAACGCCGTCCCGACGTCTCCCACAGTCTTCCGCACGTCCGTGCGCACCGCGCCGTGCTCCCCTTCTAGCGTGCGAAGCTCTGCATGGTGGTCCTCCCCGGCGAGGCGGCGCGACCGGCCCACGACGACGATCGGATGCTGCAGCGTGCACGCGCGATGCAGCGCGGCATGTAACGGGACAGAGCTCGCAAGCTCCTCGAACGTGACGCGCGACAGCGCGCCGCCCAGCGCGGTGTTGTTCGCCGCAGAGGGCGTGGCGTACCTCGCCCACGTGACGCCGTCGGCCGTCTCGGACTGCAGCCGTGTCTGGGTCGTCGCGTTGCCGTACATGGTGTCCGGGAAGCCTGTCATCTGCACGCGCCATAACGCCGCCCCCGGGCCCGCGTCAGCGACCGAAGAAGGACTGCACGCCGCAACTGCCGCCTGTGCTTACCGACCTCACGGAGGCGATAGTCGCTCCATTCGCCCGCGCGTTTTCTTCCGCCTTGTCCTCGGCGGTAAGGTGCGCCGCTTCTGGGGCTGGGACGACATCGTGCTTGGTCATGCGTATCACCGTCGCACAAACGCGTTGATTGGCGCACAGCTGCACGACGAAGTCCAAGGCGAGCCGGTCATCAGGCCCGCCAAAGAAGGGCAGGAATAGGTGGGTCTGCTCGCGTACGCCGAATGGTGCCCGGCCGATGAGGAGTGCGACGTTTGTCCCAGCGTGCGCAAAGACGCCGCGCACGAAGTGCGAGTGGACCTCGGAAGTCGAGCGATCCGTGCGGAAGAGCGAGTCAAATGGGCTGTGGTCTTGCGCCGCACCCGCCTCCGTGATCTCCGGAGCTTGAGCTGAAGGGAGCCAAGGCACTAGCACGAGCTGCGTATCCTGGGCACGAACGTGCTCGCCCACGCTGGTAGCAAGGGCGTCGAATGGCACGATAGAAAGAGCAGATGATACGGGCAACCCATTCAGTTCGGCAAATGTGTGGAAGATTGCAAGTAAAGGATCTGTATGCAGCAGCGCATCCGTGGCAGAAGATTTCATCACATCCGACGGCCGATCCGCCAGCTCTATGAGGCGTAGTGCACCAAAATGGGCTGGTACCTCCACTCCCTTACCGGTGCTTTGGCTGGGGGAGGGACTTTCTGTCTGAGAGTAAGCTGGTGGTGGTAGCCGAAGGAGTTGTGTGATTGCCATCATGCTGGGCAGATGTTCGAGCTTGTCGAGGACCACAGTGAAACGATGCTTCCAAACACTCTCGTCATCTTGTTTAATGCGGTTGCCAGTTCCACTCTCGTTGTCTTTGCGGTCGTGAATATTCGCAAACGATGAGCCGGTGGCACTAGCTCGCGTACGGAGATGAGGAGGGTAAAGGAAGGAAACGGTGGGCGTTGTCGCAAAGGTGAGGAGAAGTGCCTCGAGAACGAACATCGAGAAGACACGCTGTTGATTATGTGATACCTCGAGCATCAAAACATGAATTAAAACTTACCGTCGTCAAGATACCGGCTGACAGCCCCACATTGAGTACGATCAACTCGATAAGCCTAGATGACCGCATTTGGACACAGCGACATTATGATATTAAACCATGCTGACCCTTTGCAACTCATCAAGGATCCTATAGTGCTGGCCTCACGCCAATTGAAGCCAGCATATCTTGCCGCCATTGTACATCCACCAAATTTTCCAGCGAAGGCAAGCACACAGATAGCAATCGTGAATCCCCAGATGGTCCCTATTAAGTGAACATCTATTAGCCAGTCAAATATAGCACTGTGTGGATGGACTTGCCCGTGTTCAGCAAGCCAAGATTAGTCGACAATCCAGAGAGTGTAAAATACTGGAAACCATTAGGGAAGGCTTGCGAGTGGAATCGATAGGGCCCACCAGAGGCAGGAAAATTACTGAGACCATGTCCTCTAACTTCTCGGTGAGTGCAATCGCGAGACCACCGTCACGCGGAACAATGATCCCGGCGAGGAATGCACCTGTGCATACATCAGGTTCAAGAAATGGACCCATCAATATGCGAGACCATACCAAATATCGCGTGAACACCAATGACGTCGGTGAAAAATGCCGAACCAAATAGAATGAGGATCGTGATAGTCATGAAAAACATTGTTGGACCATTCTCTATCGAGCCTGTATTGCGGGCGACCCAGAACAGCATCCTGCTCACGAGAAGTAACAAGAAGAGCGTCCACCCAACGCAGACTAACAGGATCCACAACGCTGTGAGCCCACTTCCGGCGTTTACAAGCGCAACGCTGAGTGCGAGTAACGTCCACCCAATGATGTCGTTGCCAACACCCGCCGATAAGACTACTATCCCGACAGTGGTGTCAAGCAGCTTGAGCTCCGTCAAAATGCGGCACAATACAGGGAAAGCTGTGATCGAGTATGCGACGCCAGTGAAGAGCATGAAGTGTGTGTACGTGACTTGAGACGGGTCGATGAAGTGCTTGTACAGGGGAACTGCAAGCGCAGCGCCGAGTCCGAATGGAATGACAATACCGGCAGCGGCGACTGTGGCAGAGAGACGCATATTGCGGCGGATAATCGCTGTGTCGATCTCAAGCCCGACGAGGAAGAGGAAGAGACACAGCCCAATGTTGGCAACAAGAGAGAGAAAGGGTATTGACTGGCTGGGGAAGATGTGTTTGGAAAACCCGGGTATACGGCCAAAGGCAGTCGGGCCTGGGTGGCGGTTCAATTGAGCAGCACGCCAGAAGGGAACAGAAATCGCACCGAGAAGAATACCACCAAGTACCTCTGCAATTACTCGGGGCTGTCGCAACTTGCGCAGTCCAAGACTGAGAACCTGGGTGGTAATGATGATAATGCCTAGGATGAATTAGATACCGTCTCAGGATGAATATAGGGCGGATGAGACTGACCAACTTGGATAATCCATAATCTCAGAGGATCAGCTAGGTTGAACTGTGTTGGATCTTTCCCTGTCAAAAGTCCACCCTACACACAGAATTCTAGATTTAGAATGATAATAGAAACAAAAAGAAGAAATACCTGTTCTGGAGCGGCCCGCCTTTGAGAAGGACTTATGAGGCGACTTGAGAACTGGGACATGCTAATGGGCAAGAGCGTCCAAGCTCAAGAGGCCCGATAGAAATCCGGGGCCCCTCAGTCATTGACCATTATAACCGAGTCAGACGTAAAATAATTTTCCACCCGGATGAGGTACCCCAACTGCCCATCCAGCTCACATGACGTAGTACAGACGTCTCACAATCAAATTCGGCTGTTACTGTACTGTCATTGGACCGTGCACCGCAGTTATAGTGAATATGAATGGTGGGGGCTCTTATGACCACACCGTGTACCCATTATCGGTTCCTATTTTCATCGGCGGCTACACGGAATGGCCTTACTGTAAATGCATGGAGCTCGAGCCTCGTTCTCGAAACATGTTCTCGAACACCGCCAGGAATCGCCGGGCGGAACTTAACTAATACTCATACATCCAATTGCGGACGCAGTTTCGCAACTGAGTGCGCTTGTGCCAGGGCCGCACCGTGCAGGGCAGCGAGATTGGAGACGTGCACGTAGTTCTCGTCCTTTACCGGAACTTTGGATAGTAAGAGCGACTACCGATCTTAAACGTCCATCTAATGGCTTCTTCTCTAGTACTCCGACAGCACCGATATGGACTAAAGAGTGAAATCAATAAATTTGCCCGGAAGACTAAGCGTAACACCAAACGGTGAGTAAGTTACGCGCTACGTCGACGTCTTTGTCCGCATCGGCAATTTTCTATGCTCCCGGATGATTGAATGCCCTGTAGGTTGCCCGGCCCGGGATGCATTCTAGGTTTCCGAGTCTAGGTTCTCTAACATCGTCGAGTCTGTTGGTTTCAATCGTCTTCACGGCTTCCATACGATGACCGTCCGCATTATGCCTGTCGTCTTTGGAGAATGTCTTGGAGTTTGGCCTGAGGCAGTCTGGACGTTGGGTGTTTTCAGAAGTTTCAGCCGCCGTGACAGCGATCTTGATACCCGACCTTGCACGTAATTGAGCACTCGTTGCATACTGTACCCCCGGGGATGTTTCTCATAGTCTCGGGGTCCCCAGCCCAGCATGGAACGATCTAGAGCTGAGTGCTGATCATCTGAGCAAGTTCACAAGGATGACATCATCCATTTTGATACCCTCTCCTGACTATCGGGGAAACGTCGTCCCTGTGTTTGAATCTAATATGACTATGACTTTGATTTTTAATCTTAGAAGACAGTGAAGTGAATCACTCCAAATGAATGAGGGAAACGACATGGTACGCTCGGGTGTTGTAGCCTACGAATCTCAGTACACAGTCCGTAACATGTAAATCGAAAAGGCCATCATGATGGCGCTCATAACTTGAACGTGAAGATGGCATGGGCGTCAGGTTGCACTGGAAGCATATATGACCACCCACAAACTAGAACCAGAGGGTAGCTAAAGTGGAAGCGATCGCTGAACGTGGGTCTGATCGATGGTAGGGTTGATGCGTAGCATCCAGGTTTGTGCATCTGTGTGGTGAAGGGCCGGCCCGTGCGACGGGGAATAACTGGCACTGATACTGAGAAGCGTCTACTGGCCTGCCAGGAGTATTTACATCCTCACACTATGCTTCCTCCTTATTGCTCCCTTGCCCCCCCTGTGCCATCTCCCCTATTCCATCGGTGACAGTGGCCTGCGTATGGAGATGAGGAGGGTAAAGGAAGGAAACGGTGGGCGTTGTCGCAAAGGTGAGGAGAAGTGCCTCGAGAACGAACATCGAGAAGACACGCTGTTGACTATGTGACACCTCGAGCATCAAAACATGAATTACAACTTACCGTCGTCAAGATACCGGCTGACAGTCCCACATTAAGAACGATCAATTCGATAAGCCTAGGTGACTGCATTTAGACACAGCAACATTATGATATTTAACCATGCTGACCCTTTGCAACTCATCAAGGATCCTATAGTGCTGGCCTCACGCCAATTGAAGCCAGCGTATCTTGCCGCCATTGTACATCCACCAAATTTTCCAGCGAAGGCAAGGACGCAGATAGCAATCGTGAATCCCCAGATGGTCCCTATTAAGTGAACATCTATTAGCCAGTCAAATATAGCACTGTGCGGATGGACTTGCCTGTGTTCAGCAAGCCAAGATTAGTCGACAATCCAGAGAGTGTAAAATACTAGAGACCATTAAGGAAGGCTTGCGAGTGGAATCGATAGGGCCCACCAGAGGCAGAAAAATTACTGTGACCATATCTTCTAACTTCTCGGTGAGTGCGACCGCGAGACCACCTTCACGCGGAACAGTGATCCCGGCGAGGAATGCACCTGTGCATACATCAGGTTCAAGAAATGGACCCACCAATATGCGAGACCATACCGAATATCGCGTGAACACCGATGACGTCGGTGAAAAATGCCGAGCCAAATAGAATGAGGGTCGCGATAGTCATGAAAAACATTGTTGGACCATTCTCTATCGAGCCTGTATTGCGGGCGACCCAGAATAGCATCCTGCTCACGAGAAGGAACAAGAAGAGTGCCCATCCAATGCAGACTAACAGGATCCACAACGCTGTGAGCCCACTTCCGGCGTTTACAAGCGCAACGCTGAGTGCGAGTAACGTCCACCCCATGATGTCGTTGCCAACACCTGCCGATAAGACTACTATCCCGACAGTGGTGTCAAGCAGCTTGAGCTCCGTCAAAATGCGGCACAATACAGGGAAAGCTGTGATCGAGTATGCGACGCCAGTGAAGAGCATGAAGTGTGTGTATGTTACTTGAGACGAGTCGATGAAGTGCTTGTACAGGGGAATTGCAAGCGCAGCGCCGAATCCGAATGGGATGACAATACCGGCAGCGGCGACTGTGGCAGAGAGACGCGCATTGCGGCGGATGATCGCTGTGTCGGTCTCAAGCCCAATGAGGAAGAGGTAGAGACACAGCCCAATGTTGGCAACAAGAGAGAGAAAGGGTATTGATTGGCTGGGGAAGATGTGTTTGGAAAACCCGGGTATACGGCCAAAGGCAGTCGGGCCTGGATGGCGGTTCAATTGAGCAGCATGCCAGGAGGGAGCAGAAGTCGCACCGAGAAGAATACCACCAAGTATCTCTGCAATTACTCGGGGCTGTCGCAACTTGCGCAGTCCAAGACTGAGAACCTGGGTGGTAATGATGATAATGCCTGGGATGAATTGGATACCGTCTCAGGATGAATATAGGGCGGATGAGACTGACCAACTTGGATAATCCATAATCTCAGAGGATCAGCTAGGTTGAACTGTGTTGGATCTTTCCCTGTCAAAAGTCCACCCTACACACAGAATTCTAGATTTAGAACGATACCAGAAACGAAAAGAAGAAATACCTGTTCTGGAGCGGCCCGCCTTTGAAATGTGGTGTGAGAGGGACTTATGAGGCGGCTTGAGAACTGGGACATGCTAATGGGCAAGACCGTCATGCGTTGAGATTCAAGCTCAAGAGGCCCGATAGAAATCCGGGGCCCCTCGCCCAGTCATTGGTCATTATAGCTTGCAGCAGGGCTCACTCCGAATCAGACGTAAAAGGAATTTTCAAGTTCCTGCCAGTGGGACCCTCAACTGCCCATCCAGCGCACCTGACGTGGTCACGTCTGGTTGTTACAGTTATTGGGCCGACCATCGCAGTTATAATGGTAGGGGCTCTCACTCACGACCACGCCGTGTACCTATTATCGGTTCCTATTCAAGTTCTCACCGGCGGCTAGCAGGATACACATGGTATGGCCTTCAAGGTATGGACATGTTCTCGAACACCGCAAGGAACTGAATCGGGCGGAGCTATTACCCCCTATGGCATTGAGGCGCTTGTACCTGCCAGGGCCGCGCCGTGCAGGGCGGCGAGATTGGAGACGTGCGCGTAGTTCTAGTCCTTTACTGGAACTTCGGATAAGAGCGACTACCGATCTTAAACGTCCGTCTAATAGTTTTGCCAGTGTCCTCAGCTACTCCGACAACACCGATATGGACTAAAGAGTGAAGTCAACAAAATTTCCCGGAAGACTACTGTAAGCGTAACAGCAAACGGTGGATAAGTTACGCGCTACGACGTCGACGTCTTTGTCCGCATCGGCAAATTCTTAGTCTAGAATCCTAGATTCTGCTCTCGGATGATCTTGGATGCTCTAGATCTGTAGGCCGGGATGCATTCTAGGTTTCTAGGCTCTCTGACATCGCCGAGAGTCTGTGGGTTCCGATCTAATCAAATCGTCTTCACGGCTTCCATACGATGACCGTCCGCATTATGCCTACCGTCTTCGGAGAATGTCTTGGAGTTTGAGGCAAAGTCTGAACGTTGGGTGTTTCAGAAGTTTCAGCCACTTGATACCCGCACCTTTACGTAATTTGAGCACTCGTTTTATACGGCGGTGCTTGTCAAGTCTCGGGGCATGGGGTGATCTAGGGCTGGGTGCTGATCATCTGAGCAAGTTCACAAGGATGACATCATCCATTCTGATACCCTCTCCTGACGGGGAAATGTCGTGTTCGAATCTAACATGACTATGATGACTTCGATTTCTTTTAATCTTAGAAGACAGTGAAGTGAATCACTCCAAATAAACGAGAGAAACAACATGGTGCGCTCGGGTGTTGTAACCTAAGCTCAGTACAGTCCGTAACATTGATCGAAAAAGCCCGTGGCGCTCATAACGTACTGGAAGCATATAGTATGACCACCCACAAACTAGAACCAGAGTAGTAGCTAAAGTGGAAGCGATCGCTGAACGTGGGTCTGATCGACGGTAGGGTTGATGCGTAGCATCCAGGCTTGTGCGTCTGTCGTGAAGGGCCGGCCCGTGCGACAGGAAATAACTGGCACTGATACCGAGAAGCGTCTACTGGCCTGAGGTTGATCAGTCTGTCCAACGCCAGGCGCGCACAACTTACCATGATCTGGCAACATGTTCTGAAGGATTACCAGAATCTAGCGAGACTCCGTGGACTGCCAGTGGATAATAGCATATGCAACCATGGGCTGCCAGTGTAGCATATCTCGGCAATCAGTCCGATTTCAATTTCGGCAGTGACTCGGAGAGAACGATGACTAATGCGCGTGACTCCGAGTCCGAGTCGGACTCGCCTGACTGACATGGAGCTCCCTCTCCACCGCCACCATGAAAAACCTTGCAAACCTAAACCTGAGACTCCATTGTGCCTCTGGACCTCGTGTTCACCGAACGCGCTACTTTACGCTCGAGAGGCGCTTAATTCACATTTAACAGCACTCGCCGAACAATGTTGGCTGTGCCTGTGGAGTTCCAGGAACTCACCCTTGTCTGTTCCACCTAACTATTGGCATATCTGATCTAGAGCTACTTGGCCATTACCCAGGGACTATATGCAACGCCACCATCACCGTCGCGCGGTTCCGCTACCCCCGGCGCGCCGAGTCCAGCTGTGTACGAAGTGGGTTTTCGGGTCTACAAGGGTACGTAGCGCTTTTAGGTCCGATTATGTACAGAAGCACGAGTAATGAGTTCGAACTTGCGGTATTGCGTCTAAATCCCCGTCGTTCGGGACACGTGGGGTGGCATGAACTGACAGTCAACGGCGGTGTCACCGTGACACCAACTGTCGTCATGATTGGAGTGGCTATAGGGCAAATTATCAAGGCGACCCCAGACTTGGCTTCCCCTACGTCCCCCTTGGACTACGCTTACCACTCAGCTGACAGTCAGGTCGCATCGTAGGGGCCTATCTCCTATCATTGTCCACTGGCTTTTTATCACGCACCAGTCACTACAGCTTGACGCTGGAAAGAGTGGTACCGTGATTGCATCAAACTTTTTTTTTCTAATACGTCACTCTCAAGTGTCAGGGTCTTTACCAAACAACCTCATCTCACGCAATTGACAATTGTCACGCAACCGCAATCCCATATATAGGATTAACGTGATCGGTCCTGATTCTCGCCATGGACAGTGGAGGAACTTTCGGCACCAACCTCCGCTCGACTCGGATTCACCGGCCCGGGTACGGCGCAAGGCGGCATCACAGTATTCATAGATAGTGCAGGACTTCTGCATGATCCACTCGCAGGCTTTACTTTTCTCCTCATACTCTCCCTACATCCCTTGTAATAGGTCCGACGTTTCAGTCACGGCCGTACTCGTCATCGCCACCCCAATCACTCAAGTTGGGATGCACTCGCAGTAGATGCTAAGTTGCATGTTGCGTCTATGTCAATTGCCGCTTACGAGTACGCTGCTCAATTGCGTCTCACTACATGATGGATATCGCTCTGATTGTGGTGGTATTAGTAAGATTTCAGCCCCTGACACTTGGACGTGGTGGTCATGCAGGGTTAACAGCCATGACTCTGCTACTAGTCACCAGCACCGGACCGTGACGGTGAAAGATGTTCGGACAAAATTTTGCTGTTGCGGTCATTGGGTCCAGCAGCGCGGTTATAAATTTCGCGAATGGCTCGGGTATATACATCACTGTGTCGGTCCTTATTCTCATTGGCGGCCACCAGTACGCCAGCTGAATTGCCTAGGACGAATGGAGCTCTTACCAGTAACCAGCGTCCTTGTTTTCAAAACTTGATCCCGAACTCCGTAAGGAAATCTGTGGGCGTCCCGGGCCATGTATACGTAGCTGGGCTAAACTACGCCCCTACTGCCATTCAGCTGCGGGCGCAATTGTCCTGACAGCAAGCGCGCTTGTGCCCGCCAAGGGCCGCCGACTGGCACCGCGGCGTGCTAGTCAGCGTTATTAGAAACCCTCAGGTCCTTCAAGGGAACTTCATATCTGTGGATTCTCTCCTCAGTAGTAAAAGCAGCCACTGAACCTGGTTGTTCCGCCACTAGTTCCTACTCCGACCATGCCCATTTAGATCAGAGATAAAGTCAGAAGGAACTGAAATCAGCGTATTTACCCGGAAGGCAGTAAAGAACATGTCGGGTAACTGATGCACATTGACGTTCGAGGTGATGTCCCTGTCCACGTCCGTAAAACCTTAAATTTCTGCACCCTGTGACCTTTTAGGCTGTGTAACCTGGCCGCAGTGGGTCGTCGAAGGTCTGCAGGTTCCGTCTGGGAAAACCGTCCTCATGGGCCCTTACGATGATCATCAGTCACGGTGTCGTACCTGTCATTTTCGGGGAATGTCGCAGAGTTTCAAGAATCAGGCTTCGTCAGGACATCGGGTGTTTCCACCTCTCGGCTACAGATATCCCCCTGATAGTGTACCCGATTTTTGCGTGTGGTCACCATGGATTATGGACGCGTGCCAGTGCCATCCCCGTAGGAGAGAGGGTCGCGCCCACAACTTGAAGGAGTTCATAAAAAAGCCCCTCAAGCCCCTCATATACTAGTAAGTCCTTCGTACTTGTCGCGACCCGGTTTGATTTTTGCTTCCTCTAGCTCACTTTCATACCAGGCACTGGCAGGCAGCCTTCTACTGCTTGTAGCACCGTCCCTCGCATTGTCACAAAATTGAGCACTTGTCGTATACTGTACCCCCGATAGCTTCTCATGTTGGTTTCGGGGTCCGCGGCCCAGAGCAATCGAAGTCTGTGTCTGGGTAAGTTCACAGGGATAACATACATTGTGATACCTTTCCGACGACTGGGGAAATGTCATACCCTTGATGACTGCGTTCAGATCTGTCATGCGCATGTCCTCAAATTTGCTGACCTGTTGCAGTAGCGAAGCGGCAGTTACACCAACACGTAGCACACCCTTTTAATCTTAGGTGATGGTGAATCCCCTTCGACAAACGAGGGCAAGCCCGGGCCTGAGATTACTTGAAAATGGCGTGCGCCATACGTTGAACCAAAGGCACTTACATGCCAGTAGTAGTCCAACCCACAACCGATGTCAACTCGACTCGGAATTTCGGTGGGCGACGGGCGCAGTATGAACGAGGGCGGAGCCTTCTTTCTCCATATATCCACCACAAAATAAACTGCGAACCTGCCCCGCACTGCCATGTCTCTGGACTCTGGAGTTGTGTTCTTCTAACCCCCCCACTACTTCACGCTGTCAACACGCTCAGTTCACAACTAAAAGGATTCGCTGAACAATGCTAAGCGTTCCGATGGAGCTTCGAGAACTCACCCTCGTATTGTCCCATACCGTGACAGCTATTGGTATGTCTGACCTGGGTTACTTGCCATCGGTGACCCAGGGATATGCGGTGCCATCATCGCCAATCGTGTGGTTCTACTCAGGCTGCTCCTGGCGGGGCCCGGGTGAGCCTGAGCTAAGGCACCGAAGCGCCGACGGTCGACGCCGTCGGCAAACGAACTATAATTGGAGGTGGCTACAGTACAATACAACAGTCCGACACCTGCTGGGGTCCGGGTCAGCAGGACAAATCTTCAGGGCGATTCGTGCCTGGACTCAACCTCCCCTGGGATTAGTGGTTGCCACCTCAGCCACGCAGAGGGGTTTATCTCCCATCACACCCTCATCGGTCATCAACTTTCGCTGACCGACCCAAAGAAAATCAGTGTCTCAGTGTCTTTCTCGCGCATTTATCACTACAGCAGGTCGACAAAGTGGAACGAGCGGTACACTCGCGCTTTTCATATGTTGACGTGTCACTTGTCCTCATACCTATTTTCAGTGATTCTTTACGCGTCCATGACCTCGCCATTCAAAATTCAGATGCAGCCCTGATCTTTCGGGAATCTATGAACACAGCACCAGGCAAAAATTGTATGCCTACTAGTACAACTAATAGGATATGTTACGTACTAGTGGCTAGAGGTATTGAAATTTTTTGTCTTTTCATGTATCACTTCAGAAGATCCACACTTATCAGGCCAGAAGAGCTCATTGAGGATTTCAGACATCAACTTGAGCTCGATTCGGACTCACTGAAACGACGCATGACGGCATCATAGTGTACTTAAGTACCACAGCACTTCCACATGATCCTCAAGCAGCGAACGTTGCCTCCCTCCCCGGGCCCTTTCCTCATCCCTACGCACGCCTCTCGCAACAAGTTCGGATCTTCTGCTATGGTCATGCTTGATACCGGCACCACCATCCCTACAAGTAGACTCGCAGTAGGTAACAACTTGCGTGTTGTGTCTATAGCAGTCGCCATATATGAGTACGTTCAGTTGCCTGTTGCGTCTCGCTACTTCAAGTCCTCATTGTGACTCATGCTACCAGGTATTTCCTCACCCTCCCTTCGGAATATCGGTTGTACATGTCCACTAATCAAAGGAAGTAAGAGTGTCGATGCAAATTTGAGAAGATAAAGTTTTGACTGGAATATACTAATAGGTTGGGCCTGATATTATTCATTCTTATTCGGCATGTTTTTTTATTATTGTCCCTTCCAACACCTGCTCACAGGTTCTCTAGGTACTCGAGCGTGATCCTGATGGTCATCAGTAACACGGGATTTTTCTACAACCATTTCTCGCCAAATTCCTGTAGTCACTACTACTATGTCGCCCCTGTCTTCAAAGGTCAGTGTCACTGCTTCCCACTGTTTGGGGCGTTCAAGGTTGAGTGATTCTGCAGTAATACAATTGATGGTGTCGCAGGCAATCCTAGGTGTTCGGTGAAATCAGACCGTCCTGTACCCACAAGCCTGAGTCTGACAACGATTTCCAGAACATACCGCATTTACAGAACATACTGCCGGTGCATTTCCCCCAGAACATACTGCATTTCCATACGCAAGGACTGGGTAGGTTGGATCATTTTATCAACGTATGTCATTACTGTAGGGGTCAGTTGTCACCGTTCCTGATCTAAGGATACTCATACTGACATGTGAATGCAGTTCCAATGGTTCTCTAATTTACTCTACCTGATTCGTGAGCTACACAGCCCCTGCAACCCATATTATTGACACATTAGCACTCTACGATGTAGCCGCAATGACAAATGTGGGTGCAACGTTTTTCTTGTCTTACGAGGGGTGCATTGAACGTTGCGTGGTTGTACTTATAATCAGGGAAAGTACGTTTATTCCCCTCCCCTTCCCGTTAAGTTATCTAGCCTTCCTGACACAACATTTTAGTTGCGTGGCTACAAGTTCTCATCCACAAATACCTGTCTCTACCTGGTCCTTGTACTTGGCAGCCATGTTATTTGATTGTTTCGCACTCTCAATTTCGACGGTCTGCCTTATCAAGATGAGGGTTCCTGGAGCGTCTTCGTAAGCCATGCCTGCTTGAAGCCATCATGTCAGCTCTGACTCCTTGCAGTGCCTCGCGGCTTGTGAATATGTAAGTCGTCTTCCGAGTAGCTGTTGTCGGAGGTCTTATTCCACATCGAGAATGTTATATGATGGCTTGGGATATTTCGTCGCACTTACAGGCATGTTCCTTCTCCAGGTCAGCCATCACTAGTTGATATCTTTTCCTACAGCCGTGAACATGATGAACGTTTTCTTGCATCGAGGAATCAAGCATTCCATTCCATCATCTGGGTCCTTTTTATTTCCCAAACTCGTCGCTGCGAGGCTGACCGCACTTGCTGTAGTGTATCGCTTGGATATGCAGTCACATGGATTATGAGTCAACGTATTCTCCTTCACCCGTATAGTACGCAACTCACCACGTCAATACTTGACCTATTGACCCATTAGAATTATCAGAGGCTGGAATAAAAGAGACATCTACCGTTTTAATACGGGGATCAACCCTGCATGTGATGCCGTGTGGCATGTCCGAGTCCTGCCCTGGAGAGACAACAGATGGCCGAGTAGTCAACCGAGCTTGCTCATCAAGCTCGTGAGACGATTTTGCTAACACGTAGAGCGATTGCAATCCTCAAGTGCGTGTTGAATGGCCAATAGTCATGGACGTTAAGCGGGAAGGCCGCGACTGTTTCGAAAGAGACATCTACGCCTCGTCGAAATCCCCATTGGGACCTCGGACATGTCGTTTGTCCCGTCTCGTGTACTCATACTAGCTCCGAGCGGGCTGTGTATTTCTTACTGTTTGAGCTTTGGGTAGAATTGATATTATGTTCCGGGAACATAGCCATATGAATGTATTCAGGCTGACTTCTGTACCCTTTCCTTTAATTTAATCTTGTGCTATGTCTGAAGCCTATCTGTGTCCATGAAACTTCCAGCGACCCTGCTGGGCTGTAAATATAGCGAGATGAGTATCGCTCTTACTTTGCAGGTAATAGGATTTTAGCACTTGTATTTGAACGTGATGCAGTGATCCCCACTGGCAAGCGGTTTTTCTGATCGGTAGTATCCGAATCGGTACTGCCAATTGGTACTAGTATTGTAATGAAGCACTTGATGCTACTTCACTTCCCTTATATCACTTTACCGGCCTACCTTCAGGTCAGGATGGTGAGGTTGGCTTCCGAGTCTCTGAGTGCCACCACAAGCATTGCGATTCGGCGCCCCGTTTTGTCGTTCGTTGGGGCCGCAAAGCAAGTCCACCTCAACCCGGGTCCCTCAACTAGCGCCTCTAAGTGCACGTCTCTCCCTCAGGATGAAGATTCGAGATCCTGCTAAGATATGCAACGCGTTCCCGCTTGCGTGGTCCTAGCGCCAACTCGGACACAGCCTCAGTCTGCGCATCGGCAGACCCTTCGACCTCTGCAGCACGGACGTCCTCGGGGCCAATCGCAACAGCTAGGCGCTGCGCCACGTGGTTGCTACCCAGGGACCCCTTGTGGCTGGAGAAAAGAAGCATTGTTATCTCATTACATTTAGGTTGGATGTCCCCAGCCCACGTTTTCTGTTATGTTATATGAGGAACCAGCTGAAATACACGACTCCAGTTGTTCTCATCCCAATCAATTCAACGCTTGATAACTGGCTGCAAATAGATGGGATATGATGCTAAGATTATTGGGTTGCGCAGCGATTTGGGGCCCAAGTACTCGAATCAACTTTGTGACGAGTCCTTCGACTTGGCAACATCTACGAGGTGACGTGGATCATTCTTGGGAGATAGGTATACCCGGGACAGCAACGATGACAACAGCACCGGGAGCACTTCGGCACGCTGAAGGGAGAATCGCAGCGATGACAGCAAGCACAGGGACTGCAGCAGCTTCGGAAACAGTAACGACTTCCATGGCACCTTCAAGCCTTTCATCGGTTGTGATACCAGCAGCTGCTTCAAGGACAGTACCACCGGCGGCGGTCTTCTCTCGGTTAACGAAGACATGGGGTACGGTATTGGTATTACTAAAGGACTGCCCACGGCTGACGATTGCCAGTATTTTGTACACTGGCAGAAACAGGATGGAGGTCCTCGGTGGTTTCGACGGCAGTTACTTTTGGAGCAAGGACTTCCAGGCCTACGACGACTGCGGTGTGACACAGCAAGCGCAGGGGTAGCAGCGAAAACGGCATCAGCATCATTGGAATGGGATAGCGCGTAGCCTAATTCAAGTTGTTCGGCTCGGAGTCGGCGGAACCAAAGTTACTCTGCTTACATGATCCATTATTATCCAACACGCGACTTCCTCGCGCGCTTAGTCCTTTCGCGCTCTTTTTTCCCTCCTCTACCTCGCTTTCACTCTAAGTAGCCTTCTGCAGCTTTAGAGTATCGTCCCCCGTACCATCACCAAATTAAGCGCTCTTCGTATACCGCTACGATGATTCTCATATCGGTCTCGGGGACCGTCTTAGGGTGGGGTGATCGATGTCTGAACGTCTGAGCAAGCTCAGGGATATATTTTTCCGACGACCGGTGAAACACCATACCTTTGATGGCTGTAGTATTTATACCTAACAATTTGCTGACCTTTTGCGGCAGCGAAGCAGTTCTGCCTACGTGCACAGCACCCGTTTTAATTATAGGAGATGGTGGATCTTCCCCATTGACAACAAAGGAGGGTAATGTGCGCTACAACCAGTAACTTGCTCTCAATGTGTTGTCCGCAAGCTGGATTCGAAAAAGCCCGTGACCTTTGCAACCTGAGCATGGCGTGCGCGTCAGGTTGCACCGTAAGCACCAGCAATCACACAGACTATAACTAGGGATAATGAAGGGACAGCAGTGCTAGAAGTGATCACCAGATACGGTGTGACCAATGGCAGAGTTGGTGTGCGGCAGCCAGGCTTTCTGTCTTGAAGCTTGAAGAGTCAGCGCGAAGAATTGGCACCCCGTAGATCTAGATCTACTAGTCTGAGTACTGTACCAGTCAGCCTACTGTCCGGCACTCACAACTTGTTGTGGATCGGTGCCTCGGGGTATTTCCAGGATTCTCTGCGAGAGATGAATATCATTCATCCCGGCTTGGCCCGGGCCGCAACATAGGACGCCCGCCATGTGATGGTCCCCAATTGTTAGTTCAGGTAACTTGTAATCCCAGCCGAATTCAATTTTCCAGCTGCAAGGTAGGTGACTGACGCATTCGTGATGTTAACGCACCAACTAAGATGGATCCCCACCACCACCACGAATCCCTCGTAACCCTGCAGCCCTGTGTCGCAGCTGTCGCCGTCACGGTGTTTCTCGACCTTGCGATCGCCCAATGTGCCACTTCACCCTCGAGATACAGTAGTATACGGCGGAGACGTCAAAATTAGCACCCAGCACTCAACTGGATCCTGGATACTCGAATGTCACTCTCAACTTGGTTGGTTTTTTTGACCTTTGCAAGCCTGCGTCTTTATTTCCCAAGGCTATACAGTACGTTGGGCACGTGAGCAGGGGTGACATGAGTCACGAGTTAAGGGCCGGGCACCGGCTTAGTCATGATACGCCTGCCCGGATCAGCGAGGCAATTTATCAAGGCAACCCGGGCCTGAACTCAACCCCTCCTATGAACACTGTGTGTCCGAGTCACCCGGACCACCCAGCTGGCCGACACTGAGTGGCATTATAGGAGTCTATCTCCCATCATATCTCATGCATCGTCAACTTCCGCTCGATGGGATCGTGACAATCGGATATCTTTTTCTCGCGTCGCCAACCAATAACCAAAGCAGTTTGACATCGTGGGACAAGTGGCACGCTCGCACATGTCGCCCATCGATGTATCAATTGCCCTTTGAATGGATTTTCAAAGATTCTTGCGTGCGCTTGATGTCGCCGTTCAAATCTGGAAGGAGCCCTGATCCTTCTGGAATCCTTAGGCACACAACTAGCCGCCCAGGCAAACATTGGATGCCTACAGCTACCGCATAGTAGCTGTATGTATCAAAATTTTAGGTTTTCCAAATAACGCCAGTAGTATCACTAGAAAATATTGTCGTGCCAAAGGAGCTCAAACCATCAATTGGCAGCTGTCACCCAACCCCACGGATGAAGATTTATTCCCGATTGACGTTATCTGCGCTGACTCTCGCCGCCGTACAGTGAGGGAGTTTTAGACACCAGGCGCTCACTGAAACGATGCATACCGGCACCGTAGTATCTATAAGTAACACGGCACTTCCACTTGATCCTCACAGCGGGACTCCGGAAGCGAAGGTTACCCTTCAGATTCTTCTCTATACATTCCCTACATCTGTTGTGACGAGTTCAAACTTTCAGCCATGGGTATACTCGCCGCCACCACCACCACCACCACCACCACCACCACCACCACCACCATCACTCTAAGCCAGAGCGCACTCGCAGTAGCCACCAACTTCCGTGTTGTGTCCATGTCTCTCGCCGCTTATGAGTACGTTTCCAGCTGCGTCTTGCTACCTCTCATCATAACTCGCTTGGCCAGCTATCTTCTCACCCTCCCCTCGGAATATCGGTTGTACAAGTCCTCGGACCAAAGGAGGTAGGAAGGTCTATGCAAGCTTGGGAAGATAAGGATTTAATTGGTACACGTTGGATAGGTTGGGCGTGATATTATTCATTCTTATTCGGCACGTCTTTCAACATTGTCGGGTGCAATACCTGCTCACAGGTTCTGTAGGTATTCAAGCGTAATCCTGATGGTCGTCAGTAATGTGGGGTTTTTCCACCACCACTTCTCGCCAAAATCCTGCAGCCACTACTACCATGTCTGTTCTGTTTTCAAAGGTCGGTGTCACTGCTCTACACAGTCTAGGCGCCCGGTTTGAGTAATTTTGTAGTGATACAAGTGATGGTGTCGCAGGCAATCCTAGGTGTCCGGTGGATCTAGACCGTCCTGTATCCCCAACTCTGAGTCTGACAACGATTTTCAGAACATACAGCATTTCCCTACACAATGTCTGGGTAGGTCGGATCATTTTATCAACGTATGTCATTGCTGTAGGGGTCAGTTGCCACCATTCCAGATCTAAGGATACTCATACTGACATATGAGTGCAGTTCCAATGGTTCTCTAATTTACTCTACCTGATTCGTGAGCTACACAGCCTCTGCAGCCCATATTATTGACACATTGACACTACGACGCAGCCATAATGACGAATGTGAGTGCAACGTTTTTCTTGTCTTACGAGGGGTGCATTGAACGTTGCGTGGTTGTACTTATGATCAGGGAAAGTACGTTTATCCCCCCCCTCCCTTATCTAGCCCTCCTGACAAAACATCTTAGTTGCGTGGCTACAAGTTCTCATCCACAACTGCCTGTCTCTACATGGTCCTTTTACTTGGTAGCCATGTTATTTGATTGTTTGGCACTCTCAATTTCGACAGTCTACCTTCTCAAGATGAGGGTTCCTGGAGCGTCTTCGTAAGCCATGCCTGCTTGAAGCCATCATGTCAGCTCTGACTCCTTGCAGTGCCTCGCGGCTTGTGAATATGTAAGTCGTCTTCCGAGTAGCTGTTGTCGGAGGTCTTATTCCACATTGAGAATGTTATATGATGGCTTGGGATATTTCGTCGCACTTACAGGCATGTTCCTTCCCCAGGCCAGTCACCACTAGCTTATCTCTTTTCCTACAGCCGTGAACATGATGAACGTTTTCTTGCATCGAGAATTCAACCATTCCATCCCATCATCTGGGTCCTTTTTATTTCCCAAACTCGTCGCTGCGAGGCTGACCGCACTCGCTGTAGTGTATCTCTTGGATATGCAGTCACATGGATTATGAGTCAACGTATTCTCATTCACCCATATAGTACGTACCCCACCACGCCAATACTTGACCTATTGACCCCCTGGAATGGCCAGATGCTAGAGAATCTGTCATTGTAACGCAGATACCAATCCCAAGCGTGGTGCCGCATGATATGCGCTTCTCCGGGGGCACAAAGGGTGGGCGCAGCGTCAACCGACCTCGCTCACCAGGGTCACGAGACGATTTTGTCGACACGCAGAACTATTGCGCTCTTCAAGTGCGCATCGAACGGTCAATAGTCGTGGATACCAAACAGGAAAACAGCGACACTATCGAAAGGCACATCTACGTTTCTCCGAAATCTGTTCGGGACCACGGGCATACCGTTTAGGTTACAGTACATCCCATCTCGTATATTACTACAGTACTAGTTTCTGAGGGGAGCTATATTTCTCCTACTGTGTTGGCTTTGGGTAGAAGCTATCTGCGACTTCATTGGTTTGCGAGAACAAACACGCCGCCTTTTACTCTCCAATGGTGGCTTCTTCTCCACCATGTTCGACCTTCTGACGTCTACTTCTCGTCTGTCTGGACCAACTGTGGCCTGTTCCCGCTCAAGGTGTCATTTATTCGGTCATACTGCTATAGCCACGCACTCTTGACCATGCGTAGTGGCTGTATGGCCGTCAAGATCAAGGTTTGTAAGGCGACCGTGACTGTCGCTTCCTCTACCTTCGTATACACGTTTTCTGTCATATCACTTGCTGTTGGAATAGGAGCTCAGTCTTCGAGAGAAAGACTGGGGGACTACCGGAACGCAGTATTGTACAATAACTTCTCTATAAGTATAAGTATCCATAACGAAGTGGAGTTTGGGCGAAAATAAATTTAAAGTGAGTTGAGATGCCGTTAGCAGTGGCGGGGTTGACAGTAGAAGAGGTAGCAATGGCGCCTGAGATACCAGGGCCAATGAGGTCGCGAGAGACAGTATCAGCGCCAGACATGCCAATGATGAGGTCGAACGATAATGTGCGCGAGAGAGTTCTGAGTAGAAGTACTAGAGTTGCCTAGGGCCCGTAACCTGACTCGGAGAAAGTTGAGGGAATCATAGATGGGGTCACGGTGACCCTTGTCCGTTCTCTACTAGCGAATATCGCCGTTTATCTTATCAATGGTTCTGGAGTAGTCCGAGTGCATCCAGATGCCAATGTGCACCCGACGTGATCCCCTAACAAACACAGACTATCTAGAGTCCCTTGTATTTGGAACACATACACACATATATAAATCCCAGAGGAGTCTCCTCGGAGGGAGCACCCTCCTTTCTGGACCCTCCTTTCCCTCTATTCGTTCGCGTGAAAACCTCTAGACCTTTCCTATTTGAATCCTGGATGCCCTGCCTCTCGACACCCAACCAAAGCCACCAAGCCATCAAGTGTCACTGTGTCGTGAATCTCCTGTCACCTCCGTTCCGGGATCCCTCTTGTCATTCAACCAGCTTCATCTTACCTTGTCAGCCATCCTTCTTTTCTCTGTCAACCCCTTTCTCAGTGTGACCGCTGTGTGTCACCCAAGCCACCCTGACCAATGCCACATGGCATTGTGGGAGTCTATTCATTCTCAATTGAGGTACTCAAGCTAGGAAACGCCAACTTCGTTGGCGAAGACCTTGCTGCTGCCAAATCAAACTGAAAAAGGAAAACAAGGAAAACGGAAACATGATTTCGTCAACCTTCTCGGGCTTTGGCTCGTTTGACTACATCCGGGATGTCGAATTTTCTTTTTGAGGAAGATTTCGAGATAGTGGATTGGATGGATACTGGCCGTTTCTGCAATACCGATTACGTTCATCGAGACGGCTTGCGGCAATACAACGTGTTGGACTTCTTCGGAAATACATACGAAGAGTACATTTGACCAAGAGACACAAGGATGACCGCAAGACACCGTGAACATGACGATACAGCACAATGGAAACCAACCACATACTGTACCGTATTTGGCCGAATATCATAATTCACCACATAGAGGACGAACGATTCGGCAACCCGATCTTCCCCAATTTTGTCAGTCAATATTTTCCGCGCCGCGATGATCCGAAAACGTATGAATTGTATTGCGCATCACTCCTCGTGCGTTTGAGACCTTGGAGAGATTTGCGCGCGGATCTAAAGGATGAGGATCAATTGTGGTCTGAAGTGTATCAAAATTTCCTGGAATCCGCATTGCAGCAGGTCCATCGCGTGGTATCCGGAATTCAGTACTTTCATGAATGTGATACTGCTCAGGCTGCGAAAGAAGCCGACCGTGACCGAACACACGATTGTCTCCCCAATTTCGCAGACGCCGCAGAGGACGAGGACGATGTTATGGCGCAAGCAGGACAGCAGGACGACAGCCTCGAGTCGCAGGCGGACACGTTCGATGCAAGGGGCGAGGTTACGGAAGAAGAGTTGGTAGAGTGTTTAGCCAGCCAAATACCGATTCGAGAACGACGGCACGCAGAACATGCAATCGCAGCAGCAGAGGAAGCGGGTTTTTTTTCCTCTGAAACTCGTTCGTGGATCATTGGCCTGCAGAAGCAAGCTTGAAAGTTGAATCGAAACGCGGAAGGAGCAGATTTCCATCGCTTGTTGAGTTGGAACAGTCGAATGGTCGAGGATAACCAGCGACAAAACCATGCCTGGACGTTCGAAGCATGATCTGAGGAAGCAGGATCGTTGGACGAGGCGACAACCATCAACTTATTTGCATCGTCTTCTGGTTCACAGTCACAAGCGGTTTCCACGGAAAACACAGAAGTCATACTTCTGCAAGCTGAAAACGAGATGCCTTCAATTGATCCACGCGAGCTGAACGAGCGCCAGTACCGCGCTTACGAAATAATCACCAATCATCTACTATCTGAGACGTTAGGTGGTTGCAGTCTAAGTCCTTGATTATTACGCATGATTTTGTATGGTGAAGGGGGCACGGGAAAATCCGAAGTAATTCAAACCGTAACCGACGCATTTGTAAAAGCAGGTACGACGCCGGTTTCTTGATATCTTGAGGAACGAATGTCGCAAGCGCTGCTAGTGACGCCGAGTAGGGGCCGAAAATTTGCTCGTTAAATCTGCTTATACAGGTGTTGCCGCTGCGTTGATAGGCGGGAAAATAACACACACAGTCGTGATGTTGTCGAGCCGATCTCGAGGTCGAATGAGCGACAAGACAAAGTCGAAATTGGAAGCCTTTTGGAAAGAGAAGGCATATCTCATCATTGATGAATTTTCAATGATTTCAAAAAGGTTTCTCGTCAAGTTATCGTGCAATGTGTCGATTGGGAAACAAGAGAATCTTACCGCGAGGGAATGTCGTTCGGAGGGATCAACGTCATTTTATGTGGGGACAAGTTGACGCCCATGCCTTCGGCACGGGTTGCGTGCTTGCTTCGCAAGCCTGCAACTCGTTTGAACCAGATCTGTTAAAGGAAGATGAATGACTAGACACATTGGACAGAAAATGAAAATAGGCAGCAGCTTCCAGCTCAGTGAAAGATCCTAATTTACTGTAATCACGACAGGCAAGAACGGATAAGCAGAGTCCACTTATAGTCAACTGTGAGGTCAATTGATGTCCAATATATTGACCACTAAGTAGATTCAGTTGTTGGCGCAAATTATATTAAGACAATTGAATGATCTGTCGACCCATCCTTATATGTCACATGATTTAAAATAAGAATACGCAAACAATTGAATATTAGTCATGTGCTTAAGAGAGAGCCCTTTATTTCCTGACATATGTAAACTAAATTGTTATCTCAGCCGACACGAATCACCGATAAGATTACATAAACTTATTTCACTCTATTGTTTTAGTCTTAACAGGCTCTGATTAGCTTAACGCAGTGGGGCATGGAAAGGCATCCGCTTATATTGAATAAGATGAGACATAAATAATGTCTACAAATCAGGCTACAATTTTTAAATTAGAATAGTCTGCTAATTCGCTAGCGATTATCAGCCGATGGAGATCGATTGGCCCAATAATTTCCAGCTAATGAGCAGACCATTCTTATTTAAAATTTGTAGCCTGATTTGTAGACATTATTTATGTCTCATCTTATTCGATATAAATAGGTGCCTTTCCATGCCCCGCTGCGTTAAGCTAATCAGAGCCTGTTAAGACTAAAACAATAGAGTGAAATAAGTTTATGTAATCTTATCGGTGATTCGCATCGGCTGAGATAACAATTTAGTTTACATATGTCAGGAAATAAAGGGCTCTCTCTTAAGCACATGACTAATATTCAATTGTTTGCGTATTCTTATTTTAAATCATGTGATGTATAAGGATGGGTCGACAGATCATTCAATTGTCTTAATATAATTTGCGCCAACAACTGAATCTACTTAGTGGTCAATATATTGGACATTAATTGACCTCACAGTTGACTATAAGTGGACTCGGCTTATCCGTTCTTGCCCGTCGTGAATACGTATTGATTAGCACGCCTATCTCTCTGGAATCTAGCGCTGGCCCGAACCGCCGAGGCTGTTCTAGAACAGGAGTCCAAAGTTTCTCCAAACCGGATCATATCGTCTTCCAGTGTGGACGAAATTGGTCTTCCGGCGTCACAGTCACGCCGCCATGATGGCGGTCACTATGATCTAACCACAAAAGGAGAAAAATGGTCGACAAAGAGACCTTGCTGCTTGCAGCAAGGTAATTTGCCCAGGTGGCTGCCAGCTGCCATAGATCATAGGGGAGTCACAGTATATGTAAAGGTTTCGAGGCCCTTGTTTTGGATCTCATTTTGAAACAGATTCAACTTTGATAGCGGCGTTTTAGAGACCGTCTTCAAACCTGTTTCAGACTCCGCTTCGGAGTCTGAATCCCATGTGGCTTGTTGTGTGTGCCGTTATCATGATTGATTGCCATCTGATCATGATTGCCATCTGTCAATACATAAGGTTCTCCACTGAGGCGTAGGCTGTCCTTATGAAACGGAGAGGCAAACGGCAGCAGGTTCCTTACAAAGAGCTTTTCTTGTTACCCTCATAGCTGAACATAACTCAATGAAGGAGTTCTAGACACCGGGCACTCACTGAAACAACGTGTAGTACCGGCACCGTAGTATCTATAAGTAACACGGCACTTCCATCTCTCGTAACGAGTTCAAACTTTCGGCCATGGGTATACTCGCCACCATCATCATCACTCTGAGGCAGAGCGCACTCGCAGTAGCTACCAACCTCCGTGTTGTGTCCATGTCTCTCGCCGCTTATGAGTACGTTTCCAGCTGTCTTGCTACCTCTCGTCGTGACTCATTTGGCTAGCTATCTTCTCACCCTCCCCTCGGAATATCGGTTGTACAAGTCCTCGGACAAAAGGAGGTGAGAAGGTCTATGCAAGCTTGGGAAGATAAGGATTTAATTGGTACACGTTGGATAGGTTGGGCCTGACATTATTCATTCTTATGCGGCACGTCTTTCAACATTGTCGGATGCAACACCTGCTAACAGGTTCTGTAGGTATTCAAGCGTAATCCTAATGGTCGTCAGTAATGTGGGGTTTTTCTACCATGACTTCTCGCCAAAATCCTGCGGCCACTACTACCATATCACTTCTTTTTTCAAAGGTCGGTGTCACTGTTCCACACTATGTAGGCGCCCGGCTGAGTAAATTTGTAGTGATACAAGTGATGGTGTCGCAGGCAATCCTAGGTCTTCGGTGAATTTAGACCATCATGTACCCACAAGCCTGAGTCTGACAACGATTTTCAGAACACACTGCATTTCCATACGCAATATCTGGGTAGGTCGGATCATTTTATCAACGTATGTCATTGCTGTAGGGGTCAGTTACCACCGTTCCTGATCTAAGGATACTCATACTGACACATGAGTGCAGTTCCAATGGGTCTCGAATTTAGTCCACTTGATTCGTGAGGCATAACCTTTGCAACTCATATTATTGACACATTGACACTCTACGGCGCAGCCGTAATGACGAATGTGAGTGCAACGTTTTCCTCGTTTACGAGGGGTGTATTGAACGTTGCGTGACTGCTCATGATCAGGGAAAGTACGTTTCTTCTCCCCCCCTTTATCTAGCCTTCCTGACAAGAATTTTTAGTTGCGTGTCTGGAAGTTCTCGTCCAGAACTACTTGTCTCTACCTGGTCCTTTTACCTGGCAGCCATGTTGTTTGATTGTTTGGCACTCTCGATTTCGACGGTCTACCTTCTCAAGATGAGGGTTTCTGGAGCGTCCGCGTAAGCCATGCCTGTTTGGAGCCATCACCTCAGCTCTGACTCCTTGCAGTGCCTCGCGGCTTGTGAATATGTAAGTCGTCTTCCGAGTAGCTGTTGTCGGAGGTCTTATTCCACATCGAGATTGTTATATGATGGCTTAGGATATTGGGTCGCACTTACAGGCATGTTCCTTCTCCAGGTCAGCCCTCATTAGTTGATATCTTTTCCTACAGCCGTGAACATGATGAACGTCTTCTTGGAACGAGAGATTCATTATTCCATTCAATCATCTGGGTCTTTTTCCTCCCCCCCAAACTTGACGCTGCGAGGCTGACCACCCTGGCTGTAGTGTATCGCTTGGATATGCAGTCACATGGATTATGAGTCAACGTATTCTCATTCACCCATATAGTACGTGCCCCACCACGCCAATACTTTGACCTATTGACCCCCTGGAATGGCCAGATGCCAGTGTTAGAGATTCTGTCATTGTAACACAGCTGCCAATCCCAAGCGTGCCAGTGATGCTGCATGATATGCGCTTCTCCGGAGGCACAAAGGGTGAGCGCAGCGTCAACCAAGCTCGCTCACCAGGGTAGCGAGACGATTTTGCCGACACGCAGAACTATTGCGCTCTTCGAGTGCGCATCGAACGGTCAATAGTCGTGGATACCAAACAGGAAAACAGCGACACTATCGAAAGGCACATCCACGTCTCTCCGAAATCTGTTCGGGACCACGGACATACCGTTTAGGTTACAGCACGTCCCATCTTGTATATTAGTTTCTCTGAGGGGAGCTATATTTCTCCTACTGTGTTGGCTTTGGGTAGAATCTATCTACGACTTCATTGGTTTGCAAGAACGATCACGTGGCCTTTTACTCTCCAATGGTGGCTTCTTCTCCACCATGTTCGACCTTCTGACGTCTACCTCTCGTCTGTCTGGACCAACTGTGGCCTGTTCCCGCTCAAGATCCTCACGTTACGACGGTCCGTCAACACCATCTGTTCCTTCCCATTCCTCACAGGCACACTGCGCCGGCCCCAACACGACGGCGAGCCCAACGCAGGGGATAAAAAGGTGCTCCATCATCGCACAATGACAGTAAGTTTCGTCACGAATATGCCCGTGCAGAGCACGGGTTCTCAGCAAAAGTTCCAATGCGGGGCCCACTAGCAAGCATTAAATGGCATCAGTGTCAACTGCGGTTGCCACACCTTCGCCCTTCTCACCGACGCATTCCGTCACCACCCTGTTGTTCCAGCAGCTGACACCTCATTGCGTTTGCGCCGAACATGTGAATGGGTCTCCCAGATTTGACACTGATGATAATGGGGCGGCCGCTAGGATAGCTGAAGGCACAAGGCAAGAGAGGACGGCAATGAAAAGGACAGAAAACACTGGGGGTGACGGTGAGTCCTCGCAGGGCTTTGAGCGGCATGACTCGTGCATTGCATGGCACCCCCAACCAGTGGTGCCGCATGGGGAGGCGGAGAAGACCGGAGGCCCGGGCACGAGATCGGCCTGTTCCCGGGCCACTACTGTCTCCCCACGATATCTGTACACGATAGATATCGTTTATCATTTAACTTTTCCATTGTGAAGATCTCGGTCTTAACACCATTGTGAGTGCATGATCGTATGCCTCATTGCGAAAGCACGG
Organism: Lactifluus subvellereus; assembly: GCA_022496195.1. Taxonomy (NCBI): domain Eukaryota; kingdom Fungi; phylum Basidiomycota; class Agaricomycetes; order Russulales; family Russulaceae; genus Lactifluus; species Lactifluus subvellereus. Next base: position 326,375 of record WTXC01000024.1, read on the forward strand.
GTCCACCGGTTAGGTATCATTGTTATACACCGTGAAAGGTAACGGTCATCAACTATCTAAACCCAAACGCGGGAGCATTTCGTTATAAGTCCCCTGGGATACCTTCCTCTCTGCAGTTCTTACACTTGACCCCACTGTCGTGTTGGATCATCCGAGTCCCTATTCTGGCTCCTTCACCCATAAATGTCGTCTATACTACATCTGAACGGTTGTCTTGGTGAAGATGTGGGGCGCAGTGAGTTGGTGAGGGTGTGCCAGAGGGACGAGCAAAAGAATAGGCGCGAATGGAAGAGCTGCGGACTCGAAATGGCATTCAATTCAGCACGCCGTGACAAGGCGAAAGTCAAATCGAGTACTGAATGCCACGTCAGTTATGTAGACAAGACTAAGAGTAACGAGAACTTGAAGTAGACGCGCCTACCAGTTGTTCAAACGGAAGTACAGTAAAGCCTATCTGAGTCCTTTAAAGCCTATCCACTTTAGATAGGCAAAGCGTCACGCAACGATTGACCTTTAGCGAGCACATGGGCAAAACAGAGAGACTTAAGAAAGTCCGAGTCCTTGAACACTTGAGTACCAGAACCAAAGACCAGCGCTGTGCCCGCATGGTGAGGCCAGAACCTCTACTGAAGGCGTACCTCCGAGTCCGCGCCCGCCTCCCCGCAGACCTAAATCTGCCATTTACATGTGTTCTATGATCCGAGTCGTCGTTAGGTCTGCAACGGTGACAACCCTGCATCTTTCTCGGGCCCTCAAAATGTCAAGCCTGAGTGCTCATCAAGGTCCATGTTGGGTTGCACACCTTTGGGTTGGTCTTCGGGTATGTGCGCCCGTTTTCTTACTCTCTACACGCATCACTCATCAGCAGGGGGTGGTGGTGGCAGTGTGCGTTGATTCATCACGCATCGTATGGCAGTTGGCCTTTTTTCGCACCAGGTCACGCCCTCAAAGTAGTTTAGACCCAAAAGTAGACGCTCGTTCGTCACGAACATTCATCACCATTTCAATCTCAGAACTTTTTAGTTTTAGTCATCAATGTCCATAAAGAGCTCTTTTTCGCTTACTGTATGGCGGCGTGACAGTGACACCGGAAGACCAGTTTCGTCCACACTGTACTGTACTGTACTGTACATAGTTCCCGTCACATGCCAGCCTTTTTCTTTTTCAAAGAGTCAATCCAACGCTGCTACTATACCTGCACTTACCAGATTCAAACCCTCTCTGTCTGCCAATGGAACTTTCAAATCAACAACTCCGACAACTCCCCCAGTTTCTTTCACTGGAAGCGAGAACGTAGGCAGAATCGTCGGCAGGAACGTCCAGTCTAGGTTTGGAAAAGTCCTGCTTGAGCTGGGTGGGAACAAGAATTTGCCCTCCCGCTGCCCCCCGCTGATCGTGCATGTTTATTTTAAATCCTGACACAGTGCTGCTTCATTATATTCATCAGCTGCGGTCGTTGTACCTGATGTAGGCATCTCTCTTCCCATTTTTAGGCTCAGTAGACACCGCTGGCCAACGCCGCACGTCCACGCGGCGCCAGGCGATTTCCTTGATGGCGCGCCGGATCATGAGGGGTTCACCCGTGCAGCGGTCGCAGAGGGCGTGTGCATCTTCGAGACTCCCGGGAACAACCGTCGGCGATTTTTAGTCGAAATGGGGCTGACGGTAGTGCTTAAATTGGGCCGTGAGGACGTGTGCGACAACGTTCATTCATAGTCACGACGGATGCTGATGGTCACCCCCGAACTCAGCTTTTGGATCCACGCAGTGAGTGACTTAGTCGCTCTCCTCTCCGGGCTTCCCTCCTCCCCCTCCTCGGAGGTGGGATGGCTGATTGGACAGGGCACTTGAATTGTGCATAGAGCCGGCAAAGACGCTGCGCCCACCGCCCCCGGCGAACAAGGGAAAGAGCAAGTATAAAGGCGAAGGCAAGAGCGCGGAGAGCAGCGTTGTTTACGATTATCACGATGGCTCGGTGCATGACCTCGCGCTGCACGCGCAGGTTCTGAGGGAGTATGAAAATTTCAAGGTACGTAGGCCGTTCCTGGTATCCATCCATTCGTCTTCATGCGAGGCTTAAGACCTCTTGCAACGTGTACAGCTCACCCGTGGAATCTTCACGTCCATCCTCAACACGCTTGGGCCGCAGGCACTGGAGCTGCAGCTCGAGAGATTCTTCACAAGTGTGGGCGTGGAAGTGGGATAGCCAGGAGGATTCGGAATTTGGCAACTACTTCAGTGCGTCCGATGATGACACCCTGACCCTGCCCCGTTCTTAACGTTGAGCTGTTTTTTAAGGTGTACCATTACACCTTCTGTACAAGCCTATTAGGCCAGTCTTGGACGACTTCGTTCCAGACCAGCCCTTGAAGAATTGTGCGCCATTTGTGCTTGCATATTCCGCATATCATCCCCTCCACCAATTACACGACGTGCCCCTTCACCTGTCCTACCCCTCTACGCCCACTCCCGCCTGTGAATTACCCCGACACCTCCGCAATCTGCTACACCGATTGAACCTTCCCCCACAATATCCAAGCCTGGGACCGATATATTTGTAAGTAGCATGAACGCAGCACGTGAAGCGATGGAGGCGACGAACCAGGCGTTTGTTACGATTAGAGCGAGCATGGACGTGCGAAAGTGGAGCTGGCCAGGATACTTGACGTTCAACAATGGAACTCCGTGGAAAGCCGGAGCCCAGGAACAACAACCTGCAGATGTTGAGAAGGAGAAGGGGGAGGAGCCAGGAGCGTTGCGGGTGAACTCGTCCCTCCGAGTCCTGGGGCAAGGATACAGGGCGAGGTCGATAGAGACAGCCTCCACGAGGCAATGTCGATCGTCAGTAAACTGGTGTGCTGTCGTCTATCTTAACTTCCTCACCTCTGAACGTATTTCCGGTTCCACTTAACTACAACCACTTCTTATGACAGGCTCTTGCAGTCGTGGCCTCACATGCGCTTACAAGCACGACCCGGCCAAGATCCCAATTTGCTGGCCTTATCTCCAGAACGACTGCCCTCACACCTCAGAAGCCTGTGCTCTCTCGCATGACTCGAACCCTTATCGAACGCCTCTGCGTGCACTTTGCGAATGCCGGCTGCACGCGCATAAATTGTCTATACCCCCCACGTGCGTGTCGGGCGTCGCAACAGCGTTTGCCCTGACTTTGATGTGCCTGGCTACTGAGGCTCGAATGTCCCAAGTAGCACGCCGCGACATCTATGATAGCCAAGCTGCATGCGGTTGGCGCGGACATACTCGCCGGCAGCGGCGGGCGGTACGATGATGCGGACCTGCCTCCCAGGGGCCCCATGCAGTACGAGTCACTGGCTAGTAGTAGCATAGAACAATGTTAAGAACGCATTTGACGTGTACTGTACGTGAAAACACAAGTTTTATTAATAAATTAAGTGCTTTTGCTTGACTCAGACCAGTCAGACACAGACATAGCTACTCCAACTGCAAGACGAAAACAGACACATCAGTTAAGACTACAGTATGATTTCAGACTGCCCAGGCAAGCTCAGACGGAGCTCAGACATATTAGGTAAGCTACTCAGATGACTGCCTACTGTATGATACTACTGTAGTAAGTCCTTCGTGTTTGTCGCGACCCGGTTTGATTTGAGACCGTAACCAGGCACCCTTCTACTGCTTTCAGCACCGTCCCTCGCATTGTCACAAAATTGAGCACTTATCGTATACAGTACTGTACCCCCGTTACTGCTTCTCATGTTGGTTTCGGGGTCCGCAGCCCAGAGTCGGGTGATCGAGGTCCGTGTCTGAGTAAGTTCACAGGGATACCGACGACTGGGGAAATGTCATACCTTTGATGGCTGCGTTCAGATCTGTCATGCGCATGTCCTCAATTTTGCTGACCTGTGCAGTAGCGAAGCAGTTACACCAACGCGCGCAGCACACCGGTTTAATCCTAGATGATTGTGAATCCCCTTCGACCAACGAGGGCAAGAACTTGAAGACTTGAAAATGGCGTGCCACGGCGCCATACGTTGAACCAAAGGCACTTACAGTAGTAGTCCAACCCACAACCGATGTCAACTCGACTCAGAATCTCGGTGGGCGACGGGCGCGATATGAACGAGGGCGGAGCCTTCTTTCTCTATATATCCACCAGAAAATAAACCGCGAACCTGCCACCCCACCTACCGTCGCGCTCGGAATAGGATGCCTCGGAGTGCCCGTGATACAAGATCGAGAACTGAGCCCTTCCGTTCGCGGTTTGTCCCTCAACTTCAACGACGTTCTCCGAGACCTCCCTCGTCGAAGAGCTGCGTAACCAAAAAATTGTATAAGGACTAGCTCGTACGCCCTTACCCTTTCACTATTTTCCTTTCCCGTTGATCCTATTACATAGTTACTTGAACGTCGCTGTCTCACCACTGCTCATACAGGCCATCATCATTCTTCCCATACGTCCTAGCTCGCCCTGTTTGACTCGGCCGGCGTTGTTTAACGCCACCTGAACGCTCGAACGACCCCTCCCTCCCCCAGTTTCTCTCGTTACCCTGCCCCCGTCGTCGTTATTTTCACCACGTCGCCGCTTTTCCTGTCAGTTTGCCTCATCCCCTACGCTACTAACCAGACTTCCCTCTTCTTCTATATCAAACAGTTCTAGTATCGGCTGAATCACGGCTAAGTGTTGGCGCGGACACATGTATTCAAGTCCGACGGAAGCCCTGATGTAGGGCAGTTCAGTTCTGTGAAAACGACTCAACCTCTGTTCTCGAAATGTCTCTGCCTCTCCCCCTTCGATTCTCGACGCATCAGCTTAGGCTACCGTGCCAACGCGTGCTCCGGATCGAACAACCGCCACCTCTTTGCTTTCCCCTATTGTCGCTCCTCCTCTTTCCCCCTCCCTCTCCGCCTTAGCCTCGCTCTCTGCCGCCCCTTTCGCCACTACCTTCGCCGCGCCTCCGCCGTCATGAAGCTTCGGCACTTCTACCTGCCCGTCCCGTCCGCCTCGATCTGACCAGGACGCTCCTGTTCCATTTCCTCGGACTCGCGCGTGCGTTAGTCGTACGCACTTCACCACGGCCATGTCTCCGGAGTTGTGTTCTTCTAACTCCCCCGCCACTTCACGCTCAGTTCACAACTAAAAGGATTCGCGGAACAATGCTAAGCGTTCCGATGGAGCTCCGAGAACCCACTCTCGCATTGTTCCACACAGCTATTGGTATTTCTGACCCGGGTTACTTGCCATCGATGATTATCGCCCAGGGGCGATAGGCAGCGCCATCATCGCCAATCGTGTGGTTCTACTGCTTCTGGCGGGGTGAGCTAAGGCACCGGGGCGCTGACGATCGGTGCCGTCTACAAACGAACTATAATTGGAGGTGGCTACAGACAACAGTCCGACACCTGCTGGGGTCGAGTCAGCAGGACAAATCTTCAGGGCGATCCGTGCCTAGACTCAACCTCTCCTGGGATTACTGGTTGCCACCTCAGCCACGCAGCTGGCCGACGTAGGGTATCGTAGGACTCTATCTTCTATCATACCCTCATCGATCGCCAACTTTCGCTGACCGACCCAGAGAAAATCTTTCTCGCGCATTAATCACTACAGCAGGTTGACAAAGTAGAACGAGGGGTACACTCGCGCTTATCATATGTTGACGTGTTACTTGTCCTCATACCTATTTTCAGTGATTCATTACGCGCCCATAATCTCGCCATTCAAAATTTAGATGCAGCCCTGATCTTTCGGGAATCTATGGACATAGCACCAGGCAAAATTGTATGCCTACATAGGATATGTTACGTACTAGTGGCTAGAGGTATTGAAATTGTTTTTCTTTTCATATATCACTTCAGAAGATCCACACTTATCAGGCCAGAAGAGCTCATCCCGGATTTTCGACATCAATTTGAGCTCGATTTGGACTCACTGGAACGACGCATGACGGCATCATAGTGTTTATAAGTACCACAGCCCGTCCACATGGTTCTCAGGAAGCGAACGTTGTCCCTCCTCCCCTTTCCTCATCCCTACGTACGCCTCTCGCAACAAGTTCGAATCTTCTGCCATGGTCATGCTTGCTACCGACACCACCATCCCTCCAAGTCCGGATAAACTCGCAGTAGATACCAACTTGCGTGTTGTGTCTATAGCAGTCGCCATATCTGAGTAAGTTCAATTGCCTGTTGCGTCTCGCTACTTCTTATGCTGCCAGGTATTTCTACACCCTTCCTTCGGAATATCGGTTGTACATATCCGCTGATCGAAGGAAGTAAGAGTATCGATGCAAATTTGGGAAGATAAGGTTTTGACTGGAATATGCTAATAGGTTGGGCCTGACGTTATTCATTCTTATTCGGCATGTTTTTATTATTATTGTCTCTTCCAATACCTGCTCACAGGTTCTCTAGGTACTCGAGCGTGATCCTGATGGTCATCAGTAATATGGGATATTTCTACGATCATTTCTCGCCAAAATCCTGCGGTCACTACTACTATGTCGCTCCTGTCTTCAAAGGTCGGTGTGACTACTTCCCACCGTTTGGGCGTTCAAGGTTGAGTGATTCTGCAGTAATACAATTGATGGTGTCGCAGGCAATCCTAGGTCTTCGGTGAATCTAGACCGTCCTGTACCCAGAGGCCTGAGTCTGACAACGATTTTCAGAACATACTGCATTTCCATACGCAATATCTGGGTAGGTCGGATCATTTTATCAACGTATGTCATTGTTGTAGGGGTCAGTTGTCACCATTCCAGATCTAAGGATACTCATACTGACATATGAGTGCAGTTTCAATGGTTCTCTAATTTACTCTACCTGATTCGTGAGCTACACAGCCTCTGCAACCCATATTATTGACACATTAGCACTCTACGACGCAGCCATAATGACGAATGTGAGTGCAACGTTTTTCTTGTCTTACGAGGAATGCATTGAACGTTCCGTGGTTGTACTTATGATCAGGGAAAGTACGTTTATTCCTCTCCCCTTCCTCTTATCTAGCCTTCCTGACACAATATTTTAGTTGCGTGGCTGCAAGTTCTCATCCACAACTACCTGTCTCTGCCTGGTCCTTTTACTTGGCAGCCATGCTATTTGATTGTATCGCACTCTCGATTTCGACAGTCTACCTTCTCAGGATGAGGGTTGCTGGAGCCTCCTCGTAAGCCATGCCTGCTTGAAGCCATCATGTCAGCTCTGACCCCTTGCAGTGTCTCGCGTCTTGTGAATATGTAAGTCGTCTTCCAAGTAGCTGTTGTCAGAGGTCTTATCCCACATCGAGAATGTTATATGATGGCTTGGGATATTTCGTCGCACTTACAGGCATGTTCCTTCTGTAGGCCAGTCATCACTAGCTTATCTCTTTTCCTACAGCCGTGAACACGTTGAACGTTTTCTTGCATCGAGAAATCAACCATTCCATCCCATCATCTGGGTCCTTTTTATTTCCCAAACTCGTCGCTGCGGGGCTGACCGCACTTGCTGTAGTGTATCGCTTGGATATGCAATCACGGGGATCATGAATCAACGTCTTCTCATTCACCCACGTGGTACGTATCCCACCACGCCAATACTTGACCCATTGACCCAGTAGAATTATCAGAGGCTAGAAGAAAAGAGACATCTATCGTTCTCACACTGCCGCCAACCCTGCATGTGATCCCGCGTAACATGCCCTGCCCCGGAGAGACAACAGATGGCCGAGCAGTCACCCGAGCTCGCCCATCAAGCTCGCGAAACGATTTTGCTAATTGAAAACGTGGAGCGATTGCGATCTTCAAGTGCGTGTTGAACGGTCAATAGTCATGGACGCTAAACAGGAAGGCCGCGACTGTTCCGAAAGAGACATCTAAGCCTCGTCGAAACCTCATTGGGACCACGGACATGTCGTTTGTCCCGTCTCGTGTACTCCTACTAGCTCCGAGTGGGCTGTGTGTTTCTTACTGTTTGGGCTTTGGGTAGAATTGATATTATGCCCCAGGAACGTAGCCATATGAATGTATGCAGGCTGATTTCTGGACCCTTTCCTTCCATCTCGTGCTATATCTGAAGCCCATCTGTGTCCATGTAACTTCCAGCGACCCTGCTGGGCTGTAAATGCAGCGAGATGAGTATCGCTCTTACTTTGCAGGTAATAAGATTTTAGCCCTTGTATTTGAACGTAATGATCCCCCAAGCGGTTTTTCTGATTGATATCCGAATTGGTACTGCCAATTGGTACTAGTGCTGTCATGAAGCACTTGATTCTACTTTGTTGGACGTCGATGCGTCGACATCATATGACATCACGAAGTCGTGCTACTGAACGGATGCATACCAACACCAAGTAGTATAAATATGCACCATTAGTTCTCTACTCCCTCAGTTGGTTCTATATCATCGACTGAGGGGTAAGCACTATATCCATATCACGACTACCTTATGCTAACCATATCATAGTTACGTCTAGGTACTTATATAATATCAGTTGGTTCTATATCATCGACTGAGGGTTACGTCTAGATTCCATAGGTTATGGGCCCTGCTGCCCGCTCGTGAACTACGACGCCCTGACCTCTAGCCGTGCCTGCCAACTTCTCTGAGCCTCCTGTCGATTAAGGGAACCACGCCCTACTGTTCTTGTTGCTCCTTGATTACTCCTCTTGCCCTCCATGGCCCCCACTACTCGAAGCGCTACCACTCCCGGCCCCACCCAGGGTCCTTCTGATTCCACTCAGACCACTCCAGCTGTCATTACTCCCACTACTCCCACTCCGAATATTGGCGACACCATGATCACAGAGCGCTACCTCACAGACCCCAGCTGGCCCAGCGGCTTGATTCTCGAGCTTACCAAGTCCAACTGGGCTGAATGGAGCCGCCGTCTCGAACTCCTCACTACAAGGACAGGCTTCACCAAGTGGCTGAACGGTTCTCTCAGATGCCCTGACGAGAAAATCCATCCCAAAGCGGCCTGGATCTGGGAATCGAATGACGACTCCCTTCGCGCCTTTATTCTCGAACACATCTCGATAATCGACTTTGGCCTCGTTAAAGGGCTCAAAACCTCCCACACGGTGTTCAAGGCCCTGCACGCACATCATGAATGGCTGGGGCTTTACGCCCAAGTCCTTCTTCTTAAGAAGGGCCTGGACATACGCTTCGAACTAAACACGCCACTCAGCAGTACCGTTTCAGAGATCTGACAGATACACAAACGGATCTGCGCCATGGGACCCATTGATCACAACAAGCTCTTCTCCGTACTCCTGATCAACGCACTTGGTGATAACTTTAGCCACCTTCAGACGTCCTTCCAGATGCTGGCAGACGATCCGGCATTCTCCTCCGACACCCTGATCAGACGAATTGACACCGAAGAAGCTATGATAGCCCGCCGATCAGAACAGCTTCCCAACACTCATTCTACTTCAGCCTCTGCTTTCCCTGCCAGCGCTGCTAAGGACAGGCGCAAACTCGTTTGTTCGAACTGTAAGCGAACTAACCACGCCTCGGATTTCTGCATCCTGCCTGGAGGAAAGATGGCTGGCAAAACCATTGAGGAGGCCCATGCGGCTCAGAGAGCTGCCTTGGGTAAGCCCCCTTGAGGATCGACACCACAAGCGCATGTGGCCACATCGGCCACTGTCAGTGCAGACACATTGACCTCATTGGTGGCAACCCCCTCTGTCACCGCCAGCACCACCTCTGCCCCGCAGCCCTCATCCTCAATTGTCATCAACGGCTTCTCTTATGTTCTGGAAAATGCAAATAATCCTCCCGATCATCAAATCTCCACTCACATCGCTACCGCGAACTCCCTCCTCAATGATGGTGACATGTACGAGTACCACACCTTCCTCACCTGTGAGGATAACCCCTCTGTCATTTTGGTCAACTGGGACAACTACTCTGTGCTGGTGGATCTCACACAAATCAAGTGCGAGGCCCTTGCTTCCTCAAGCACGAGAACCTCCCCCACTCAGCTACTCAGTTGCCCCTTCACTTTTGACACTGGCGCCACCTGTCACATCTCACCTGAACGGTCTGATTTCCGCTCCCTCAAGGCGATCCCCCCTCATCCTGTCAAGGGACTGAGTGGTGTGTGCATCTATGCGGTGGGCATTGGATCGATCGATCTGTGCATAGCAAAAGGACATAAGCTTACCCTCCAAAACATCTTATTCATCCCTGCTTCAACGATCCGACTTATCTCCATACTGTCCCTCAACCACGGTGGAAACTACACTAGTCATTTCGATGCCACCTCCTGTTGGGTGACAGACAAAGCTGGATCGACAATTGCCCATGGTGTCGTATCTGATGTGCGGAGCCTATATGTCCTTTCCACCAATGCCCCACTCGTTACACACTCCAGGGCACAAAACACTACAGCCAGCGCGCACTACACAAAGTGGGTGCCTGACCTCGAAACCTGGCACCGACACCTCGGGCACTGCAACCCCATACTATTCTTGACATGGCTCAGGGCTCAAATGTTGAAGGTATGCCTACCAACTTATCCACCGTTCCTGCCAAGTGTGAACACTGTATTCTTGGCAAGCAAACTTGAACCCCTGTACCGAAAACACATGAAGGCATGAAAGCCACGAAGAGACTTGAGTGCATGTATGTTGATTTGTGTGGACCAATGTCTGTTCCCTCTCATTCCAGCCATTTGTACTCAATGAATATCATAGACAACTTCTTGAGCTATGTTTGGAGCCTTCCCTTGAGAAGTAAAGATGAATCTGCTCTCGCATTGCAAAACTGGCACCGCACTGTCCAAAACCAATCGGGAGATCACCTCAAAATACTCATCACTGACAATGGCGAACTAGTTTCCAAAGCTGTCAACAACTGGTGTGCCACTAATGGGATCGAGCACCAACTGACTGCCCCCTATACATCTGCACAAAATGGAAGAGCGGAACATCTGCATCGAACCATCCTTGGGAAAGCACGAGCAATGCAATTAGCATGCAATGCTCCCACCAACCTCTGGGATGAATTCTGTGCCACCGCCGCCTATCTCACGATGCTCACTTCTTCCAGAACTCTCCAAGGAAAGACACCATTTGAAGTCTGGTTTGGCAAATGCCCATCCCTGGCACATTTACGCGAAATTGGGTGCCGAGCTTTCTCCCTCATCCCCACAAACAACCCCAAAATATTCCAATGTTCTGTCCCATGTGTCCTAATTGGATATGCTCTGAACTCCAAAGCATACCGCCTGTGGAACCCCGCGCATGGGTCCGTGTTCAACTCCTATCATGTTTCCTTCATTGAACATCTTGATTCCTTACCCACAGACTTCATGCCTAACACCATCGTCAACACCGATATGGCAACATCACCACCTTTGTTACGACCACAACCACCACGCGCACTAACTTGCGCACAACCCAGTCTGTGCGGGAGCTCCTGGAGCTCACAGCTGGCTAACTGACAAGACAAGGATGGAATTGGGACTCCTAGGGAGTGCCCCTGAACCGCTATGCACTCATTTGACACTATGGACACTGAACTGATACTATACGGACTGATTAGGAAGGAGGCTGCTAGCCTCATGTACGCTCGCATGGTTGCGGCACTCGCATGGCACACGCATGTGCATGCATCACGCATATCACATCGGCACATCACAGAACGCTAAAGGCGTGTTCCCCTGGGTCCAGGGTGTAGTGCAGACGTGTTGCAGCGTGTTGACAGGCTGCGCGTTTACCGGACATTGAGTACTTTTGCTATTGGGTCGATCACTATGACCCTTGATCTCATACCTCATGCGCGCCCTTGATTTCTTACTGATACACTTGCGCGTCCTTATGACGCAGAGTCTGGAACCTACTAGATGCATGGGCCTATGCCCTGACGATTACGTGGCCCTCTAGACAGGGGCCTTCACGAAACTATAAGTAGCACACTCCTTTGTGCAGTAGACTACAGACTCGACCTCTTCAGAATACAGCCTACAGTTGAACCTAGGAATCCCTGCAGTGGGAAGCACCCCTAGGATACTCCAAACCAGAACAGACCTTCCAAGGCCACCAGTACACTCTCCCCTCCTCTCTACCCCTCTTTCTCCCCCTTGTCATAAGGGAACTCTTTTGGCTTGGAACACCTTTGCATTGAAGTCACTTAGGAGTCACTGTGCTATCAGTGCACCTTTGTCACTTGTGCCCGACAGTTGGCCTACGTCTTGAGCCATTGCAATCAAGAGGAGAATCATTGTTCAAACGTCCACAGTGCACGCAGCACTACCCTGAAGCAGGACTTGGGCTGAACCAAGTCAACAATAAGCAAGTCGCTAGAACGCCCAAGGCTGAGCGTAACAACCTTCTTGGGAATCCACTGGACACGAGACCGATAATGCCTGCATGCCCCCTTCCTCCTCTCCCCCTCCTCCCCCTTCCCCTCCTCCCCCTTCCCCCTCCTCCCCCTTCCTCCTCCCCCCCTGCCTCCCCTTCCTCCTCTCCCCTGCTCCCCCTTCCTCCTCTCCCCCTGCTCCCCCTTCCACCTCTCCCCCTACTGCCCCTACCTCCCCCCCTCCTCACTCCTCTCCCACATCCACTCTGCATCAGTCCTTGCAAATCAAAACACCATCTTCTTGCCAAGAAACTTGCGATGGCAGCATTGATAAGCATCTTGCAAACACTGTTTCCAACATCGCTGCCTCCACTGCTCACCGTAAGGAGGAGCGTACCTCACGCCAAATGACCCTCAATGACCACACTCACACCTTCCTCGCCAAATTCTCCCCTGTCCGTAACACACACGACCTTCTCCCCATATCCATCATTCCTTCCAATTTCACCTTGCTTGATGAGGCTCTATCTGCCATCACCAATGGATCAGCCAAGCCTGAAATTGGTACAGACAACGATCCCAAGTGGGCTGATGCCCTCGCCTTACCCAAGCGAGAGTACTGGATCACAGGAGGCCAGGATGAACTAAAAAGCCTAGCAGACATGAAGGTCTTCGTCCTCGTCCCTCAATCC